>OZ024913.1:77189088-77789088 GCA_964017125.1 Flabesymbios commensalis | reverse complement strand
TATCGATTGCAAACATAACAGTTTGCAACAAAACACTGCGATTGATAACAATTTATGAAATAATTACGTGTATAAAATATAACTCCTGAGTAACTATGTGTTAACAATTTATCTTTGATAAGGGGCGGTAATGAAATAATACATTTTGGGACACTGTACAAGATACATTTAGTAGCAAATATATGTTTAATGGTTATTATATTCAGGTCATTGATATTTCTCATGTTGTATCTTTGACATTTTCTGGCAAAATTTAATCCTAGGAAATATTCTAGTAAATTTTGACTAATGTATTTATAGTAAAATTTAATCTGACACAATTTAAACATATCCGTTACTTTTAGAATATTTAAACTTTTAATTATAGGTTCAGAATGAGCTAAATATCTGCTTAATGTAATAGATCTAATTGCTCTTTTTTGTAACTGCGTAATTTTGTCATGCTGGTGACCCCAAATCAAAATACCATAATTAATATGCGGAAGGATTAATATTTTATATAGTTGAATTAATATCATCTTAGGTACATATAATTTTATTCTGTGGATAATGCCAATTACTTTTGTTATTTTACAAGCAACCTTTTCTATGTGATCATTCCAGGTAAGATTTTGGTTTATTTTAAATCCTAAAAAAGTCACAATTTTTGCACAGTTATTTTAGTATCTTCTATTTGTATTGTTGGAATAAATATTTTCTTTTTTGGCTGGTAAAAAACTACAAAATTTGACTTCGCAACATTTAAAGATAGTTTGTTTAATTTTAGCCATAATGTAATTTTTCCTAACTCTTTATTTATTATTTTTTCAAATTCTGTATCATAGCTATCAATTGTATTAATAAAGTAGTATCATCGGCAAACAAAATGAATTCAAAGAATTTACTAGAGTTAATAATGTCATTAATATAGATTATAAAAAGCAATGGCCCCAAAATTGACCCTTGTGGAACGCCAGTGGTAACGTTTAGTATATCAGATTTACAGTTATCAAAATCTACATATTGGGTTCTATCGGATAGATAATTTGTTATTAAATTGTTGGCCTGTCTTGATACCCCATAAAAATCTAATTTTTTAATTAAAATTTGGTGATTTAATGTATCAAAAGCTTTTGAAAGATCCAGAAATATTCCAATAGGTATTTTACTTTTATCCATTAATCCATATAATTTGTCAGATAATTCTAAACAAGCTAATTCCGTTGAATGTCTTTTTCTAAATCCATATTGACTTTTGCAAAATAAATGGTTGTCTTCAAAATAAGAATAGAGTTGGTCGTGTATAGCCCTTTCAAAAACCTTCAAAGCAGCTGGAAGAAGTGATATGGGACGGTAATTAGTGAACATAGTATTATCACCTGCTTTGTAAATCGGTACTACTTTGGCTATTTTCAATTTTTTGGGAAAAAATCCTTTTTTGAGGGTTTGATTGATTATTATGGTTAATGTTTTAATAATAATATTTTTAATTGATTTAAATTATCTACCAAAGTAGATATACCATCATGTCCAAAGCTAGTTTTGCTGTTTAAGTTGGTTATGATTTTGTCAACAACTGTTTCTGTAATAGGTTTAAAATTTAGGTTTGCTTCTGGTTTCAAAGTTAAGTAATCACTGTAGTGTTTATCGGTGACCTTTTTTATATTATTTGCAAGGCTAGGACCTATATTTGTAAAAAAATGAATTGAATTTATTGGCTGTCTCTCGTTTATCATATATCTTCTTTCCGTCCAATTAAAAAGTAGTCTGGAATTTTTACTTTATTTTTGGCTTTATTCAGCATAATATTTATTTCCGTCCAGGTTTGTTTTATATTGTTACTAGACTTTTTAAATAAATTATGATAATAGTTGCGTTTAGCAAGTCTAATAGTTCTTCTTAATATTTTATTATAAGTGTGTAAATTAACTGCAATTATATTATGTGCCTCACCATCCGGTGGGCTTATCCGCATTCTTCTATATAAATCATTTCGAAATTTGATGGATTTTAAAATACCAATACTTATCCAATTATTTTGTTTATGTTTTAACTTATTGAACTTTATAATTTTATTGGGAAAGCATTTAGTTCTATGATTATCTATTATGGCTTCGAAAATATTATAATTAGTTTCTGGGTCGGCATCTAGATCGTGATCAAGACTGTCTAGTAAGTTTGCTGATGCAAGCTCAGTTACAAATTTGTGTATGTTTTCTGTATTTTGTTTATTAATAGTTATATACTTTCGTGGTTTATTATATTTCTTCTTATTTTTCAAACATATAAAATAAGGCTGGTGGTCGGAGAATTTGTCTATCAGTATCCCGGATGTTGCGCTACTTAAGACTTCCGAGCTTTTGCATAAAAAGTTATCTATTAAAGTAGCATTTGATCGAGAAAATCTAGTTGGTAAAGTGATATGTGGGTAACAATTATAAGAAGTGATAAATGTAAAATATTTATTAACTATATTTCGCTTTGCTAATTCTAATAAATTTATATTATAATCTCCTGCTATAATAACTTCAGGTTTAGACCTGGTAAGCTGCTCTAAAACATGATTAAATTCATCATTAAAGGTATTATAATTGTGTAGGATATCTCGCGGAGGTCTGTATACATTACCGAGTAATAATTTAAATGACAATTCATTTCCAGAAATTTGTATAAATTGACCTTCCCAAACGTCGGATCGTTCATAAAGTGCAACAGTTGAATATGTAAAATTTTCATGTAAATAAATAACTAATCCTCCTTTAGGGCTACAGGTATAACCATCAAGTTGGTACATAAAAATATCATCATCTTCTGACAACCAGCTTTCCTGTAAACATATTGCACTGAAAAATAGACCGTTTTGTTTTAAATCTTGAATAAATATACTAAGTTCATCAAATTTTGCATTCAGGCATGTAATATTTGTACTCAAAATTGTAAAAGCTCCTTTATTCATCTCAAGATGATTTCTGATACCAGGAATATCCATATAAGGAGATTTTTTTTAAATGTTATATTCATTATCATCATCATTAATACAACTCATAATATTTACTAGGGAGTTTTTTTGTACACCTCCAACAGATTCAAGAATTTTTGTATCATCTATTTCAACCGCCATTTCTTAATGTTTGATACATACATGCAAATTACAATAGAGGCAATGATAATTGTTTTCGACCTTTAATACATTAATCGAAAATTAAAAACAATAGCAAACATGGTAACAAACAGTGTACATGTACATGTGAACCTAATTATATTCATCGCCATTATATGGTTATGACTATAATTCAGTTTTGGAAAAAATCTGTTGTGAAAAAAATCCATCTGGTAAAAAATTGTAATGCTGGTGAGTGATGATTCAGATTGAATGTAAAAATAACAAAACAGGTGCTAGTGATACAAAAAAGCATTCTGAATACGTGAAGACCAAATATGAATCTTGACGTGTAAGAAATGTGAAAGTGCGAACAAACATCGTGAGAGATTATTTCCCACAATGCAATGTGCAAATATGCGAAAAACATGTTTAAGGTAATGTATAACTTCATAAATAAGAGTTACACATTTGTTTAATATGAAGTCGGTGGTTTAAGCCATTACACATTTGAAAATAATAATAAAAATTTAACCATGGAGAGATCCAGTGGAATATATCTCACATAAGATATATATAAGGTCATTTTTTGGATCACCAGGGTCAATCAATCTCATAGCTCCTTTGTATATTGTAATATTACTAATTATCAAGTTTAATGATAATAACATTATCATATCAGATATGTGAGAATAAGATATTACAACAAATGACACCCAATTTTTGGCACAAAAGTAAATGACATTTTATGTACTTGGTATTTTTATTATATTTCATAACTACGTTGGTCCAGCATTTGGCCAACATCTGTATATACCCATACAATACATATATACACACATATACACACTTATACGTATATATACATATATTATAATCATTGAGACAAAAAAAGAGTGGGAAATACATATATATGTGTTACGTATACCATATGTATTATGAGACTTTTAGATAAGTTGCGAGTCAACACGTAGATGTCGATTTTGTGAACAACTGACGAATTACTGTAAATTTTCAGTAGCCTGTATACAATTGATTAGCCCTAGCTGTGGCTGCTAATCGCAAAGTAAAGATTTCATTCACAGATTGAAATACAGTATAAAGATTTAAGTCCCATTCTTGCTACATCTTGGCTATGAATGTATTCTTTATTTTTTTATTATATGCCCTATAATTATAAGCCTGCTTTTAATCTATTATAATTGTATGAATTCACACATATTGTAGATGCCGTGATGAAGAAGCTATGAAGCCTTGAAGCTATACAATGAGAAGAATGAGAATATAGTGAGGATAATGATGTGCGAATTATTAAACATGGCCGCTATGGAGGCTAGAAGAGGACACAGGTCTGGAGATCCAGTTGTGACAGATCGATGTCTGGCCAGAAACGCAAGACACTAAACCAATGTTGGCTCAATGCTTAGCTAGCCCAGCTTTGCAGAAGATGAACCAATATTTACTGGGTTTATGGATATTGAAGAGAAGGACAGTACTGGCTCTCTGATTTTGATTCAAATTACACATTTTTATACTCGTAACTAAAATCACAAACAAGTGGTCATCCTAGGATTTATCTGCACTCAATCAGCTAACATTTCAAAAGATTACTTTCTCACAACATCGATACAGACCTCCACCTGCCAGACCCCTTAAGACCTCAGAGACTGTGGAAGAGGTGGATAGCCAAGAAACCATAGAGAAAAAGATCAAGAATAAATTATAAAATAAAATACTTTCAGAAAATATTTATGTTGTTTTTATGTTTTTACTGTGCCATTACAAACCCATTATATTTTCATAATGGGCCTGTACAGGCATTGTACCGGCTTGTTTATGTTGCCATTACTTTGCCAGTACAAACCCTGTATGATTTCCTAACGGTCCAGTACAGGCATGGTATTGGCCATCTAATGACAGCCAGTACAATGCCACTACGAAATCAGAACGTTTTTTTTCTAATGGGCTTGTACTGGCCCGGTAATGGCCCCTTACCGTCCCGGTACCGTTTACCAGTACTGGTCCGGTTAATCGCCAGTGTGCAGATCGTTACTGGGCCTGTACAGAACAACGATATGAGACCATTATAAGAGAGTGTACTGGGCCACTACTGGCCCGGTACCAAATTGTTTGCTGGGTAGTGACGAGCCGGCATGTCACTATAGTACCGAAATGATTGTGTACACAAATCGAGCACACTTGATCATAATAATGTAAGAATCATTTTGTCTGGCATATATATTATTGCTTTTCAATATATATTTTTGGATATGTTAGTGTAGGAGTTATACATTTCAATAAAAGGTGATATTAAATTAAATTTTATATGGTATATTTAAATTTGTAAGTATTTGTGTGCTTAAAGGGGCAAACATTTATTCCCCGAGACACACCTAAGACTGATATGATAAACAGGGTCTTCGTCGTTTATTTTTAAATTTGGAGTAGAATATAACTTGTGTTTTTTTTTTGTTTTTTTTTAGAAGTAGCATACGCGCACATTTTATACTCAGAAATATATTTGAAGACATTGAGAATTGTAAACCTAATTTGGAAAAGTAACATATGTACTATCGATTGCAAGAAATACTTTCTAAATATATCTAATAGAAAAGGTGATCATCAAATTTACACAGCAATAATATGATGTGTATATACACGTATATGTAAGTATAAATATTTAAATGTTGAGAAGATAAGAAAACAATGAGGGATAATAACATTTGTTTGGGACATCATAGATTATTTACAGGACGTGTTTTCAGTCTATAATAATATATTTAGGGCGGGTTCATGAGCACAGTAGTGGACGAGCTAGCAGACAAAGATGTAGCACCAGTAGTTGTAGAGTTTTTCAGGGGTGTAGCAGCTGCTGTCGTAATAGCGGAGGCTGTGCTAGTAGTGTCCATGCTGTCAGCGGTATTATTTAACACTTTAGGCACGCCCACACCCGTAGGTAACTTCGTAGTAGTTGACATCATAGGAGTGGTAGTAGAGTTGACGGGCACACTGGTCGTCTGAGCAGATTTAATGGTTGGTATATGTCGATCCTGATGTTGATGATGCTGACTTGATGCATTTCTAATGCGTTCATTTATATCTTCATATAGCCTTAATTTGATTTTGTGCCCTGCTTTTGTGACACACCAAATGCTGCCGTTCCATGACCAGGCAGTGTTTATGTTATTATGGAAGCGGGCACGATTTATTAGCTTTTGGTTCAAATTTGTCAGATCTTCTGTTATTACGTAGCCTGTTTTCTTCAGGTCTCTGCGTGTGGCTAAAATTTTACTGATGATGTCTCTTTTGAAGAATCTCACAATTATAGCAGGTGGTTTTTCGTCGCGTGTCGACCGATACGGTGTGCTGCGTCTATATCGTTTTCGGTGATAAAATTTAGCTTCAGCTTAGTATGTAATATTGAAATCACTTCTTTTTTGCAATCTTCTTTAGGCCTGTCGCTCAGGGGATGACCGTGGATTCGTATAGACCAGCGGCGCATGTATTGTTCGTTGTCGTTACTTCTCACCATTACCTCGTTCCACATGTCTTTATTTCCCTGTTGTTTGATTGTTTCTATCTGTTCAGTCTGTTCGCTTAATTTACTTTTGAGATCACCCACTTCTCTCACAAGAGCGTCTTTTTCATCACTAATTATTTGAATTTCTTCAGTAAGAGCTGACAACTTAGACTGTACAGTTTTCATTATGGAGTTTTTGTAATCCTCTAAAGCAGCTCTCACAGATAAATCAACAGAACTACTCATGATGTCTTTTATTTCTTTTTCTGTGGTTGTGATCACCCCCTCATCGTCAGTTGAGTTCCTCTGGCTAAAGGTTCTCGCTTCTTTGATTTTTTTCGGAGGCATTGTCGTTGTTGTTGTTGACACGACTGGTCAATACACGCAGAAATCTATATAGGCAGGATATGTTCAGTCAAGCGTACACTCCTCGAGGATTTGCACTGTGTATATTTACAACTTCATGTACATGTGTAAACAATAAATGTAGACTCACATTCTATATTTTAAATGCCCTTTTCTTAAAAGTTCAAGTGGTGTAATCTAAACCACCGACATCATAAAGTGCACAAACCTTACATATTGGACACTAGCATTTCAAAATTCACAATGAAGCATAAACTGCCCAAGAAATATACAAAATACCGGAGCGAAGTGGGAGCGTGTTCTCCGTGTCGGCCATAATCGGATTCAATTCCGGTTCCGGATTCAGTTACGCTGATGGAGGGGAAACATATCCAGTTTTTTTTACAAAACAAGAGGCCCAGGGACCTTGACGCTTGTCAACAGCATTGCAAAATATCAGCTACAGATGTGTCAGAGAATGTATATCTATGTTCTAAAATAAATTATCATGAAAAGGAAATATGTATAGGCCTATACACCCGGTACTATGTATTTATATCCTATTCATCATATCCATATTATATGTTTGATTCCCATCATTTGCTTATTTTACACACATTCTAAAGTACTGCACTTAATGAAAAATGTTTGACAAGAATCATTTTACAGGACTACAATGTAATTGATATTACAAAAGTAGAAGTGCAATTATTATTTATTCTGGGCCTTTCAACAGGGCCCCCTCCCTTTGTTATTGTTGTTATGTACTGTAGATCTGGTAATTTTTGCGTGTTTCAATTTTCGCAAATTTGTGATTTTGTAATTAGATCTAACTGATAGTTACTGAGCTGAAATGTCACGTTTTAATGGCACTTACTTACGTGAAATCAACGAATCCCCTTATCCATCATCATCACAAGTAGGCGTAATCCTCTGGGTCTACCTCACAGTTGGTCTACCTCAGGTCACGACACGTGCCTACCTTCTCAACTCACACGCGTCCTTGCGCAAATGTTGAGTCAAAACTGGAAATACCAGGCCATCGTTTAATCAGCATTGTTTTAACTTCCAGAGTTTGTTGGGATGGTGACAATGGACAGCGGTATTGTTATATACAAATTAATGGTAATTAGCAAAACGGCTCAACCATCGTCATCAATAGCAGGCGGGTACGGACTTGCATAGCACTCAAATCAATCACCAATTGTACATCATGGTCGATAAATTATATGCACATCGATGATTATACTCTATTCCAGCATTATTTTTATTCACGCTCACACACTATCGGTTAGGATATACATTGTTGTTGAGTCTTCATAAAGGCTGTAGTTAAAGCTCACTGTAGTACCGTAATGGTCATTTCCGATGATAGCGCTATTATAATAGGCCTGATAATTTTCGCGAGATTCTTAAATTTGCGAATTAGTACTCCTCGCAAATATTACCAGATCTACAGTATACAAACACATTACCTGATCACTGATATCAAGATGATGTGTTATACAGTGTAGATTCTCGCTGGTATCTTTAACCTGCAGTGGCGTAGCCAGCATGTACGCACGTGCGTACAACCTGGCCCAGCCTGAAAAAAAACATTCTAATTGAGTGCTATTTTCACATTTTACGGGACCTAATATAGGAGGCCTATCTTAATACAGTTACAGACGACAGGCAAACATATATAGTTACTATAATGTTTGCCTGCCGTACGTAGTAGGCCTAATGCAATGTAACCTAGCCATGATAATCAGATAATAGGGCTTTGTAACCTTGGTAACAGTGACATAGCGCAAATACCTGAGGGAGATAATTTAACCCAGTTAAAAAAAAAATTGCACACAGAACAGGCTGACTTTGTACCTTGCAGTAGGCTAGCTATGCCTATTATTTCGTGTATAGCTATCATCTAGGCCAAGACTTCAGTAGCTAATATTGGACTATTTGAGCGTTAAAATTAGACTTATAATTCATTTTTTAACATTTTCAGGCCTGAATTAACCATCTTCCATCCAATACAAGTGTATAAAGATTACCTGAGATGAGTGATAAATTGTAAAAAAAATATCATATAGAGTCTACTGTTAAAACAGCTTCACGAAAAAAGTGTAAAGAATTAAGTTACATGTAGTTTTCATCAGAAGGCTTTAAAGGGTTAATTAAGTGAAGGTTCTTAAATACGGATGCGCCCACCGCAAGCCTTTTTTTATTAGCAAAAAGAAGAATTTATAATTGGGAAACTTGTCGTATGAAGAGTAAAAAATAATGTTTCCAGGATGCCAACCTCGTATATTAAACGAAATTAAATCGATGTGAATTAGGCCATCAATTATTGGGGTATGTTATACTATTTTTTTTCACATATTCATTTGCATTGTTTTCGCAAAATACTTTTTGTAGTGGAGGGAAATTCCCACTGATGGGCATAAGTATCCTCGCAAAAATCATGGATATAGTAGGCTCACCTACAGTCTCAGATAAAATGTATGATAAATAAAAAACGTTTACAAACACCCCAGTCAACACAAAACATTTATAAAACATTTGTACAATGTTGGACTAGTATCTAAGACGTTGGGCCGACGTTGTACAAATAATATACAAATGTTTTGTGTTTACTGGACACAAGAAAAATATATAATAGTGAATCATGTTGCCAAGTACAAGGAAACTGCATCTAAAAGTAGTCGGAAATACGAGAAAGTTCGGGGGGAGGCATTAGCGGATCAAGAGATGGGGCCGGGGTGGTCAATTAACAGCTCAATTATGTCTCCAGAAATTAATCTTAAGTGCTCCCAGAAACAACCGACAACAAAAAAATCCTTTTCGTGCGTAAACAGGTCACATGTTGGACAGCCAAGCGCAGAACGCAATGTTAATTACTGTATATGATCCCCAGTGGCGGATCCAGGAATTGACAAACGGGGGGGGGGGGCGCCGCCGATTTTTTCAAGAATTTATAAACACCACAGCCAGCCTCGTATGTTCTAGAGGGGTCCGGGGGCATGCTCCCTCCCCCCCCCCCGGAAAAAAAAAATCTGAGGCCTCAAATGAAGTGTTCTGGATCATATTTAGGCCTGTTTTTTCGTACCTATTCACGTCACAAAAAGGCACCTCGTATTATCTGATTATACATAGATGTAGAATTTAAAAAAAAAATAGCGCTCTAGCAGTAATAGTCAGTTGGCCAGAGGTGGCCAAGGGGGGTTTCGTCACCACTTGAGCGTGCATACCTAAAACATTTTTTAGTATGTCAAGGGGACCTCTGGGCACAATTAGCAATTAGGAACAACCCATCTGACGTCTAGCACAACTACGCTGAGAATTAATACATTTGCTTGCAGTACACATACAAGTAGACATAGCTCCGGGCATAAAGTAGGCAATAACTGACATCTCATTGGGATTTGCAGGGGGGGATTCAGCAATTGAAGCCAATTTGTTTACTATAATTTTTAATGCACACCACAGCTGGCACAGTCATCCTTTTATGTGCTTTACAGGGGTCCGAGGTCATGCTCCCCAAAAAAAGAGTCAAAATCTAAGGCTTGGAATGGTGCTTTCTGGAGCTTATAAAAGCTCAAATTAGCAGTTTTTTGGGGGGATACTAATCAGCTGATCAGCTACTGATGGATTGTATAATTCGATTTGGCTGATGATCATATTTTTCTGGAGATGATATACCAAGGAGAGCAATATGGGCACATCACAGACCCTAATAAACTGTTTCGGGTAAGTCGTCCATTGTGGGTGCTTTTTAAGATCTGTTGTTTCTTACCATGGAAGTGAATTGACTTCTACAGCAGTTGACGAGAAAGGGATAGTACAGTTTGATCACAAATTGCTCCTTTTTTAAATTTAAATCTGCCATTTTCAACGCTTGAATAAATAGTATGGTTGATGACATTACTCATATCAACAAAGTTAGCTGATGGAAGATATAAAGATATTTGCTGTGAGATGTCCGCTTTATCTTGCCTAAAAAATAGTATATGAGTAAAGTTACCAGATCTGTGTCACGATATGTCATGAATGTATCAGGATGATACATTAGGTCAGTAGATCTATATTCATATGGTACAGTACTATAGTGTACAGAAACTATATTATAGAACCATAATGTTACAATTTAATGTTAAAAAATAGCATCACATTGACTCAGACTCAGATTCATTTATTTGATCAAATAATAACATTTACATATTATGATTAATAGTAGGGCCTATAGCAATGATCAGGAGACCTCCACTTAAATTGAAGTCGCTATCGTGTAGGCACATCACATTATAATGTCACTATAATTATGGTATAAGCTTGTCATAAACCTTGAAATTTCATGTTATGGTATGATACATCTTCATCTATCCAGTTGTCTGCCACCGGCAGAACCTGGATAACCCGTATATGTGCTATGAGTTCAGAACCCCCTCCTCCCTCCTCCTCCCTGGCCAATTCACAGTTGATTCAGGCGGCTCAAACAATCTGACCTGAGTGTGACCTCCACGCTGCAGTCAGTAAACCGGTGACGTCATAATGAATATTCATGTTGCTCGCACCCCTCATTTTCGTACCCGCTTCACACACACCTGTTGTCAAGGTCAGACTGGTAGTCTGACGGTCAGACCTGATACGGCAAGGTGGATATGATAGTGTCGATATATGATAATTATAGTAGGACCTACATGTACCATAATATGGGATTATAATGACAATATATGGCAATAAAATGTCGGTATGCCGGCATTTAAAAGTATAATGAAATCTTAATGTTTTTATACCCCAGTATGACACTCAAATGACCTCAAATGGTGGGATATTCCACATTATGCCATACAATGATGGGATGGAGCACTACAGTGCCAGGATATGTCACTTTAAAAAAAGAATAATACTATACTATTGCACTAGCTGTACTGTAAAAATATTACATCCACGTCATTGTATGTGGTAATATATGTTATCAGTATACTGTCAAAATAGGATGCTATATTTTCAGAATATGGAGTTATAGTATCAAGATATGATACTAATTTCCGACACCATGCAATTATGATGTATATATATGACATTAACTAGTCGATATATGACATTTTGTTTAATTGTATATGACAGTGTGAGTTCTGGTGATGAAATTATACGTGGAGATATTCTATTCAACATCAGCATATAATGTCAGAATAGGGCTTTATAAAGTATGGTATGAATATAGCAATATAATTGGCAATACAGAAGTGAGTAGAACCTGCTGTGAGCACCCACTCTTAGGAGCAGCCAACCTCCTATGCGAGGCCACTTGGTCATTCCCAAAAATGACATTTTGTATACAAATCAAGCTTCTATGTGCAGTCACCTATATTAAAGGGCCGCTTTAACTGTGTCGCAAGGGTGGCGTGATCAAGATCTGATGAAGGCAGGTCGAAACGTTGCAATCGTTTCACACTAAGTTACAAAGTGAGTAAAATTTAACCACAGATCTGACATTTTAATATCCTAGATCAAAGCCATTATAATGTCATGATATTGTTGTATTATGGATATACCAGTATACGTGACACTTAAATATCCGCATATATGTTATTATATAATGTGATATATTAATAATATAATTCAGGGATGTATTGCATATTATAATGTTCTATATCAGGCCTGCTAAGGTCAAGGTCAAATAAACTTATTCTTCTTGAGTGGCTACCGAGGATTCGCATTGTTACGAACTTGGGCAAAATAATGGTTAAAAAAAGATTTTTGAAATTTTCTCCGAAAGTAAAGGGTTCTGCCTTTAAAAAACATGTTCATGTATGGATTATTAGAGTATTCTAATCATTTTAATTGTTTTTTTGGGCTCAGTAGGTGATTTAGAAGACGATGTATAGAAATAAAAATGTTTATTTTCAAAAACTTAAGGACAAAAAGGCGCTGGATTATACGCATATTTGTCATATTTTCAAATTGAAGAGTTTGAATGGTATGCTTAAATACAAAGTTATTTTTTTTTACTACTCCTCTATTGATCCATGATAAAAAATGTTATCTTCAAGTATATTATGATATAGCTACATTACCTCCACATTATTTTTGATTTTTAATTAGTTTTTTTTCTGTCTATAATAATGTTGATTGACTGGTAAAATTGACAATGTAATGGTGAATTTGGCGGCCATTTTGAAAATACTCTGTAGCTCTAGATCAAATAATATTGTCCTAAAGTATATTAGAGTAAAGCTCTACTACATCCGTATTGTTTTTTATTTTTAATTGAGTGTTTTTTGTTCATAATAATGTTGATTGACTGGTAAAATTGACAATTTAAGGGCGAATTTGGCGGCCATTTTGAAAATACTCTGTAGCTCTAGTGCACACACATTAAAGCTGACAACCGGTCGGGGTTTCATTATAAGAGGTCTGAGAATACATCTAGCAAGATTTTAGATATGCACAGAAAAGTCGACACGAAAACCTTAAAGTGAGGCTATCAGATCCCTAACCTATTTTTTCTTATTTCCCCATTATTTATAATTATGCAATGTAGTTTTTGTTTGTTTTGCATAGGAATGTTAATTTTTAGTTTTATTGGGTGAAATTAGCATTCAAAGTAGGCCAGCTGA
Organism: Flabesymbios commensalis; assembly: GCA_964017125.1. Lineage (NCBI taxonomy): Eukaryota > Metazoa > Annelida > Polychaeta > Terebellida > Flabelligeridae > Flabesymbios > Flabesymbios commensalis. The sequence continues at coordinate 77,775,539 of OZ024913.1, read as the reverse complement.
GAGCCTAGCCAAAACGCACCGGAAACTGCCGAGCACCGCTCGGTAATAGTCGGTTTTTGTCTGACGTCACTCGTTGAACAGCCAGCCTGAGATCCAACCTTATCTAATGGGGAAATGGCCAGTGCCCTGTCAGATAGTGACCCAAGCGACCACCACACAAGTGATACTGGGCTGGATTTTTTCACAGATCTAGGCCTAGATCATTGTGATGGGCTAGTGAAAGTTTGGGGGACTAGAGTGCCGCCGTTTTTATTTGAACCGCCTGCAAAGGCAACGCCTGTTTCAAGCTAGGCCTAGACTACTCCCTGCCTGCGTCAGCAGAGCACAACAATCACGACACGGGCCACGTCAGTCAGAATGATCAGATAACGTTCAATTCTACTGTAGCCAACCCACTACAAACATGACAAAGGCTTCTAAGGCAATATCCCCCTGATAATAAAATCACACCCACCGTATAGGTATTATATCGACCACCAGATGTCAACCAAAGTGGCACCCGGCTGATTTCTGCTCCGGACACCCCATAGTATCAGAATCAATCATAAAACATCGTCCATACCGCGAAACACGCTTTAGTCAAAATCAACTGGACTATAGGCCTAGCCAGCAAACATAAGCCCAACATCGGGCCAACGCCTCGTGTTTGCTTGGTATGCCCAGACTTTTCCGCTGGGGTGAAGGGTTGCCTATAAAATTTACAAGCAGGGTGGTTTCTCTAGTTAGGTCTAGCCTAGGCCTATAGTCTATTTTATAGGCTACAAATAAAAAGCTCAGCTGGAAGATTTGAATCATAGACAGGCCTACTAGGTCTACAGATGACATACCGGTAGACATAATATTTGGAAAAAATGAGCCTGATCTGACAAGTAGCCAAGCCTACAACCATGACAACAGACAGAAAGCCTGTATGTCCTGTATGTCCACAGCCAGATGAGTTCAACGAGTGACGTCACACCCACCGTATAGGTATTATATCGACCACCAGATGTCAACCACGGCGTTTCCAAATCTGTCAGCACCTTTGCATTTTAAACCTCGTATTAAACGTTGATAAATGACATATTGACAATCGTTGCGTTGGGGATGCTCTTAAAATATACTAATCTATCAAAATAATATGAAATATTTGATTTTCAAAACCTTAATAGCCTCACTTTAATACTGATTCAATCTAAGATCACCTTTCATGTGGGAGTGTTCTATTGTGTAGGCCTACAACGGCAGGCCTATCTGAACATGACATTTTATTAGGATGTATTGGAATGAGAGAAATGCGTTCACGAAATATAACAAGATATTGATCACTGATCATGTTTCCTATATGGCAAATTTTATACGTGTAGGCCTCAGAATGTCCATATTGCTGGGATAGCATTAACGCCTACCGCTGTTGTCGCTGTGTAGCATGTGCCCTATCAGTGGTTATTACACCCTGACACCTTATACAGTCACACACTTCTTGTGTCTAGACAATGCGGCTAGTCTGCAAATAATTTACGGAATGTTCTTATTTGAGCACGACGATATCAAAATATGGTATTTCTAATAGATGAATTAAAATAAAAATATTATAAATTTGTAGGCGAAATATACATATTTTAAAATCTGACTGAATGCATTTCATACATTATGCGTATGCCTCCGCAGTGTGAAGACGTGTATGGAATCAGCTCCGAAAAAAATTAAATTTTCCATTTAAATTAATCAGAAAACAGAGGTATTTTACAACAAATGAATTGAATAATAAACTGTGATCATAATAGCTTATATTATGGGAGATAAATCCAGAAGAAGGGAGAGAAATAGCTCATCTGATTTGGAAGGAACGAGAAAGCCACCAAGTAAAATGGCGATTGCCGGTACCAGCGACGTGATTCGATTGTTGGCTGAGTTGAAAGAAGGTCAAGAAGATATAAAAAAGTCGTTGAATAAAAGGTTTGATGAATTTCGTAATGAGATTACTAACGTGATTGAGGAGAAAATGCAGAAACAGAAGTCAGATATTTTGGAAGAAACGGAGAATAAAATCAGAGATTTGACAAATAAACTATATACAGTTGAGTGTACACAGAAGCAACAGCTGTACAAGTCATGGGATCATGAAGCACGCCAACGTCGTAACAACCTTATTTTCTACAACATTGCTGAGCAAGGAGGCGAAGACGTGAGTGTGGTGCTGGATGACTTTATTAAAACTCAGCTGGGCGTGACCAGACCCGTGGCCATTCAGAGGGTACATAGACTTGGAGCCCCAAAGCCAGGAAAAACACGTCCGATAATTGTGTGTTTCCGGGATTATCCAGATGTGGAGGTTGTCCTCAGCAATAGTAAAGCTCTGCAAGGAAAGCGCCAGGGAATAAGTAGAGACATACCTGACCCCCTACGTAAAGCCCGCAGCAATCTTGAAGCTGACAGAAGAAAGGCACGACAGGATGGGAAAAGGGCAGTCATCGCTTATCCAGCCAAACTGGTCGTAGATGGTGTGGTGGTCAGGGATGAAATTCCGGACTGGTCACGTGTAAGGAGAGGTTAGTGTTACGATGGTGAGACTACTGTTCGCACAGTGTATGGTGACAACAAACAAGGTCAAGACAATGTATATAGTGATACCCGTAATGGTTTCAGTACAGAAGTTGTACATAAACAAGACTGTATAAACCAACAACCCGACAATGAAAGACATGAACGCGATAAACCAGACATTGAACATTTAATCCACATAGAAGAAACAACATCTCATAAACAGATAAGTGCATTACGCATAGGTTCTTGGAATGTTCGTGGGCTAGCATCAAAAAGAAATTATAAATTAAAAGATCAGTCATTTGTTGAATATTTGCAAGAATATGATATTATAATTTTAACTGAAACATGGACAAACACTAAATGCGATTTATCTTTACCCGATTATAATTATTTTTCAATTCATCGTCCAAGACCGACACGTGCAAAGCGTGATTCTGGAGGAATCGTTGTTTATTATAAAAACATTTTTTTCAAATTTGTTATCGTTACATAAACAGTCGGATGACAATGTACTATGGCTTAAACTAAGCAAAGATTTTTTAAACATCGATAATGATCTATATAAATGTGCTTGTTATGTAACACCATCACAGTCAAGTAGAGTTGAGTTAAATGATGTATTTAATAAACTGTTAGATGATTTAGCAGAAATCGAAACAAAATGTGGCAAAGATCACTACACTTTAATTGCAGGTAATTTTAATGCTAGAACAGGTGAGAGGGGCAGATTTTATTGATTTTGATAATGATATTGACACTGATGTTCCTGAAACACACGTATTATGCAAACCAAGATGTTCAAAAGATAAAAAACAACCAAATGCACAAGGTATATCTTTGTTAGATTTATGCAAAGCTAGTTCTATGAGTTTAATGAATGGTAGAATTGGTAAGGATGCTGGAATCGGAGAGTATACTTGTATAACAAATAACGGATGCAGCGTGGTGGATTATATTTTATGCAGTTCAAATTGTGTTGATTTACTTACAGGTTTTTGTGTTTGTGACCCAACAGTTTACAGCGATCATAGTTTGTTACATATTGAGTTTAAAGCTTCTGAACAGGTGAATGAAAGTGTAAAAATACCGACTAAGTGGGAAAAAAAATCAAATTTGACCGAGATAAGAAAGATATATATGTTGAACAACTCCTTAAAGATAGTACTATGGAAAAGATGGTAAATATTTGTAGTGGTAAATGTGATACAGAAGACGGTGTTAATGATATGTTTCATAAGTTCACCCAAGTTCTGACCGACTTTGCAGAACCCTTATTTGGTAAATCGTATAATGTTGCCAGATCCACTACCAGTTCATTGCCGAAATGGATGTCAGATGAATGTAAAAATCTCAGAGAAGCATTTTAAAATAATTTGAATCAATACAGGCAAAATGAGACGGATGAATGTAGGAATAAGATGATAAGATCAAGGTCCGCATATACGCGATGTGCTAGGTCTTGTAGAAGAGAGTATGATCATGCATTTATGAAGAATATTTTGAAGCAAAAAGTAGATGATGCTCGTTTGTATTGGCAATTACTAGATAAACTTGATTCAAACACAAACACTGGTGAGTCTAACTTAACAGCTGATGAATTTTATGGGTATTTCAAAAGTTTAAATAACCCCGAAGATGTATCTACACAAGCTGATGATGATATTTATGAGTACTTGAATGAAAATTTGAATAATGATACAATGTTTGAGGAATTAAACAATACTCTTGATGTTGATGAAGTGAAGAATGCTATTCGTGAATTAAAAACGGGTAAAGCAGCTGGTCACGATCTAATTATTAATGAATTATATATAAATGCTTCTGAAGTACTGGCACCAGTGTTAACATGTCTTTTTAATAATGTTTTTCAAAATGGTTATTTTCCTAGTATTTGGACCAATGGTATAATTGTACCTCTACATAAAAAAGGTTCTTTAAATAGTGTATTAATTATAGAGGGATAACATTACTAAGCACTTTAGGGAAGTTATTCACTCGTGTCCTAAATAACAGACTAATGTTCTGGGCTGATAGTCATAGCATTTTAATAGATGCACAAGCGGGATTTCGCAAAGGCAGATCCACAGTAGATAATACTTTTATATTGCATAATATTGTGAATGTGTGTTTAAACCGAAATCAACGTCTTTATTGTTCATTTATAGATTTCCGGAAAGCCTTTGATTATGTTAACAGAGATTGCCTGTGGTATAAAATGATTTTAAAAGGAATCCGTGGAAAAATATTTAATATTATACACAGCATGTATCAGAACGTAAAATCACAAGTCAGAGTTAATGGTGTTTTATCTGAGCAGTTTGACTGTCATTTAGGCGTACGTCAGGGTGAGAGCCTTTCTCCATTTCTGTTTTCTTTATTTGTAAACGACATGGAGCAAGAATTAAAAGTCAAAGGTGTAAATGGAATCAGTATTGATGATTTAAAGCTGTATCTTCTTCTCTACGCTGACGATTCTGTTATATTTTCATCCACTAGAGAAGGATTACAGATGGGTCTTGATGTGCTTCATGATTATTGTACTAAGTGGAGGTGATTAATAATTAACACAGACAAAACTAAAGTGATGATTTTTAGGAAGGGTGGTATTTTATCAAAAGATGATCACTGGTTTTATGGTGATAAAAGACTGGATATTGTAAACACGTTTAATTATGTTGGCATTGTCTTGTCATATACCGGTAAATGGAGTCAAACTCAGACCACCTTAGCTGAGGCAAAACAGGCTATGTTTAAACTCAATAGAAAATTATATCATTTATATGACCCACAACCTGAATTCTGCTGTGAGCTTTTTGATAGATTAAAAGTTAAGAAGACTACTACTAGCAATATTGTGTATGGTGAACTAGGAAGATTTCCTCTTCAGTTACAGAGATATTTTAGAAATATAAACTACTGGTTAAAAATAGTATGTCATAAGGGAAATCCATTAGTATGTAAAATGTATGATTCGCTGTATAAACGTTTAAATGAAGACAAAAACATAATCAACTGGGCTAGTCTTACACGAAATTTACTGTTTAAACTGGGATTTGCAGACATATGGACGGCACAAGGCGTAGGAAATACTCACCGTTTTTTAAATATTTGTAAACAGCGGTTACATGATCAGTTTATACAAGGCTGGTTTGGAGATATGGAGACTGGTTCAGATATGGAATTGTATAGACATGTGAAAGTGAGGTTTTCTTATAGTTTATATTTTGATGTTGTTACCATTCCTAAATATAGATATGCAATGTGTAAATTTTTCGCCCGAAATCACAGGCTTGCAATTGTAAGTGGGCGATGGCTAGGACAGCCGCGAAATGAAAGGTTATGTCAACACTGTCAGGAGCTGGAAGATGAATATCATTTCATTTTAATCTGTAAAAAAGATAATCTTGTTGAACTTTGCCGCCGCTATATAAAATTGTATTATTTTGTTAACCCTTCAATGTTTAAATTAACACAACTCCATACGAGTGAAAACAGAAAAACGACCCGTAACTTGGCCATATATGTGTATAAAGGTTTGTGCAAACTGGAGTGATCATAATTATATTATATTTGTATCACTTATATTATCTTCACACGCCATGGCATATTATTGGATTTGTATTGTATTGTATGCTCACAGGCCGCTGGGCCTATTGCTGAAATAAACCCAACCTATGTAGCCAATGCAGGCCTGCCAAAAAACTGTTGCCGGTGTTGCCGCCATTGAGTATCGTGTATGCAGATGTCTGTCCTGTGTTGTGTCACGGCGCTATAGTATTAGTAGAACAAGGTGATATCTATAGGCCTACATTATCACAGAACTGAATTCCAGTTCTGTTATATTATGATGGCCCATGGACACTGCCGACATCCAAAATTTGAGGTCGTATTATCACTGATTATGGGTAGACGTTTTTCCCGTCATCAGAGGCCTCATATCTTATCTTGTATTATACATGGCGTCGCACTATACGCGGGGATATGCGGTATGTCAACATGCTAAGTGAATTTAAATGTGCACCAGAGACATAGATTTGATAGAAAAAATGTCTCAAATGTTTATTTAAAGGATCTGCTAAACTACAACTTTTTTAGCCTTTTCATTCAGATTTTGACAGATAAGACACGAGATAGGCCTACAGGGTAGCTACTGGCTGATTCAACACCTCATTAGACCACTGCGACCCTCTGTTCGTCGAGGGCGCATCTAAATCAGGTAAATTCTAAAATGCTTCTGTTGCCAGGTTCCTTGCCAACCAGATATTAGCAATGAGTATTATATACTAATGGAGAATTTGAAAATGCTAAAAGTAGTTTTTATAGAAGTTTTGATGCCTTTATCTCACGCTTTAGAACCCTTTGGGTGCTAGGGATCACTTACCATATTCTTAATATGTAATTAAGTCGCTATACGTGACAGCGTGTATCAAGTGCTCTGAAGATTATGTCGGCCGGCGCTCAATAAGACACGAAATCGTCATGACTTCACACAACATGCAATAAACACGTTATTCAGTCGTATTTCACGTCAGAAATGTATAAATTATATCGATTTACATTGCCTTTCATCACAAAGGCAGAATATCTATTTTTAAAATGAGGAAAATTGATATTTTTGAAGATAAATGTCTTAGCCAAGACATAAGTTGTATATTGCATAACAATGTAGAGGGCAGCGGTGTAGATGTCAGCGGTGGGAGAGAGGGGGCAGTTATCCCTCCCACGCCACAGACTTGCCGGCTTGCCTTTCAGCTTCGCATGTAACAGCTCCACGGCAAACACAAGACGGTGACACAGTGCTAGCCTTATGATCGCCCCATCTAAAACGCTGGCCCAGCATTAGCCCAGCATTGGACCATCCGTATATCAGCATTAACATGACAAACGTGCTACCAATGCTAGCTTAATGCTGGCCCATTGTCTACAACCTTGGCTTAGCAGTAAAACGGCATTGGGTAAAGGTCGTTTTTGCCGGGAGTCACCATAACACGATGTACTGACCCAATGTTAGATCAATGTTGGAGCAGTGTCATAGATGATGGCACAACATTTAACCAACATTGGTTCAGTGCATCATGTTGACTTACTACAAACAGCAGGGACCGAGGCATTAAACAAACACGAGGCATTAAACCAATGTTGTTCTAATGTTGGCCCGCCGTCTTTAACGTCGACACAACATCAAGACAAGATTGCCTCGTTGTTAATGCTTCGTGTTAGCTGGGTATATGACACTTCCGCACACAGCCAAAACCAAGTATCTGCTTATTTTACAAGTTTGCAGATACTGTCTATTGAAATAGCTCTTACAAACAAGAAGGAGGCAGTGACATCAGCGAAAAGGAAGTATGTACTTGATTTACAAGGGAGCAAATACGGCCTTTTGGCAGCGCTATGGCAGGAAGAGCCAGTTAAAAAGCAGTAAATGACTAGTTTACCAGGCAGCAGATAATGCCTTTTGACTTAATTTGCACAGGCAGAACAGATAACCGACTTCCGGTTAACGACAGACGTTTTCCCTGAAACTCAGCCTAAAAACTTGGAGACTCTGTCTCCAAGCTAAAAACTAGACTCTTCTAGTTATTATTATTATATCAAGTTTAAATAACTATCCGACAACAACAAACAATTTACTTAGAAAATACAATATTTGAATGACTGCTTACTTGCGGGACTGTTTATCACTAATTACCACTCCAAAAATGTTAATTCGTTGACTTAATTTGCACAGGCAGAACAGATAACCGACTTCCGGTTAACGACAGACGTTTTCCCTGAAACTCAGCCTAAAAACTTGGAGACTCTGTCTCCAAGCTAAAAACTAGACTCTTCTAGTTATTATTATTATATCAAGTTTAAATAACTATCCGACAACAACAAACAATTTACTTAGAAAATACAATATTTGAATGACTGCTTACTTGCGGGACTGTTTATCACTAATTAACACTCCAAAAATGTTAATTCGTTTTGTTGTAGGAGTTACAAAGATAGTAGATTTCGATCAAAAATATTGATTTCTAATCCTTATATGCACACATTCACACAAAGCAAATACATTTTTCGTTGTAATTAAGAGACAATATTATTCATTTATTGTGAGAATAGACGTTCTCAATTGTCGGCTCTTGAAATGAACATGTTTGGAGGTGGCAACTTCTTCCACATGCGTTTCACAGTGTTTTAAAGCCGGAAATCACTTAAATGTACTGAAGATCGAGACTATCACCTTTTATAAATTGTAGGGGAGAGCGGGGCTAGTTGGAACGGGGTAAGTGTAACAGAACACTCTGAATAAATTCTTGTTGATTAATTCGAACTCACCAGGTGTCAATTATGTCTTCCATAGCATGTATTATAATTATGTATTTCCATCCCATAATACCCAGGATTTTTTGGAGAACGACTATATTGGACAGAAAACGAGGTAAAAAGTATTTTTTTGAATACCAATACATTATCACTTATCACAGTGAAAAAAAAATCAAATAATATCAACTGCGAATGATTATAGGTCATCTTGGAGAGGTCTTTTATGATGACAGTCTAAACAGATTACTCGTAATGAGATATGTTGGCAAATGTTTTTTGGTTGCTTGTGGGGCTAGATGTAACAGATGAGTGGGGGCGAGTTGTCCAGTGCTACGATTTGCCCCCATTATCTACCCATAGCGTTACAAATTGCCCCAATAGATGATATAAACTATGTTACAACCTGCCCCTGTCATTTTTATGTTTATATATGTAGATACATCTAGAACAAAAATGCACTTAACTACTCTCCTGTCCCTAATAGATGAACCGGTTCGTTTGTTAAACGGCGGCCGATTTTTCAGACAGGTTCGTTTGTTGTGGTCAGGTTGGTTTAATAGAAAATGAGTTTTAGATGATTGAAAAAAAAGTTTTTTCAATTTCTAAAAACTACTTTCCATGCGGGTAATGAGTGAAACATACAAGCTGCATACGGTAATAAGATATTTTTTCCAAGAGGTGCTTTTATTGTGGACAGGTGCTATTAATAAAGATATAGGATTTTTCCAACAGGTGTTTTTATTACGAACGCTCTTCTATTAGGGACAGGAGAGTACAGTGTATCAGCCCTCTGTTATTGTTATGCCTACCTCTTTGCTGCATCCTTATATGGACCAGGTGAACAATGTCAAAGATTTAGTAATCTGAATTAGCAATTTGACACTTGCAATTCATTTATGTAGGCTTATGCATTAAAGGTAATGACAGACCTAATATTACATAAACGGTTAATTATTTGGTGCAAAACTCTACTTCGTATCATGTATAATGTTGCAACATAGTATGTTACAATGTGCCCCAATGAGCACAGTACCTGTGTTACAACCTGCCCCCATGCTGTTACAACTTACCCGCACCGGGGGCAAATTGTAACATTTTAGGTGTGGTCATATTTCACTGCACCACATAACAACTATTGATGATATTTATCTAAATGATATTCTATATTATAGAGGAGATATTATTTATTTACTATATAAAATGACCTTATTCATAAAGTTAATTATCACTTGGAAAATTACCGAAATATTGAATATGTTACAGTTACAACTAGCCCTGCTCTCCCCTATAGACAGAATGGCCATATTTAGAAGTTTATCCTTTTTTTCAGTTTCATGGCACTTCTGTGGGAAGACCAGCATCCGAAGAGTAGAAAAAATACAAAAGAGAGCTGTACGATTTGTGAACGGAGATTACGAACATATCATGATCTCCTACACAAGGCCAAACTCACTGCCTACCTTGAAACTGGGCAGGGAGAGGAGCATTGCTATTCTCACTTACAAAATTCTCCGTGACCAAGCACCGAGCTACTTAATGAAAGATCTGATAAATTGCAATAAAAATTCAAAATTTCACTTACCATCATACAAAAGCACTAAACATGGAATATATTCTTTTTTATATCGGGCCTCACGCATTTGGAACAGTCTTTCGGAAACAACTAGTAATGCTCCCTTTTTCCCCAGTTTCAAGACTCACATAAAGGGATGGACTGGGCTATTGGAAAACATGTGTGATTGTTGCTCGGGGGAACAGTAGATAACGGCTTTGATAATCTGTGATAATTTTAAATATAGTATATTTATGCTGTGATAATATGCTATATATATATAATATTGTATGCTGTGTTAACTTATTTTAAGTCTTAAATACTTTAATCCATATCATGTTTTAATATACTATATTTTATAATTATTCGACATAAATGCAAATAATATATAATATTTTACCTACTCATTTAAATCAATTGTTTTTACGATAGCTAGCTTCCTTTGGCTTACTATATTTTGAAAATGCGTGTATAAATACTTGAATGTCTGTTATTGTTATAATATTGTTGATTTTTACAATACAAATCGGGAGAATAGCCTTTGGCTAATGTTTGTATTTTTCACAAGAACCGATTTTAAATGAATTTGATTTGACAACAGTGAACTTACACGTTTTGACCTTTATTGAATAATATACATCATCAAAATCACTGAATCTATCTCTACTATCTCCCCTCGGTATGTGGAAACGTCAGCAAGCATCAAATTAATATTGCAGAATTAGAACAAAATATACACGAAATTGAAATTATGCCAACATTATGATATCGTTGTGGTATAAGTTACTGTGAAACATGCCATTAATTAACAGAAAGCGGACGTGATCCACAACGTATCAAGTCGAGTGACCACGTCCCAACGTATTGTCGGTACCACACCAACTCGGACTTACAGAGAACAGCTTAATTTGCTAAAAAAAAACAGATATAAAGTAATATATTCTTTAAAAGTTATGAAAACTATCAAAAAGATGATAAATACATAGTGAAAATAGCTTTACGCAAATATTTGCATACTAGTTTTTCTTTCGTTTGTTGTTTGTTTGTTTGTTGTTGTTTGTTTGGGATAGCTATCCCTGAATCGGGCTTCCCGAGCCTTCCGACATTTTCAAACGCTCTCTAACTGTTTGTTTGTTCGCTTGTTTGTTTGTTTGTTTCTTTCTTTGGGTTAGCTAGCAGGCTGCTTGGGCCTTTCAATAAACATCGATTTTTCAATGTCACAACGCGCGATAAGCCAATGATGTATTTTTCAAGGGTACAAATTGAGTACTACACGATATCACCAAATAGCACTGACAGATGTGAACATGCTTGGCCGATTTTATGATACACAATATACAAGTACGAGTTCAGCACTTGACACATTATTACAGAGGTGTACACGCCCATGCAGAGGGAATCTTGACTATAACAGGTCTACCTTAAATGTAGATATGTTTGTCATTAGACGTTGTCATTCGCTCATACGGCAGTCGAATTATCACTCAAGACTGTGTCAATGCTTAGATCAAAATAAAGCGACTTTTTCATCTTCCAGGTAAGCGAAAATCGAAATTAAACATCGCCTGACTTACCTATTCACCCCTTTCTTGAACTTTCCCACTCACAATATTATGTGCTTATGGCAAGCTATTAGCACATAAATCAGCAAATTACAATAATGTATTTATTAAATCAAGTCTAGTCATTATATAATAATGTTATGACTATAAGTATAGCCTATGTCGACCACTTGTAGTCATGTAAAATGTTCTTATTTGTAATTTATTTTATATAAACTTTTGTAGGCCTAAGCCCACTCACAAGGTAGGCCCTATTTTTTTCTGTAAATTTCAAACCTCACTCAGTCGTCATCTGGTGAGGTCTGCATGTTAGGGACCACTATGGAAATACAACTGAAGAGTCACCAGACCCTTTATAATGTTTTTATCCCTGGTGACCATTATATGCATATGGTGGCCCTGATTATTTATGATCATGTATTATAGGCTACTCACGCCTGTACTGTTTTACTGAAATAAATCAAATCATTGTCCCATCCCCAGCCAACTCATTCGAAAGAGGAATGAGAGGGATGCAACACTGTCACAACGCTGGCTCATTGTTGGGATAATATCAAATATAGAATTCTATCCTAGGCTTTATGCTATATGTGGCAACCTCGCTATATAAGCCTTATATGAAAGGCAGCTTTTTTATTGTCATTCAAGATTATACTATATTAATACATAATAGGCCCCTACCAATTTGACATAATTTGAATTAGGCTAGATAGACAATTAAATAAACATATTTAGGGCACCCAATACAGCGGCAGCATGGTCAGCATACACATGATTGAGTGGGGTCTGCTATAACGTAGACTAAATGTTTTGAATCAGTGAAGCATAACGACCTATACCTACTAGCGGATTGGCAAATTTTTATGCTACTGAACATTAAAGGGACTGGCCCACGCTAAAATCATCAAAAAATCGGTGATTTTATTTCGGGTTCTTAATATGACCATATGATGTAAACATGTACATAGACTAGAACTGCAATTTTTTATAATTTTTGTGCTGCGCATTCACCAGTTAGGCTAGATATAGAGACGAAATTCCTGATTTCTAATTATTGACAACCATGTCAAAAATAGGAAATGCGGGAATTTCGTCTCTATATCTAGTCTAACTGATGAATGCACAGCACAAAAATTATAAAAATTTGCAGTTCTAGTCTATGTACATGTTTACATCATATGTTCATATTAAGAACCCGAAATAAAATCACCGATTTTTTGATGATTTTAGCCTGGGCCAGTCCCTTTAATATAATTTATATTGCAGCCGACCCCGGCCATGACACACTTAGGCCTACTTTAATCTCGATTGTACAAATTAGCTTTAAAAAGCTAGAAGAGAGATTATTCAGTTCAAAAATATATAGGCCTTGGTATATTATAAATCAAGGCACACATGACAATACATTAATTAGCATAATTGGTACTTCGCTCTAAATTTTTAAATTAGACAATAATATTATATAGTCCTATGTGCTATAGGCCTAGGCCTATATACCGCACGCCACTCACACGCGTGTATTTCTAGGCCCAAACACTAAATCAGAAATACATCAATGGAATAGAATAGAATAGAATGTTTTATTCATTAGTTTCAGAGTGGGTTATAATCACTTGAGATAAAACGCAATACAAAATTCGGGTGTGCTTGTAGCTTACAATAATTTAAATCGGCCTGAAGCCGGGGGGGGGGGGTACTCTGGCTGTTTGAGCACCCCCTTAATTTAAAAAAATCCTGTGTATCAAATCCCCAGACCCTCACAACAGAACAGAACGGTAATAGTATCGTAGACCACACCCCTCTGTTCACTTTCTTGCTACGCCCAGCCAACACGAGAAGTTGGCCCAACATTGGTTTACTGTTGGCCAATCATTTACGATGTTGGCTCAACAGTAAACTAACGTTGGGCCAACGTCTCATGTTTTCTGGGAATTGTACGCCACTGAAATGGCCAACTATAAGATATACATCCATTAAAGGCTCATTCCCAAGCAAATTGTATGTTTTTGTTTTAGCCCTGTTATATCTTTTTGAGTGTTTGAATGAGTGAAGGTAACATTCTGATAAATTACAACTTTTTGCAACATCCGTTGGCATCGTAATCAGGTTTCGAAAAAACGGAATTTTACAAAATGTCGGTCATTACATTTTTAGCCTTTGACCTTGTGGGCGCGATAACTTGTTTTTCATGTATCCTCTTCAAATTTGTTATGCATGTTACTAATGAGCAATTCTCGGACAAGTTCAATAATGGCTAAAAAATAATCAAGATGGCTGATATATTGCGATTTTTCGCATTTTACTTCAAAAATTTTAACTTGTGTGCGCGATAACATAAAAAGTTTTTCATGTATCCTTCCTAAATTTGTTAAGCATGTTACTAATGACCAGTTCTCGGACAAATTCAATAATGCCTGAAAAAAATCAAAATGGCCGATTTATTGTGATTTTTTTTCATTTTACGTCACTAATTTGACCTTGTGGGCGCAATAACTTCAAGTTCAATAATGGCGACGGGCTATTGTCGAATGTACTCTTTTTGGTTTTTAGATCGACCCGTTTTATAGATAGATAGATATTTATTGACGACGGTAAGTCTATGCAGACTTATGCGTCATTAAAATGAACATATGTAAAAGACTATATACAACAGGATTAGTTCGGTAAAATATGCATGCTAAGTTAACTAAACATGTTAAAATTAAAACAATATTATATACTAAAACAAGCACAGGTTAAATAAAATATGCATGAGAACTATTTAAAATAACCTAACGTTTAACAGCATTGGCATGATATTTTTAAGTTTCCCGCACCAAAACCAGAGATAAAATAGCTACTGCATATAGCAAAAAAAAAACCTCTGGAAAGTGTAGAAACCGAGTAATTACATAATGAGTGAGAGTATGTATAAAGAAGAAAATAATAATATTAGTTACATTGAACATGTTAAAAAAACAATCTAAAAAGTGCATTGACTGACGTCAGCTCGAAACACCAAGATGATCAGAGGAATCACCAGCCGCACCAGTTGCTGATACCACAGTGGTGCTCCCCCGACAGCATGGATGATTTCATGAGTGGATAATTAGAGGAATCACCAGCCTCACCAATCGCTTATACCACAGTGGTGATTCCCTGACAGCATGGATGATTTCATGAGTGGATGATTAGAGGAATCACCAGCCGCACCAGTCACTGATACCACAGTGGTGATCCCCCGACAGCATGGATGATTTCATGAGTGGAGGATTAGAAGAATCACCAGCCGCACCAGTCACCCCACGCCCCAATCGTCTTATAAAGCGGAGGTACGGGACACGCTTGAGGTTTGAAAACAGCTATAGGTGTATTTTGCCAAGCATATTACTAATGGTCGATGTGTAGATGACATAATATATATAAATTTGTCGTCGTTTGAGAGTGAGTCAAATTCAATGTTGAGTAGTTTGCTTTCGGCAAGTAAACTAGTTCGCTGCGTAGTGAAGTAAGAGCAAGTAATTAAAAAATGAATTTCGTCATCAACAGAGTTTGATGTACATCTTTGACATATGCGCTGTTCTAGTGGTAGTTTTTGCAGCTTGACATGCCTTCCTCGTTCAATTTCTAGCATATGTGAGCTCATTCTTAATCTTGATAGTGCCTTCATCCACCTTGTGTCGGGGATGTAAAACAGATATTCTTCTAGCGAGTGTTCGAATTTGAACTTTATGTACGTTCGTAATTTTATGGAGTTTAGGGCTTTGATGGACCAATCAACTTTATATGTATTAATCATACATAATTTAACTTGTTTGATGAGACGATTGGCATTTTCTACCCTATGATTTTCCCAAACGTCGCGGTGGTTTGTTTCGGAATAATAATGACCTGATGTGAGAGCACCAATTTGTTTCACCAATAAAGTCGAGATACGCCAGTGAGTTGTACATGATTCTCAAATAGCAGCTTCTAGGCAAGGAGATCAAGCGAATCCAGTATTTCAAAGCTAGAATTTGTTGTTTTAAAAAGAGAGGATACCTTCCTGTATCCCCATAAATAGTAACTGATGTGGTTTGTTGTTTGACTCCAAGCATATTTTTCATGAATGATAACTGGACTGTCTCAAAGTCCAATATTTCTTTACCAATAAATAGTACCTCGCTCCCATACATCAGTATTGGCTCTATTTGGGCTTGGAATACTTTTAGAGACAATTTTGGTGCTAGATGTCCTAAGTTGTGACTATAATTTCTAATTGTGAATATTGCTTTGCGAGCTAATGGAATTGGCATAATTGACAGGAAAAAGACATGAATCACCAATTTTATTATTTCCTTGGAAGGATAGTTTTTTTTATAATTTACTAGTGGTGATCTATGACAAAAAGTTCTCAACTCACATTAGGAGAAGTATGTAAGGTCTCAGATGTATCACATCGTCAAAGACGTTGCGAGTTTAATTACAACGTAGTCTGAAAATCACTGCTTTCCTAACGGGCCTCACATTTTAAAACAGGAAGGGGCAACTGAGCTAAACTAAGCCGATTGACTTGTTTTAAATCTTTGCGGTACATAGCCAAAATACACAGGTGATATTCATGGGACGTTCGTGGCTGGTGTAGTGACAAAAAGGAAGGGGTTTTCCTCAGTGTTGACCTTTCAAAGAAAAAAAACATCGGACCCTTCATCCAGACCCTCAGCGGCAATTGAATTAATGTCATGGTTGTCAGAAATTGTATGAACATTTCGAAATACACACTTATTGGATACATATCTTTTTCAAATGGAGGGTGGAGAATGATGTTATAAGCCTAAATAACACAATTTTAAACTTTGAAACTTATATATTTAAAGCACGTGGGAATGGGCCTTTAAACAAGGCTGATCTTAATATCTAATGAATTTAGCCGAACAAAATGTTCGGCCCTCTTTCTTATTAAAAATGACTTTGATTTTGTAAGAAAGATAATAATAAAATGTTTTTTTAGATAAAAATGAGCCCGAAGGCTAAATTGGATCTTTTTGAAAAATATAAATAATTAGAGTGGACATTGTTTTCAGACTACACAGGCAGAATTTGAAATGGAGTTACAAACAGGGAGATTCCACGGTTCCCATGATGGGGGTAACAATAGGACAATTGATGCAGGAACAAGTGGAGAAGAACCCAGATAAAGAAATTGTCGTCTCCTGCCACCAGAATATAAGAAAAACATTCTCAGAACTTCTTCAAGATGTAAGATTGTCACTTTATTATAGATCCCATTAAATATGACTGTTGTTCATATCATCTCATATTGACGAGCACACAAGTTGGTAGCAGCTGATCATTCCTTGATTTGTTGCCTATTCACCATTTACACCTTATGGTACTTCTTTGTCCCCTTGTATGTATGTCTGTGGATATATTCGTACATGTGTATATCCATATTGCTTGCACATACACTGATCATAATATGTCTCAGTGACAAATCGTTTATATTCATAGATTACATTTCTTTAATTCGTCAAAAATAGGGCTTACTCTGAGGTTTAGTATTATCTAAGAATCCGTATTCTGGATTCTACATTGGATAACTTTGTTCAGCGGCATATCCAGAATGTGCAAGAGGAGAAGGCGTAAGGGCTGGCATAAGCCACATTTTGGCTGAGAAAATGGGTGTTAATGGCTTAACTTAAAAAAACCCATGAAAATGCAATATTTTCACCAATACGCTGGATCCGCCACTGCCGTTCATCCCACATAAAAGACCTAATGTCGAACACTCTTTGATGGTAGTTTAAGGAGCTACCATGCACGGCCACACCAGTGATTTCATCGATGCGGGAGCTGTATTGGCACAGCTGTTGAGTGGAGGAACCAGGGTATGTCACCAGCAATTCACCCCAATATTGTAGCCAGACAGGTGGAGGCTGCAGCTTCCATTGGATGATCGCTGTAGACTAGTGCTTTCATACTATGCCGTACAGCGTACAGCATGCAACATACGAAACAGATCCCCAGTGACCTTGCTCACATGGGGGTCAAAACTCAAAAGCATTACCACTAGCAACTATCCCAGTACCCCTAGATTTCAATATAAACTACTGAAATACACTATCAGAACATGTTAGGTTAAAATAAACAGTCCAAATAAACGGTCTATGACTAACAACATAGTCCTGGCTACCTGATATCTGAACTATATATTATAAATTTTAAAGTTTAAAGAGATCAAAACTATAACTTTTGTGAGGGCATAAATACGGGAGGGCATCTCTCATAATCCAGGGATAAACAGGAACTTCCTGCTGTCTGGAAGTATTAAAACAAACAACATCATCTGTGAATGCATTGTGGTCTCACTACACAAAACGGGTACAGTCAAACCCTAGCCATTACAATATCACTAATTTGCACCCACGTGAAGTTGTGGGTCGTGGTAGTGAGACACAACAAGTGGGTGAAAATTTAGTGCTTTAGGTATATGGGTAAGTATAGGCCTACTACAAAGGGTAGTATAACTTTTATGGCACACGGAAGGTCATTTTGTGAGTTGATCATTGTGAGTAGATATCCAGATATATATATATGTGACGGGGTAGGCATACTGTGTGATACAATACAATTCAAGCATACTACCCATTTCTTATATTTAATAATATAAGCACATATGGCTTTCCATATAATAATAGTATAGTTTAGGCTTACATAACGTCAGGTCGTTAATACGCCACATCGACTGTCAAGGTCTGATACCAACGCTGTTACCAAACATTCCCAGCAAACACACGGATACTGACCCAATACTGGTTTTATGTTGGCCAACTCTCTATGACGTTGGCACAACATCAATGCGACATCGTGTCAAAATCTTCTGTTTGTTGGGGTAGGCCTGGGCGGTGGATCGTCATAATACCTGAGCACAGGTTGTAGCCCACCCAGTAAACATTAACGTTTTAATGTTGGTCCAACGTCTGCGACGCCGGCCCAAAAATAAACTGACTTTAGTTCATTGTCTTATGTTTGTTGACATTTCCTTGTAAACAGGGGATATTTAGACGGGGCATTGAGCATATAAAGCTTAGAAAATGTCTTTTATATGGTAGGGGAGAGTTGGGCACCTTGACCAGCTTTTTTTTCAACCCCCTCTCAAGTCAGAATGGAACTGAATTATTTTTTGTATGGCAAATGACAGCTGTAGAAAAGGGTAACATCCTGGCATAAAATAACTTGAACTTAATCTCTCACTTAATCTCAACCTGCCCCACCTAGGCTACGTGGCACCTTGAACCATGAGTCGGGGTACCTTGAACCACGATACAAAATTGAAATAACGGTTTTGAAATGACACATGAGCAGCACTATTAATGCTATCTGTGATAGCCTAGTTATATATGATTTGTGTTTGTACAACACCCGACTTTTATTGAAAAATCAAGTGGCTCAACGTGCCCCTATGTTCAAGGTGCCCAACTCCTAAATTTTACATTGAACTTCGGTTCAAAGTGTCCCACTTTTCGTGGCTCAACGTGCCCCATCAAAATTCCTCAAGATAAAATGGCTGCCAATTTTTTTCTTGCCAGAACAAATGTGAAATAGTAGTTCTCATTCAAAATCGGCCTTGAAAGTGTTTCTGTGAAACGAAAATTGTTATTTAATACTACGTTTCAATAAGAATTGGAAGAAATTAAAATCACCCCGTAAAATTCACTTTCTTGTTGATATTTTTTTTAAAAATAGCAGAAAATTTGATGAGGTGATCAAATGTGCCCTTTAATTTTTGGTTCGTCCGCACACCACCACTCCAGGTCGTCATATTGACGGGATATCTGGCGATTGTGACTTAAACAAACAGAACAAAGTCAAGTGGTTCAATATGCCCCATGGTCAAGGTGACCCACTTTCCCCCCCTATAGGGCTTATAATAGTTCCCTATGTTCAGTTCAGCTCTGGTTATATGTCATAACTGAACTGAACATAGGGAACTATTATACATATGGCCCTGTTGAAGACAAATCATGGCGAGTTAATGGAATAAAAAGAAGACCTTATATTGGCTTTAAATATTTGTGAAGCGAGCTACATCACTTGCCCAATGTTAATACATGAATAAAATGTTATTTCACATCATGACACAAAGTTAACTGATTGAAATGTGCTATTATGTATTGAAGTGTTAAAAAAAAAATTCAAAATGATTTTAGGGTGATTAGCTTAAGTGTATCTGCGTGTTTCAGTGTGACAATCTAGCTGCAGGGTTATTGTCTATGGGAATCCAGAAAGGGGACCGTGTCGGCATCTGGTCTCCAAACTGTTACGAATGGCTGGTGGTGCAGTATGCGACAGCCAGAGCAGGGATCATACTGGTAGGTGTGCACTCACTCACTCACTCACTCACTCACTCACTCACTCACTCACTCACTCACTCACTCACTCACTCACTCACTCACTCACTCACTCACTCACTCACTCACTCACTCACTCACTCACTCACTCACTCACTCACTCACTCACTCACTCACTCACTCACTCTCTCACTCACTTACTCACTCACTCACTCACTCACTCACTCACTCACTCACTCACTCACTACATTGTTTTATTCTTTCAGTGCAGGGTCGCCTTCAGACAGGGTCGCCTATTATAGACATCAGATTCTGACGTCTAAGGCAAATCCCCCGCGCTGAGAGGGTTATGCCGTTAGTAGTTATTTTTAAGCCATTAAAAAAGTATAATTATTTGCAAGCAAAGTTCCCCATGAGTTAACAAGATGGTATCAGTTGGAGATCAGATTTAACAGATCAGATTATTTTCACCACACGAAGTTGTGGATCGCGGCATTGTGAATAATACTAGTGGGCGGCTAAACTGGGCCCGTATTCTCGTACAAACTACGATATATCGTATGCTTCGGATTGGTCGAGATATTCACCCCGACCAATCCGAAGCCTACGATTTATCGTAACTTGTACGAGAATACGGGCCCTGAATAGCACATCAATGTTGTGATCTTTAAAGCGCTGACATTTGTTTTGTATTCACCATGGGGACCGAAGGGTTTTTTCAATTCGAAATCATCCTAAGTATCTTAGTTAGCTCTGTCCGCTTTATTTGAATCAGTGGCGGAACCAGGGGGGGGGGGGGGGGGTGGGGGGGGAGCATTGGGGGCGCCCCTAAAATGGCTAGAATTTACAAAAAATCTTGGAAACAAGCCCCTAAAACCCGGGGCGCCCCCCTTTCTTCAGATCCTGGATCCGCCACTGTGATTACCTATGTTATGGGTCATTATAAATCTTTTACACTTTCATGCCTTTAGTCGATCTCCGCTTTGAAAGAGTTAAATTCCATTGATGCATCAGAGCTTCATTTCGCATTAACGAAAACGAACTCAATTTTCTACACTTTTTCTAGGCTTCAGAACGAAAATTGTCATGAACCTGGCAATTTGGCAATATGCCATTTCTTTTCAATCCGCCACACACGTCAAGTCATCTTCATCCACTACAAGTTGAGAATTGCGATAGCGATTCGCGGCTTTTAGTGGATGAAGATTTCGGTGTTAAATTTAAGCTTGAAAGGGTTAGAACCTAAGCGATGCAGACCATCCTCTATCGCTGTTATATACACAGACTTATCATCACTACAATAGAATGTTTAAAGTTCACAGACCGAACCTGATGCTTATTCATTACTGAAACTGAACGATTATATCAGTATGTAACCTCAATACATATGCTCAATACACAAATATCTATAGACAGTATTGACCTAGCAAAAACGTTACGTTGTCCCACTATTGGTTTGATGCTGGGCCAGCGTTGTGAGTGAGTGAATATTGCTTTACGTCGCTTTGGGCACAACCATTGCAATATCGCGACAGAAGGAAGCCCGAGGTCGGGACTATGCCCTACTCTTATTGAATGGCTTCGAATCAAGGGTCCTTTATAGTGCACAGTAGCACAGACAGCAATGGACACTCCAGGCCGTGAATACTTTGAACAGTTTGGAGCACTGTATGAGCACAACCTCGATGACAAACATCCGATCCGGCCGGGTTTCGAACCTAGTACCCGTGACAAGCCACAACCAAATTGAATGAGCCATCAGGGCCGTCCGGGCCAGCGTTTTAGACCGTGGGTCAACATTAGAACAGTATAGGGTCATATTCGTCCCCTTGGAGTTAGAAGGTGCTAAACTGCCAAGCAGTTTAGCACCTTCTAACTCCAAGGGGGCGTACTGTATCGTGTTGTTGGGAAATGTCAGTAAGACCTCTGCGATATAGTGTGTAATATTTTAAGCGCTAAGCACGATTATTGCAATTTTCATCCCATTTTACTAACCGATTAAATCTCTGTTATTGGGAATGAAATGAGTGTTTAAATACCAAGAGCTGCAAATTCTTGGTCTGAAATGAAACAAAAATGAGTATTTTTCATCCACTTTAAGTCGTGGGTCGCGGTAGCAAGACACACTTTCAAGTGGATGAAAATTTAAATGCAAGAATATTCGTATTTGAACCTTTTATTCGCTGCGTGGTATTCAGTTCACCATGCCACCTCTGTTTCGTGGATGTACATGTGATGATGGGTAGCTAAAACCAAACTGGAACAATAATATGGGACTCACATTAATCGTGGTGAATGATTTTCGCTGATTACTCAGTCAGTTCTCAACCAATTGTCTTGAAATTTCCCAAGCACTAGTTCTGAGCTGTGCGAAAAATATTGTATAGGCCTATTTGAAAAGTTAGTATACACAATTTAAAATGTAATAGATGTTGCCAAATATTGCCTTCTATAAACCCATTAGCTTTGTCAAATTAGCTACATGTCAAATGTTCTAGCTTCTAAAATAACTATCAAAACTTCATGGTTTTGTCGCCACACAACTAGAATTTAAAATAGTGTGTAAAATTTCATGATTATGGGTTGAAAATTGGCTGAGAAATCAGAGAAATTCATTCACCCTGGCTGAATCTGGTATAAGACTATTAATAGGTCCAACCCTTTAAACCCTGACAATGCATCAAAGCATTAATTTTCATCTCTGAAAGATGACTTGAAGTTTTAAAACAATTTTTTATTGAACTGGTTAATAATAACAATCGTTTTTTTCCATTTGCCACCCACTTCAAGTCATCTTCATTCACTACAAGTCGACAATTAATTGCGACAGCAATTCGCGTCTTGTAGTGAAAGAAGATCACAATGGTAAATTCATGATTGAAAACTGTGATGCCGCATTTGTTATCGTTTAGCGTTTGTTTGTTCAGGTGAACATAAATCCAGCCTACCAGGCTGCGGAACTGGAATACGCGATGAGAAAGGTCAGTTTATAAATAACCCCTAATGCGCTGAAATATTCTTTATACAAACCGTAGGAGGTAAAAAAAAAATTTCAATTTGAAATCATAATAAATGTCTTGGTTAGCTCTTTCTGCTTCATTTGAATACCTATGTTATGGGTCTACGGTGATTATAAATGTTTTACATTTTCAGTGCAGGTTTCGACTTTAGACGTCGGATTCTGACGTCTATAGGGCCTACACGTCTTAAGTTAATTCCGCGTTGAAAGGGTTAAGCTACTTAAGAATTTATCAATTTAGGGCATACATTTCCCAGTTAATTTTTGTATTTCATAATGTTTATATGTAACATCAATTTTAGCTCAGTCTCATTGTAGTTAATTATTTTTCTGCGACAATTATATCCAATTTCAACTAAATATCACGATTATTTTGGTAAATCCTCCAGGTCCTCAATTACATCCTTGCCTCTTCATATTTCTGTATCTGCCGATGTTTTTCATTGCTCTTACAGGTTGGTGTGCGTGCTCTGTTTTTGGCGGAGAGTTTTAAAACTCAGGATTATTATCAGACGCTGATTTCTGTCTGCCCTGAGTTGTCTACTGCAGCACCCGGCGATCTCAACAGCAACAAGTGAGCTTCTTTTCTCACACGCTGACCCAGTGTTGGGTTAATCTTGGGCCAGCGTCGTAAACGGTGACCCAACATTATATTAGAAAACATTAGAAAAAACATTTTGTAATGCGACGTCAATTCTCATTACATTCATGGGCGCAGAAATGTACATGAGGCGTCAAGGAGACCTCCATAATAATGATTATGCTTCTCTAAATAAATGAGTCTTTAAACTATTTTTGAACTTATCCCAGTCTGTTATATTCCTTAATTCTGCAGGCAGTGCATTCCACAGTCGTGGCGCAGCAGCAGCAAAGGTCCTGTCGCCAAAGGTCTTAGACCTTGTACGTGGCTGTTATGTATGAATGTTATATCAACATTATTTAACTTCTTGTATTTGTGGACTTTATGTGAGCCTTTAAAATGTCGCATTGTTGTATCGGGTGATCTCAACAGCAGCAAGTAAAGGTAAACCCACTGGGCATACGACGTTGTTACGACGTTGAATCAGCGTCAACAACGTTGATTCAACGTCGCAACAACGTCGTATGCCCAGTGGGGATGGTTTATAGTGTGTTATCGAGCCTGAAGACTTTATAATTTACCCCCTGTTCACTGGACCTGTTCATTCGTGTGCCATTTCAAATCCACGGGGAGCATGTACAGTCCTGCGGCCATTCCAGCGCATTTACACCTGAGTCAAGTGAAGCATGTAAGGGTTAAGTGCCTTTCCCAAGAACACGACATCAAAATACTGTCCTGACGTTGAAAGGAGAGAAACATGATATTTTTCTGAAAAAACCTGCCTCAAGCAGGGTTTGAACTAGTCCCATCCGTGACCCATTGCATTCTGGGCAAGCCAGATCAATTTAGGGTCACATGTCCATCCATACGCAAAAGCAACATTTCACAATCTGCTTATTACGCGAAAAATACTCAAGATTTGTCAACGAGACGAAGGCATTTAACTTCTGTGCATCCAAGCAACTTATTTTTTTACTTCAACAGATTTTTACTGTCAAAACAGCGTCGTAATCGTTTGTTTTTGACCAGCGCGGAGATTTGCGCGCTGGTGCCTTTGATCAGTATGTGAAAAATGCAAGTCATGATATGAAAATGTTGACTTCCGTTATGGCTGGATTCTAGGCCCTCGCTCGCGGGCCAGGAACTAGGCTAGGTTTGAACCAGCACTGCAGGCAGCGGCCATTACAAAGCGCCACACTCTACCCATTGCGCCACATCCCTCCCTACGTCACTATCATCAAACGATGACCCAATGTTGGGTCGATGCTGGGCCAGCGTCGCCCAGCATCGACCCAACATTGGGTAGACGTCTGGTATTTGCTAGATGTAATGTTGTATTTATAAACACTATACGCTGATTCAATGCTGGGCTAATGTTGGGCCAGCGGTGAAGACAATGGGCCAACATTAAACCCACATCGGATCAACGTCACTTGTATTATCAGTATTATCAGGAGTTAGCACTATATGTTCATGATGTGCTTGACATGTCTACGGCTTTAACATCAATAGTATGGCAATAAAGTCATTCAATCCTTCAATTTGTACAAAACCATTGTTTCTATGAAAAAGTTTCGCTATCGCACTTTACTATTTTGCTAGAACATCTCATATTAGTTGTTTAGAAGCTATGCTGTTCAAATGATAATACTATAACATGCCTTTGGTCGTCCAATGTATGAATTTGAAGCCCATACTGTACGATTGACCCACCACACGATAAACCTTGTAGACGGCCATGTGCCTTAATCTGGTCTCATTTGCGTTACATAGGGTGGCGCGGGGGTTTTCTCAATAATATTCGTGATAGCATAGCAAAAGGATATTATATTCTGAACGTTTTTTTCATGAGGAATCTAAATATCTGCTTCATTTGACACATTGCTAGACCAAAATGCACTGTAACGCTACATCAATATGACCTCAAACATTGTCCTACAAACACACACTATTGTTATATATATATATATATATGTTACAGCAAAATACTAAACCCTTTACACACCAAGTTATAGAATTTAAATTTTCAGCCACTTGAATTTGTGTCTCGCTACCGCGACCCACAACTTCAAGTGGCTGAAAATCACTTATATTTGTTTAATTTGAGACCAAACATTTGTAATTATATCTAGCCTACTTTCTTTTTCTTATATTCTTTCTTTTTACAAGTTTATTTGTCAGATTTGTTTTATTGCAGACTGCCTGACCTGAAGTTGACAGTTGTGATTTCAAACAAGAAATATCCGTACGTATTATTTCAGATAATTTCTGACAATATTTATCTTGGTGTGTATAGACAACACTTTAACCCTTTCAGCGCTAGAATCCACTTTAGACGTCAGAATCTGAAGTCAAAAATCGATACCCGAAAGATTAAAATCTGATTCATTCGAATATCTATGTTATGGGTCTACATTCATTACAAATAGTTTTACTCTTACAGCGCGGGGATCGATTTTAGTCGTCAGAATCTGACGTCTACAGTTTTCAAGTTTCATCGCCAAGGCCTGGATGTCACTCTTCCAAATTAAATTTATTAGATTACCACTCACCACAGGTCACGATTATATTCGAGTTTTTGTCATTTTTTATTAGCACATTAAATACCAGCTTTAGAACATGTTACAGATAAAACGTCTCAGACATCAATCAACAATATTTCAAAAATTTTGTTCTCCATTTTGTCAAATCTGAATAATTTTCTCTCACTTGAAGTTGTGAATCGCGTCAGCGAGACACAACTTCAAGTGCGTGAAAATTCCAATTAAAAAATTTAAAGGGGATAAAGGACTGAACACAAACAATTTGCTTACAATCATGTATACACACCAAGCCGGTAGTTCATTCTTTCTGATCTGATGCATCATTTTGTATTAGTTTCACAAAGGCGTGCTGAAGTATGGAATTTATATGATTAATTGATCATATACGATTAACTCTTTTATCACTTTCATTGATCTTTAGGTTTCTCGAACCTTTAAATCACTGACATATTCTTGATAAACAATGGCAAACGAAGTATTTTTCAATTTGAAATCATCATAAATGTCTTAGTTAACTCTTTCATTTGAAGACATATGTTATGGGTCTACGGCCATTATAAATATTTTCACTCTTACAGTGCGGGGATCGAATTTAGACCTCAGAATCTGACGTCTACAGACGCCACATTCTGACCTCTAAAGTCCATCCCCGCGCTGTAAGAATTAAAACGTTTATATAAGCAGGTTAAATTCCACTAAATTTCACCAAATTCCACTAGTTTCTATCTATAATCTTCATATGATCAGATTATTTTGTATTTGCTTCACAGAGGTACACTGAAGTACTCTGATGTAATGGACGCCAGTGACAACAAGCATCTGACCCAGATACAGAATATACAGGACAAGTTACAGTTTGATGAGCCAATCAACATACAGTTTACATCAGTAAGTTATAGTTTGATGAACCAATCAACATACAGTTTTCATCAGTAAGTTACAGTTTGATAGAGAGTTAACATCAATAAGTTACAGTTTGATGATGAACCAATCCACATACAGTTTACATCAGTAAGTCATAGTTTGATGAACCAATCAACATACAGTTTACATTGCTGAAATCCATGTACATTTGTCACCTTGCTGACAACGACAGACGTTGATCTGTGGGGTTAGCGTCTCACCGTCCGTAACTGCTCGGCTTTTCCCGATCATTGACGAGTGACGGGGGTCGCCGAGCCTCGTTCAGTTAACTCAAAGCCTCTGAAGCGGACGGATATACGTTAAGAGCTCAGGGGCCTAGCCGCACGGCACCAATCGCCGCGCTCCGCTTGGGAACTGTGTGTTATATGAATGTGTAGACTTCAATAAAGTGAGAAATACCCGAAGAATGATTTAATGAGCATTATTTAATTCCGTCGTCCCGACGTTGGAGTTAATGGAAGATGGTGGAGCGTAAACCTTCAACATATTCATGTTGGCAACACGATCGATCCACCAGCCACCCATAGATCTATGTTTTTTAATGTTGGGCCGCCGTCTGCGACATTTGATCAACTCTTATCGACTGAGTTATTACTGTATTGACTGTGCACATATATAAAATTACGATCAGTGCTCCAGATACGATGCCTATTTGTTTAGAAAGAGTGATAAATTATTTAGGGAGTAATGTTACAAGGTTTATTTTGTTGTAGGCCTTAAATGTTTCGTGTCATGTTTGTCATTCTCATACTTTGTCACTGATAGTTCTCACGTATTTTCATACCATTTAGATATTTGTTTTGATATGGCGTGTCTTTTGTTAAAAGTTCACATTTTTAGCACACTTCATTATTTTAACTCTTACAGCGCGGGGATCGACTTTAGACGTCAGAGTCTGACGTCCATACACATCAGATTCTGACGTCTAAAGTCGGTCCCCGCACTAAAAGAGTAACGTATTGATAATGGCGGTAGACCCATAACGCAGGTTTTCAACTGAAGCGAAAGGAGCTAACTAAGATATTTATATATTTTTGGTCTATTAGTTTATATCAAAATGTTTTAGGGCTGGAAGGGTTAAAGAGTCCACTATACGGAGATATATCAGCGTGATCAATGTACTCGCAATAGAGGGGGCTTAACCCTTTCAATCCTGAATTTACCATTGTCATCTTCATCCACAACAAGCCGCGAATTGCTGTCGCAATTCTCGACTTGTAGTGGATGAAGATGACTTGATGTGGTTTAAAAATTAAAGAAAATTGCCATGTATTGGTAAACCAATTTCATGGGAATTTTCGTTCTAAAACCCTTTGTCGTAGGAAAATTAAGTCTGTTTCCAGGGATGTAAAAATTTAATGATGCTTTAATGCATCGTAAGGGCTTAAAGGGTTATTAAAGCATTGTTTAAAAAAGAGAAGGTGTTATCTGGATAACTTAGCAAACAAAAACGTTTGTATACCATTGTACAATGTTGGTCCAACGGCGAAGACGTTGGGCCGACGTTGTATAAATGTTATACAAATGTTTTGTGTTTGCTGAGAAATGATTATAACGTCCCCTTAGATATGAAAGGGTGTATCTGCCACTTTGCAAAGTGGCAGATACACCCTTTCATATCTAAGGGGACGATAATATGGGGACCCTTTGCACGCCAAGCACGAGTATAATCGTTTTTAATCTGTTTTATTAGCAGGGTAACCCTTTAAGCCCTCACGATGCATTAAAGCATCATTTTACATCCCTGAAAACAGATTTATTTTCCTACAACTGGGGGTTTCATAATAACAATTTCCATGAAACTGGTTTACGAATACATGGCAATTTTCTTTATTTTTCAAACCACATCAAATCATCTTCATCCACTACAAGTCGAGAATTGCGACAGCAATTCGCGGCTTGTAGTGGATGAAGATGACAATGGTAAATTCAGGATTGAAAGGGTTAAATCACTGTAATTGGGTTTGAAACGAGTGTTTAAGCATCAAGATTTGCAAATGTTTAGTCTCAAATTAAAGGCATATGGCCTGTCTAAAAAATAATGCCTCCCGAGTGTGACGTAACACTCCTGATTATAATTCATGGTTCATGCTGAAAATATACCACAATTTGCGGTATATTTTTGTATATAGTTTTGTGGTCCACAAACCACAAAACTTTGTCATGCAATTGATAGACCCATCACCAATAATTAATATTATAGCTTAAAAAATAATTTTACTGGCTGGCTATAAAAAATAAGCAACATTATTCAACGTAACACTCCTGACAGACTCTGTCACACCGAAACGTAACATTCCTGACACAAAATATTTTCAATTAGTGTTGTTTATTTTTTATAGCTTGCCAGTAAAAATGAGTTTTCACTACAATATTGATTATTGGTGATGTTTCTATTAATTGCCTGACTTATGTTGTGGTTGGTGGTATAGTTTTCCAGTAAATCACGAATCTGATTGTCAGGAGTGTTACGTTCGGGTCGGGGCACTGTTTTTGAGATAGGCCATATGAGTAATATTCACCCACTTTAGGTTGTGGGTCGCGCCAGCGGGACAACTTCAAGTGGGTGAAAAGTTATGTTTTTTTAATTTACTGCTTCAACCCATTCAGTGAAAGAGTAGAACTTTTTAATGGCAGTAGGCGCATAACAGAGGTGTTCAAGTGAAGCGGAAAGAGGTAACTAAGACATTTATAATGATTTCAAATTGAAAACCTTCAATCCACAAAGTTTATAAAAACATATTTCAGCGCTGTAAGGGTCAACACCCAAGTATTTATTTTCTTCACATCTACCTCAATTTTCAACCACAGATTTCAATTAATTTATTTGTATTTTATTTTTAAAAAATCTTCGGGCAGATTGCCAGCGTTGTACCCTGATTCATCCGTTCAACAGCGGTGCTAATGCAGCTCCCGTATCAGTGCAGGCACTGCCAGTGAAGTGTTGCTACAGTGCAGGTACTGATGTTGGTCCGTGGTAGCCTTGAATCAACCAACTATAGAGTGTTAGACATTATTTATCTCACGTGGGAAGAATGAAGTTATCCTTAGCTATTGTTACTCTGGGGACAATCCGACCCGAGGATAGCGGAGCCGTGTTTTTTAGGAAAAAAACCGAGTCTCTGATGTCTTGCCATTCCTGGGCGTAAATCCCCTACACATGCAGAGAACCCCTTATTGGGCGCAACGACCCACCATGCCCTATCACCCCATACTCACAGCATCACCTGTACATCAATCATCTCATCAAAGGACTGCACTGTTTTTACTGTAATACAATGTCACTTAGATATCCATCAGTGACGTAAAGCAACAATTTACTACTACCACCTTAATTCGACCTTCTAAATGCTATTATACTTGGTCGAAATGTGTTCAGGAATATTTTTTGTGTTTTTTACAGGGTACTACCGGTGCTCCTAAAGGTGCCACGCTCACTCATCATAACATTGTGAACAATTCTCTATTCACGGGTAGAATCATGGACTACCATATCAAGGTAAGCACGTGGCCCAGCCCACTACTACTCAACCTTTTAACTGCAAAGTTATTTAATTTGAATTTTTACTCACTTGAAGTTGTGTCCCGCTGACGCGATCCACAACGTCAAGTGAGTGAAAAATAGTCAGATTTGACAACATGGAGGTCAATGGTTTTGAAATCTTCTTTATTGTTATGTCACGTTTTATCTTTAACATGTTCAAACGCTGGCACAGTTGCCTAATATTTAAAAAACGAATATATTCTGGACCAGTGGTTGAAGGGTTAGCCCTTACACTGCTAAGCGCGACGAAAGTCGTTTTTAAATTTTTTCATCGGGAATGAAATGTAGCATCAAGATTTGTAAATATCTGGTCTCAAATTAAACTTCAAGTGGGTGAAAAAATAATGTGGTTGATTTTATAAAATGGTTGAATTGGCTTGAAGAATATTCGGGGACATCCCTGCAAACACCTTGTGATGAGGGCCCCAGGTTTCGTGCAATTTTGGTACATTTTATAGCTAGGCGCGTAGAAACAAACACCATGTCGTCCCCCCCCCCCCTTGTTATGGTCCTCCCAAAAGTTAAATATATTGTTTGCAGTAGAGGTGGAGTGAAAAAGCAGTCATTATTTGTTGTTGACATTAGAGATACTATGTATTTGTGACCTTGTGGCAATATAGCCTTAGAGGGGCCACCATTCAATTACTAGGGGGCGGCTTGGAGCTTTTGAACTGGGCAAAATATCTATTTCATCTCATGTCTGCAATATTTTATTTATTACACAATCTGCCTCAAGCGAAATATTTATTTCTACTTTCTTGGAATTTGTTTTTTCTGTCTACAAAGTTGGATCCCAAACTAGGTTTGGTATTGATGTGGGGGTTAAAAAGACGAGCGCTTCACAAATTAAAGTGTAATTTAATGATGCGGAGCGAAGCGACGCAAACATTTTGTTGATGGTGATTAAATATTTATGTCTTTGAGACAATAGTTTATTTCATGAAAATTCAGTCTCAAAATATTTATTTAAAAAATACTCGAGCCCCCCCCCCCCCATATATTGAATTGTGGCCCCCTTACTGAGCACAAAGTATCTGTAGAACCAGATACCTGTTTGTACCTTACGATCTCACAAATCTCACAAATCCAGCTTCAATACTTCTAACAAAACTTTCTGTAATTTATTATATGTTTTCTTTAACCCTTTCAAGCCTGAGTTTACCATCGTCATCTTCATCCACTACAAGCCGCGAATTGCTGTCGCAATTCTCGACTTGTAGTGGATGAAGATGATTTGATGTTGTTTAAAAATCAAGGAAAATTGCCATGTATTGGTAAACCACTTTCATGGAACTTTTCGTTCTAAAACCCTTTGTTTTAGGAAAATTAAGTATGTTTTCATGGATGTGAAATGATGCTTTAATGCATCGTGGGGGTTTAAAGGGCTAAACCCCTCCCTGAAAGAGTTAACCAGCATTGTGTCCATATCATGAAAGGTATTAGGAATGAAATATGAGCGTTTAAACGTCAATATTTACAATTGGTCGGTCTCAAATTAAAAAAATGTGAGTAATTTCCAGCCACGTGAAGTTGTGAGTGGCAGTAGCGAGACACACATTCAGGTGGATGACAATTTATTTCTATAACACAAGACGGTGCCCTAATGACTATGGTCGTTTGTAATCTGTGTAATTAGCAGGTTAAATTATTTAAGCACTAAACACGATCGTTTCCTATCCGTTTTATTAGCAGGTTTAATCACATTTATTATATTGTGAATGAGATGAGTGTTTAAACATCAACATTTGCAAAAGTTTAGTGGAAATTGGACATGAGAATTTTTTAATTTTGAAGTTGTGGGTCGCGGTAACGACACACAATTTCGATTTGGGAAAATAACCATAAGGCAACATTGTCTCTATGTCTTATTTTTGCTTGCTTTCCTATCTGAGATTTATCTTTTTTTGCGGGATACTAGTATAGTGATGCCAGTCTCTCTAATTGCTTTGGTATGGTTCTCACCACTACTGTGAGTTTATCTTCGATATATGCTGTTTAGCTGGACACTAGTATATCCATGTCAGTGTCTCTATCATTGCGTTGGTGTGGTTCTCACATCTCCTGTATATGTGGATTTCATCTTTGATATATGTTATTTATTTGTAATTAATTATGTTTTGGTCAAATAAATTTATTTTCTTCTTATTTGCAGGACACCAGTATAGGTACATGCCAGTGCCTCTCCACAACTGCTTTGATGTGGCTCTCACTTATCCTGTGTATGTGGATTTTATCTTTGGTATGTTTTTTTTGCAGGATACCAGTATAGCAATGCCAGTACCTCTCTACCATTGCTTTGGTATGGTTCTCGGGTCTTTGTCCATGTTTGTCCATGGTGCCAGGCTGGTGCTGCCATCTGCCGCGTTTGAAGCAGATAAATGTCTAAAAGCCGTTCAACAAGAGAAGTGAGTGTTATGTTTCTAAAGCCTACCTCGATAGCCACCAGGCTGTTAATCTACATAGTTCGCTTTTTGGCACAGATTATCACTTCCATTGAGGGGATCTATAGACATGAGGATTCTGACGTCTAAAGTCGATCCCCTCATTAAAAGATTAAAGTATTTTAAAATGTCGTAGACCCATAACATAGGTATTCAAATGAAGCGGAAAGAGCTAACTAAGACATTTATAATGATTTCAGATTGAAAAAAAAAACAACTTTGGTCTCCATGGTTTATCGAAAAAATATTTCAGCGTTGTAAGTGTTAAACTGCAACCGGATTGATCAATCTGCCAATCCTGCCTCTGAGATGAATTGGAAAAGTAATCTGAACTTGGATTTATTAATCTATGCGTTTGTTTAAAGATTGGTCTACTTCTAGAAGCAACCATTTGGCCTGCTGGCGTTCTTTTCTTGTTTTAGGTTGATATTAACTTAGTTTTTATAGACAATTGTATTATTATACAATTTATATTGTTAAAACTACCGATTTTGTGCAGTGAATGATTGATGAACAATAGTTGTTGCACTGTTTTATCTCGTTAATAAAGCTCGAATTATCTCGATATAACTCCAGTGCTGGGTGTGAAGTAGTGGTTGGGCCCGTTGGGGTCTGCATGATTTACAATGGTCAGTGTGCGGGTTGTGTATGCTGCAGAGTAATTGAGACGTATTATTTGTCGAGATGTGTTTAATGCTTGAGTATTTTGTAAAAAAAATATTTTTATTCACTTTGACATGTTTGATATAACAAAAGTAAATAGCTGGCTGTTATTCCTTTATGTGCTAAGGACGGCTATAGTCGGTTTAAATCCATTTTATTAGCCGATCAAATAAGTTATCGGGAATGAGATGAGCGTTTAGACATTTTGATTTGCAGATTTAGTCTCAAATTGTAGAAATATGAGTAAGTGTCACCAACTTGAAGCTGTGGGTCACTGTAGCGAGACAAAACTGCAAGTGGGTGAAAATTTAAATTGTATTTGACCGAGTGCTTTAAGGATTTACAAAACCATCTCTAAGATGCTACACCAATTTTGATAAAAAATGTGATTTTTTGTTTTAGATGTACCTCACAATATGGTACACCCACCATGTTCATAGATATGCTGAACTTGCCTGACTTTAAGGACTATGACCTCACCTCATTGTATACAGGTAGGTATAAGACCAAACTATTACCCCTTTTTAAATTTACTGTATTTTTATTTCCTATTTTTAATCCCTCTCATTTTCAAAGGGAGTAGGGGCTAACCTGTCACTCTTTAACTTTTGTCTTGCTGCACTCTTTGTTTTTATTTTTCGCTCATTCAAAACTAGAATTGCTAATGCAACTTCCACCCATAAATCACGTAAGATATTTCTACTTACGAGATATTTTCCAAAATCAAATTATTTCTTTCAGCTTACAGTAGTTTTCCACTGTGTACCAGGACTTATAATAACCCCTAGAACACTTGGGTTATTCAATTTAAATTTTGAGTCCCTTGAAGTTGTGTCTCGCTACCGCGATACACAATTTCAAGTGATACAAAATTACTGCGATTTGTGAAAGTCAGAACATATATCAGTGTTTCAAGATTGAAGGCATATTTTATTTTTAACAGCTGGTTATACAGGTGCTAATAAAAATACAGGATGTCTACTGTAGTCGACGTCAGTGCCGTAATGGTTAACCCTTCCAAGCCTGAATTTACCATTGTCATCTTCATCCACTACAAGCCGTGAATTGCTGTCGCAATTCTTGTAGTGACTTGTAGTGGATAAAGATGACTTAAGGTGGATGAAAAATTAAAGAAAATTGCCACATATTGGAAAAACAGTTTCATGGGAATTTTCATTCTGAAACCCTTGGTTGTAGGAAAATAAAGTCTGTTTTCAGGGATGTAAAATGATGCTTTGATGCATCGTGAGGGCTGAAAGGGGGTACGCCGTCCACAATGCTGACACAACATCAAACTAGCACACATGGCCCCTGAGCCATTAACAGGATAAGGGTACACCCAGAAACCATCTAGGGAGAGGGACATGGCGCGATGGTTAGAGCGTGGCGCTTTGCCAATGCCGCTGCCTGCCGTGTGGTTTCCAGTCCTGGTTGGTGCAGGGTTTTTAGAGAAATATCATGTTTCTTCCCTCGAGTGCTTCACTTGAATCAGGTGAAAATGAGTAAATGGTAGGACAGAGATGACGATGTGTACGATTAGTTCAATGTGCCGAAATTGCTGCAGGACTGTTTGCTCTTCGTGGGGTTGAAATGGCACACGAATGATCAGGTCGAATGACCAGGCGGTGAAATGTAAAGTCGGATGACAGGTTTTCAGACTTGATATCAGACTATAAACCTGAAAAATTACATTCATTTATGGAATGTGGGTTTTATAGGTATTATAGGTGGTTCCCCAGCGCCAGAGGAATATATGAAGATGATTATCAACAAACTAAACATGAAATACATTACAGTAAGTCAGCCATGGTTGATCTCGGTGGAACATGTGTAAATCCGGGTATACTCCTTGAGACTCATGTCACCCGACACAGTAAAAATTAAACTGGAACAAACTGAATAAAACTGGAGAAAAAAATTGAGTTCAGTTACGTCTCAAGGTCTATGCCAGGCTTCCTAAACCTGAGTTAATAACATAGCTTTTGCAGCGGACGCCCTTGTATTTTCAAATCAGCATGACCCATTACATCCTGTATTATTACATCTAGTGCTTTGCACCTTTTCTGTACCCATTGCTTTTGCATCCTGCGATTAATTTGTATTTTATCCATATGCAAATACTACATTGAATTGTTGTGTCCATCTATATAATCCGGCTAATATTGCAAGACGTCATTGGAACGTAGCCTATCTTGCTCTCCGAAACAAAAATTTTTTCCTAATGTAACACTAGTCACTATCATACAATGTAGGCCTATGCTTTTTTGGCTTTGCAGTGTTTTTGTATATAAATTAGCATGCAGGGCAAACAGCACACATCTTGCTGCTTAGACGTGTATCAGCAATTTTCTGGGCAAGCAAAGCGACCTGCGGCAGGTCGAAAATAATAGTTTGTCTTTGCAAAAAGTTTATGAAACTTGGTTGAAAATAGACTGAGAAATTGCCGAAAAACACGTTATAAGCCATGTGACCATTAAATTACAATTGCAGTTCTCTAATTTGGGCCTGATGTGATTGCAAATGCTGGTAAGAGTTGTGTTCTCCCTCGGGTCATGGTTCTTGTATCATCCCTTGGAAATGCGGTCCTGGGACAATACAAGACCCATGACCCTCTGGAGAATACAACTAGGTCGGGCTGAGATGCGGGACGATACAACTTTAGTCATGATATAATCTATAACCCTATATAATCTATATAGGGTATAACATCTGTTACTAATTGGCCCAGCTTGTCCATTCCCGTGTTGTGAAGACCTGTACACTAAGCCGGCCCAGTGTAAATACATCGTAACTTGTACGAGAATACGGCACCAGACAAGCCAGCATGAGCCAGATGCTGCAGCTGCTGAGGCTCCTGTGTAAAGAGCCAAAATATTTTGTATAAGAATTAGGAAGTGAGATAATAAAGAGAGAGAGTGATCCTGAACTGAGACCCACTATGAGTGTTGTTTTGTCAACTTAGAAAAACACACGCTGTTGGCACCTGGATACACAAAGCACTCTGTAGTCTGTTCCAACTAGACAAAGATGACATGCGTGTATCAAAATGCAGACAGCTCTCCAAGCAAACACGAAGACTAGACCCAATGTTGTTAGCTCCCGCCGTCACCGTAGGTGAACGAAGGGAGCTATGGATTCTACCTCCGGTTTTTTTTGGCCTCTTCTTTTGCCTATAACTTTGTGAGAAAATAAGCTAGGATAACAATTTTTTGTATGTGGGTTACTTCCAGGTGGCTAATGGACGAGTTAAAATATTTTTAATCTGAATTCAATACGCAAGGTTGCAGAGGAGAAAATGATGATGTGACGGCGTTGGGCCGTTGGGCCGTTGGGCCGTCCGTAAACAATTCGTTTCCGGAGCATATCTCTGAAAGTACTTGTCCGATTGTCTTCAAATTTTACACACAACACCCCTAGGGGGTCTAGTTGTGCCTTTTGGGGTATTTGAACTTTGACCTACTTCTGGTTCAGAACTATGACCTATTTAGACGTTTTGACGCGCACTTCGTTTCCGGAGCAGATCTCGAAAAGTACTGGGCCGATGACAGTCATATTGCACATACATGTTCTCTAAGGTCCCTAGTTGTGCCTTTTCAGGTTTTTGGACCTTGACCTGGAAGTTGACCCAGCACTTTGACCTAATTTATAACATCGGTAAATCCGACTGAAAGATTTTGCGGAATATCATGAAAACCGCTCAAGATAGCTACACCATTACTATAAAACAAATTGTGAGGTTCCAGGAGAGGATGCATCTTGAAAAATTTCAAGTTGATAAAATCAAAAATGGCCGCCTATCGGCCATTATTCACCTCGACAGGCCTGATATTGCGGAATATCATGAACACCGCTCAAGATAGCTACACCATTAATAACAAATAAATTGTAAGGTTTCAGGAGAGGATGCATCTTGAAAAATTTCAAGTTGATAAAATTCAAAATGGCCGCCTATCGGCCATTATTCACCTCGACAGGCCTGATATTGTGGAATATCATGAAAACTGCTCAAGATATCTACACCATTACTATAAAACAAATTGTAAGGTTTCAGGAGAGGATGCATTTTGAAAAAAATCATTTTGTCCAAGTTCAAAATGGCCGCCAATCGGCCATTATTCACTTTCACATGGCCGTTATTTGGTAAACCGTGCTAGATGGCTAGACCATTACTATAAAACAAAATGTGTGATTTCAGGAGAGGATGCATCTTGAAAAAATTTGACTCGATAAAATTCAAAATGGCCGCTTATCGGCCATTATTCACTTTCACATGGCCGATATTTGGTCAACCGTGCTAGATGGCTGGACCATTACTATAAATCGAAATGTGAGATTTCAGATGAGGATGCATCTTGAAAAAGTTTGACTTGATCAAATTTAAAATGGCCGCCTTTTCGGCCATTATTCATTTTCACATGGCTGATATTTGGTAAACCGTGCTAGATGGCTAGACCATTACCTGATTACTATAAAACAAAGTGTGAGTTTTCGGGGGAGGATGCACCCTGAAAATTTTTAACTTACTAATTCAAAATGGCCGACAATCAGCATTATTTACCTCGATAGGCTTGATATTAGGTAAACCGTGCTAGATAGCTAGACCATTACTATAAAACAAAATGTGACGTTTCGAGAGAGGATGCCTTTCAAAAACTTTCGACTTAATCGAAATCAAAATGGCCGCCTATCGCCACTATTTACTTTCACATTGCTGATATTTGGTAAACTGTGTTAGATAGCTGGACTATTACTATAAAACAAAATGTGAGATTACAAGAGAGGATGCATCTTGAAAAAAAATGACTAGATCAAATTCAAAATGGCCGCCTATCGGCCATTATTCACTTTCACATAGCCGTTTTTTGGTGAACCGTGCTAGATGGCTAGACCATTACTATAGAATGAATGTGAGATTTCAGCTGAGGATGCATCTTGGAAAATTTCGACTTGATCAAATTCAAAATGGCCGCCTTTAGGCCATTATTCACTTCCACATGGCCGATATTTGGTAAACCGTGCTAGATAGCTAGACGATTACTATAGAATGAAATGTGAGATTTCAGCTGAGGATGCATCTTGAAAAATTCTGACTCGATCAAATTCAAAATGGCCCCCTATCGGCCATTATTTACTTTCACATGCACAATATTTTGCAAACTGTGTTAGATGTTAGTCCATTACTATAAAACAAAATTTGAGGTTTCGGGGGAGGATGCACCCTAAGTTTTTGACTAATTTATATCGAACTCAAAATGACCGTAAATCAGCTATTAGTTACCTCGATTGGCCTGATATCGGGTAAAACGTGCCAGATAGGTAGACCATTACTGGGATACTGATTAGGATCAATAATTTCAATGGAGGTTTGCAATCTCTGACAGACTGTCTAGTTCTTATCTTACTCTTAGACTGGGCTTCTTAGACCTAGTTGTCTTGCGTCTTGTTGACCTAGCTTAGGACAACATTAAAAACCCTACACAAAATTGCTTAAATCAAATTCTAATTCGTCGCGGGAGCTCCTGGACTTATGTAGTCTTGTTTCAATTTTGGTCCAGCGCCGTTGGCGGTGGGCCAATATTGAAACAACATTGGGTCAAATCTTCGCGTTTGCTGGGCTCCACACAGGTGTCTGTCTACACCCACCCCTCCCCCACCATAATATTCTCGCCAGCCGATCAGGGTACTTTTAGCAAGACAGCCGACCAATCACAAGCTTACTACAATACTTGAAATTGAGAGCGGAGGACACATGACGTCAACCATCTGCAAATTTTACCATGCGAAGTAGCAGTGTCTTCGGTGGGCAGTGTACGTTACCGGATACTAAAAGGCACATATGACTGAGACACAGGCAGAGCTATATTCAGAGCATCTCTGATCATAATCACAGACCTAGACCTAGTCAACAATGTCAACCGGTCCTGCCCCGCCCCCGGTTGACAAGTTCCCTATTGAAAAAACAGGCGAGGCACCAGTGTGATGTCTGCACACCCTCATCTGACTGTCTAGTGGTGTACAATCAATTTGTTACAGCGAAAAAGTGTATGGCCGCCACCGTTAGTAGGTTTTTAGGGTCACGTCAGGAAAATATAAACTATTGAAAATTCGAATTGAACTGGTATGAACAGTATAAAAGGCGGCCATTTTGTTTGAATACGGTGGGCAGTGTAGCACCTGGAATGATTGCTAACCTTTACAACGCTGAATTGTTATTGTTTAACCCTTTAAGTCCTCACGATGCATCATTTTACATCCATGAAAACAGACTTAATTTTCCTACAATCAAGGGTTTTAGAAGGAATATTTCCATGACACTGGTTTACCAATACATGGCAATTTTCTTTAATTTTTAAACCACACCAAACATCTTCATCCACTACAAGTCGAGAATTGCGACAGCAATTCGCGGCTTGTAGTGGATGAAGATTACAATGATAAATTCAGGATTGAAAGGGTTAAACCATGGAGACTCTAGGGGTTTTTAATTTGAAATCATCATAAATGTATAGCTCTTTCCAGTTAATTTGAATACGTATGTCATAGATGTACGGCCATTATAGATATTTTAATTCTTTCCGTGTGGGGACAGTCTTCATACGTGCTGGATGGATGGATGGTTTGTTATCAAACCATCCACCTTCATTATGTCACATCTGTAACTGCTTATGTTACATCCTCTTTTACCATCAGAGATCGTAACTTTAACCTATGCTCCACACTTAACACTGCCTGGTCCGCAATCAAATCCAAATGGTTTTGTCTAAACCCTGGTCCATTCTCGAGGCCCATTAATCCCCTACTGGTGGTGACAATAAATGTCAGATTTATATCAAATAAAACTGCATCATTTTGTGATATCGTTGAAGATGTTCTGTGCAAAGCTTTCCTGCCCATCCTACCAACCAATGGAAGTCGAAGCAGTTTCAATGACTGAATCATCGAAGCTCCATCAAGACACCATTCGTTGTGAGACACGCAGAGACTGAATCTAATATTAACAAACATTTGTCAAAAAAACATAATCAAGAAACAACGAGACCATCTGTGATCAGCCATCACTCGCTACGATAGACCAGCAATATTCCAACGTTCAGCTACACGGTTCAGCTCTAGCTGTTCACTTACTACGAGTACACATGCGGTCCTCCGAGAGCAGGCCCGTGTCATCAAAGACAACGATAAACCAACGCAACCCCATCCCCAGTCCTCCAGACACCCCAACGTGTACAAGGGATACACAAATAGCTCAAATGACGATAGTAAGTCAACCTTAGAAGCACCATATGCAGGGTCGGAATTAACAGGCTTAAATAAATAAAGCAAATTGTCATACACTCTTGAGAAAATTATAATTATACACTGGGCTTAGCCAATGCCCACCCTGATAATCCTCACTGAAGTTTTCCAACTGTTTTCGAGATCTTCGTTGATCCAGCCTAAATTTGTTATTTGCTCCTGGGTTTAAGACCACGATGGATGAACGGTCTTTCTCTGTAGCAGCACTAAGGCACTGCTATCTTTCGGGAAAAAATTGTATTTTGACACCAAGCGTTTGCCGACTTAGCTCCTTTGTGTTCTGGCATGCTCAGTTGGTGACCCGAAAGGATATAAGGACCAGGATACTGAACGCTCCTTCTGATTGTCACACCCATGAGCTCAGGACTCTGAGGAGTTGGGCGTGATAGAAGTTTATATATTCAGTCATTTATTGATGTCCATATCGTTCTGTTGTGAATATTTTATGAAGTGCTGCAGATAAGATGACCAACACTGAAACAAGATAATTTAAAGGAAATTTGGCAGATTAGCAAATATAGGTATATTAAAATTGTACATATCGTCCCCTTGGAGTTGGAATGTGCTAGACCGCCACATTGTCAAGTGGCAGTTTAGCACCTTCTAACTAGAAGATGCTAAAGTTTTCAGAAAAATCAAATCCATAGATGACTGTATATTATTACAAAAAGACCTTGATTCTTTGTTAGCATGGAGTCATAAATGGAAAATGAAATTTAACCCTGCGAAATGTAATGTTATATCTATTAGTCGAAAGTCACATGTCCCCAATTTTCAATATCGCTCGGATAATAATTTTTTACAGCATACCGACAAAATTGTAGACCTTGGAGTAATAATTGACTCAAAACCCAGTACTCGGGAACATGTTGTTAAAACAGCTTCTGAAGCACACACCGTGCTTGGTATGATTAAACGGGCTGTGGGATATGATTCACCAGATTCTGTTAAACGTCAGCTTTATTTGTCACATGCTCGGTCTGTATTAGAGTATTGTTCTCCAGTTTGGTCACCATACCTCGTGACAGAAATAGCATTATTGGAGAAGGTGCAGCGACGTGCTGCCAAATTTATTCTTGATGATTTCTCAGATATATCCTATAGAGATAGATGTATAAAATTATCACTACTACCCCTTTCTTTCCGTAGAGAAATACATGATCTCTGTTTTTTATTTAATTACATTCATGGAAAAGTTAATTGTAACTTTTCGAATTTTATTAATTTAGTCGATACCAGTACAGGTCGTCGATCTGCACAAAAGGGTATTCTTTTAAAAATACCCCGTGTGAAAACAACTATATTTTATAATTCGTATTTTAATAGGATTGGAAAAACTTGGAATATTTTACCAGACAGCATTCGTGCTTCCAGCAACATTAATATTTTTAAACGTAAGATAAATGAATTTTATTTTAACAAACTTCATACATACGATGTAAATAATCAATGCTCATGGAGTGCAGCTTGTGGATGTAGTAAACATCACTAGCTTTTTATATGTATAAAACACATTTTTAGTGAAATGAGATATTATTCAGGGATAGATACTTAAGTAGTAATATCATAATTTAATGTATGTTACTAATTATTATTGTTATTTTTATTATATGTGGTAGGCAATCTTAGCAGAGGTCTTTAGAGACCTGTTATTGTCTGCCAGTCATAGCATGGTTTTTTTTTTAAACTCAGCATTGTTTGTATATATATTTGCTTGCAAACATCTTCTGTAATTTATGCTGTACAACACCATTGTCATGACAAATCGAAATAAAAAAAAAAAAATAATAATAAAAAAAATTAAGGGGACAATATGTAATTATTTTTCACCCACTTGTAGATGTGGGTCGCGGCAGCGATACACAGTTCTTCAAGTGAGTGTGAAACAGCTACATTTTATTATGTAGCGCTTAACCCTTTAAATCCTCACGATGCATTAAAGCATCATTTCACATCCCTGAAAACAGACTTAATTTTCCAACAACCAAGGGTTTTAGAACGAACATTTCCAAAAAACTGGTTTGCCAATACATGACAATTTCCCTTAATTTTTCACTCACTTCAAATCATCTTCATCCACTACAAGTCGAGAATTGCGACAGCAATTCGCGGCTTGTAGTGGGTGAAGATGACAATGGTAAATTCAGGCTTGAAAGGGTTAAACATATTACTACCTATCTCAAATGGATACCACCGTAGATTCTGACTTTGTTTAGGTTTCTTACAGGGGTCATGGCTGGGTCACCGTGTCCCATAGAGGTCATGAAGCAGGTGGTGACAGACATGCACATGTCACATATGACTGTAAGTCCCGCCTCAATGTATATATACGCAACCACCTTGATATTCTAAACCGCTGTGTATAAATCATTTAATCTTTTACCTTGAAGTGACGCTTACTATATATATTTCCAGTTTTATGCTAGATCTGATTCATACTGAAATTCTGAATCCACCGATTGAACCTTATTAACTCTTCAAGTGCTTCATTACTACTTAACATTTCCCTTTCATTTGAAGTTGGCATTGCTCACGCAATTGCCAACTTCAAATGAAAGGAAAATACCTCCTCACTTAAAAATTAAACCTGCTAAATTTCACAATGGGGGCTTTACTCAAGATTTATACATGCATATTTGTTCAATTTCTGTCAAATTTTAGTTGTGAAAAGACAGTATGAATGCGCTTAAAAGCGTCGCCCGCACTTAAAGGGTTAATATACTTTTAGCATTAGCTCAGCGTGGACTACATTGTAGCTAGATCTGAGCTTAGCAGATGCTGAAAGTTCGTTATTTTACCTTTTGGAAATGATTACATAGAATATAAGATGAGGATCTCAATAGCTTTGTACATTTTATGCCCATGCGGCCAAAAGTAGCCGTTGAATTATGACATTCACCTTGAGGGAGCAGTTAATTATCACCTCAGACAAAAATACCCTGCAAATGCTTTTCACTCTAACGCTCTAACTCGCAGGCTTGAGTCAGAAACCACAAGAGGTTCAGCTAATGCTGGATTAATGTTGGTCCAGTGTCGTAGACGGTGAGCCAACATTAATCCACCATTGGTTTAAAGTCTTGTGTTTGCTGGGTGCTATGGTTTTGTGGAGATTGATTAACATTATAACTGGTCGATGGGCCAGATCGGGTTACCGTGCACCCCCCCCCCCCCGAACAGTCTGAGACCAAGTGTTGCGAAATCACGTATCACGGTAACCGGGGGGGGGGGGGGGGGTTAACCTATCTGGCCCGTGGACTAAACGTAGTATTGTTGTTTGTGACATTTACTAAATAATTTACCCCAGTCGATTACATCTCTTCATTTAACAAAGTCTTTATAAAATATGTATCATGTCAGGGTTTGATGATTACTTTACACCATTGTGAAAGGCGAAATTTACACAGGTGCAGTCAACTTGGAATGCATGTATGCAATAAGTTGAATAGATCTCACAGGATAAATATTATATACTGTGATAGATTATGCATAGAATACCAATTTGTATTACTCGAAGATTATGCTAATCAAACTTTCAAACTTGTCAGCAAGTAAAG
This sequence comes from Flabesymbios commensalis, assembly GCA_964017125.1. Taxonomy (NCBI): domain Eukaryota; kingdom Metazoa; phylum Annelida; class Polychaeta; order Terebellida; family Flabelligeridae; genus Flabesymbios; species Flabesymbios commensalis. Next base: position 77,730,711 of record OZ024913.1, on the reverse strand, counting down.
CGCTAAACACGCCAACGCGAGCGCGAGAAGATTAGCAAATACACTATTTCACGATTTCTAAAACACACCATCAAGAAGGGTAGCCAACATGAAGGCGAACGCGAATTTTCGCCTTCGCGTTGGTGTGTTTTGCATTTAAGGCTTGAAGACCCCCCCCCCCCCCCCACACACACACACACATACACATACACATACACATACACATACACATACGCACATCATTAGCACTGAGGCGAGCCATACCATGAATCCTTATGGATTACAATACCTAAACAAAAATGAGATACTAATTTTAATTTTAATATATTCAATTTAATTAATATTTTCTGTAATGTAATAATATGCTTGTTATTTAGTTGTTGGACAATTTTTTCACAAATTAAACAAATAAGTAATTTTCACCCACTTGAAGTTGTGGGTCGCGCTAGCGAGACACAACTTCAAGTGGGTGAAAATTTGAATAAGATAACTTAGCGGGAAAATGGAGGATTGTTGTTAAGGTCTCACCACGCCAAATTACAGTCCCATGGGAACACGTGTATAATGCCAACTTTCTAAGGGCCAATTTCACCACTTTCGTCCCTAGCTACACTCCTATGTGATACACTATAATAAGGCCTAAGCTGTACTTTTTTAAAAACAGCTCAGAAAATGGTGTGCCAGCCAATTAGATTTTCAACTAGGCCCTCTATGTGGAGAAGGGCACATATTGCCCATATCTCCCCAAATATTCTTGCGCTCATTCCTAGAATGAACACAAGTCCTTCTCACCCCCTGTGTCCATCAGAAAATCTCACATAACAGTTATACCTCATATCACAGATAGCGAAAACAGTGTGTGCTTACAATTTATCCACAGAATTACAACATTCCTGTATTTTTCTTAATTCGCCAGAAGCGGAAACAACCATTTAAAGCAGCAATTTGGGTAGGGACTCTCCCCAGTAAGCACAAAACATTTGTATAACTTTTATACAGCGTCGGCCCAACGTCTTCGACGTTGGTCCAACATTGTATAAATAATATACAAATGTCTTGTTTACTGTGTCTAGTCAGTAGCCATCCCCCTTGGATTGATTGCCACTCACCTAGGGTGGTGAGACCTTAATTGACTACATTATCATAAAAAAAGTATAAATTATAAAAGTATAAAAAAAAGTATAAATATATCGAAAGAAAGCTTATTTTGAGGAATTATATCCTTCTTTTTTATACAACGTGAGATTAATTATAAGTAGAGTATCCTAGTAGTAAAAGTACCTATATATAAAGAAGGGGTTAGTTATGATGTGAAGGGTTTCTGTGTGCCCACAAAACAGGACTTCAAGCTTATCTGAATTATTTCCTCCAGATTTGTTACGGCACTACGGAAAATAGCCCTGTGACGTTTCAGACAAGTATGCATGACAAGCTGGAGAGACGGGTGTCTACCATAGGTCAACCACATCCCAATGTAGAGGTAATATAATGTTCTGCTTGTGAATGTAACATACACACTTGGCTGCCTAACTCACTTCGCGGCAGACCCGGTCACAATGACAGCCATTTATGAGCACAGCAAGCTATGTAAAAATACGCCGTCTACACTCGGGTGACATGCAACTGAGACTTATATTTCGAATGACTATTAAAAGTAGGTCATTTTGGCTGGCGAAATCTAGTGATCGCACTTGAACTATTCCATTTAAAAATGGAGGTCTCTGTGTCAAAGTATTGTGATATCATGTGACACTAGTCCTAGAAAATAGCATTGGAAGACTTTAATGCGTCAAAAGCATTATGTTTTCTGGTCCATCCATATCCCTTCGTTCGTTTGTCATTACGTTTATGGGTCCGATCAACACAAAACTTCTATCTGGGGAGTACTGTAAGACCATGACCTATTTTTTAAGGTTACAGATGTCAAAAAAACGAATTGCATTGTCATCATAATAGCTGGATCACTTTTATTCCCATTGACACCAAATGTGTACCGCTGATGCACCCGTTGCTCCCATCGATATGGTCTCACCACCCCAAATGCCAGTCCCATTGAAACGCATGTATAATGCCAACATTCCAAGGGCCAAAATCACCACTTTCGTCCCTAGCTGCCCCCCTATGTTACACACCATAATAAAGCCTAAGCTGTCCTTTTTCAAAAACTGCTTCGAAAATGGTATGCTAACTTCCTGCGTTTTGAGTTATGCTCCCATGTTGGTATAAAGGTCCGTTTTGCCCAGATCTCGCGAAATATTCTTGCGCCCATTCCCAGAAAAGACACAAATTCTTCTCACCGCATGTGTCCATCCGAAAATCTCACATAACAGTTATACCTCATATCACAGATAGCGAAAACAGTGTGTGCTTACAATTTATCCACATAATTACAACATTCCTGTATTTTTCTTAATTCACCAGAGAGGGAAACAACCATTTAAAGCAGTAATTTGGGTAGGGATTCTCTAGTCAGTAGCCACCCGGCTTGGATTTCGGCTCATTTAGGGTGGTGAGACCATATATATCTGGGAATACTTCCGATCAGGTTCGCAGATGAATGACCCTGACCTTTTTTCAAGGTTACAAAAGCTAAAAAAGGAATTGCATTATTTTCATCTCGATAGACAGTTAAAGCGGTTTTAGTCCACCTACTACCAAATTTATGCCACCTGAAAGCGCAAATTGAAAAAAATATCACTGTAAGTTCTGTAGGCCAAGCTTTTTTTCAAAATTTATTTTCTGTTTTGAATACAGGCCAAGATAGTTGATGATGAGAACAATGTAGTTCCTGTGAACTCGCCAGGGGAGCTGTGTATTAGAGGTTACGGGGTCATGCTGAACTACTGGAATGACTCTGAGAAGACGGCAGAGGTCATCAAGCAGGACAGATGGTATTATACTGGGTATGTACAAGAAAATACTTGAAATCATTTTTTGCGTGATTTGAAATTAATTTCACCTCATAAACCTGCGTATGTTTCTTAAGGTGTGAATTGCTGTATAGCAATTTAAAACACCTTTATTGTTATTTTATTAATATATGGCGAGAGAGCTTAAATCATTTCGTTTTAGCAGTATGCACAATGAATGAGGAGGGTTGTTTTGTTCTGGTGTCATCGCCACTATGATTATTTTTTCCTAGTGACATCGCCACCATGTTTATTTTCTATTAATTACATCGCCACCATGATTATTTTGTACTAGTGACATCGCCACCATGAATGAAGACGGGTACGCTCAGATTGTAGGACGTATTAAGGACATGGTAATCAGGGGCGGAGAAAACATCTACCCCCTGGAGGTGGAACAATTCCTCTATAAACATCCAAAGATAGAAGATGTGCAGGTGAGCTGGCTAACCGTACTTGATTCTCTATACCCCCCCCCCCCTCCCCTATGAAGACGTCCAGGTAGGCTGGCTAACTCTACTTGATTATTTAAAATGCCACTCTATGAAGACGTCCAGGTAGCCTGTCTAACACTACTTGATTCTTTATAATGCCACTCTTTGAAGACGTCCAGGTAGCCTAGCTAACCCTACTTGATTCTTTACAATGCCACTATGAAGACGTCCAGGTAGCCTAGCTAACCCTACTTGATTCTTTATAATGCCACTATGAAGACGTCCAGGTATGCTGGCTAACCCTACATGATTTTTTATAATGAATAAATGCATGAATGAATGAATGAATGACATCTTACATAGCGCATGTATCCAGCTGGAAGCTGTTCAGAACGCTGAACATCAAGAGTAATTTAGCAAGGCCTGTTATCATTCAAATTCCAACTCAGTCTCCTGGGAGATATACAGCTTTAGGTCAGTCAGACGAGCCATCTGATTTAGTGGTTCTTTGAGCCCCACGACACAACATCGCTGCACGCATGTCCTAGTGTATACAGCACCTGGTAGGCACAGTCGGTCACCCATCCAATTATGGACCGGGCCCGGCGTTCCTTAACTTTAGTGATCGAGCCGACGCCGATGAGTTAACGCCGTATTCCGTATAATGCCACTCTATGATGTCGTCAATGTAAGCTGGCTAACTCTACTTGATTTTTTATAATACCATACTATGAAGACGTCCAAGTTAGCTGGCTAACCACACTTGATTCTTTTTAATGTCACAACCTGAAGACGTCCAGGTAGGCTGGATAACCCTACCTAATTCCTCATAATGCCACTCTATGAAGACGTCCATGTAAGATGGCTAACCATACGTTATTCTTTATAATGCAACTTTATGTCTATTGTAAATAATAAAATATTGGCACTCGTTTTAAATTGGCGGTTTTAGAAAATATAAATAGTGACATGTATCCTAATATTCATAAACATGACAATTTAATTTTACTGTTATGTTTAAAATATTAATAATATAAAATTGAACAACATATTGATAGTGCGTGCAGATTACGATTTGCTTAGGTTTTAATATTTCGTTAGTATATCATATATATCAGTTAGGCCTCTAGGGAACCATACTTGTTGTAGGTTGTTGGTGTTCCTGACACCCGTTTGGGGGAGCAGCTGTGTGCGTGGATCAGGTTACGCTCGGGTCAGACGGCTACCGACGAGGAGATCAAAGAGTTCTGCAAGGGACAGGTAGGTCTCTCAGCACATGGGTATGGGCCCGTATTCTCGTACAAGTTACGATAAATCGTCGGCTTCAGATTGGTCGAGATGGCCATCTCGACCAATCAGAAGGCTACGATTTATCGTAACTTGTACGAGAATACGGGCCCAGGTTAGACTCGTGAGATACAGCGACTATGGAGGAGATAAAAAAGTACTGTAAGGGACAGGTAGGTGTCTCAGCGCGTGGATCAGGTTACGCTTGAGTCAGGCGACGACTGGGGAGATCAAAGAGTTCTGTAAGGGACAGGTAGGTGTCTCAGCGCGTGGATCAGGTCACGCTTGAGTCAGGCGGCGACTGGAGAGATCAAAGAGTTCTGTCAGGGACAGGTAGGTGTCTCAGCGGTGGATCTGGTTACGCTTGAGTCAGGCGGCGACTGGGGAGATCAAAGAGTTCTGTCAGGGACAGGTAGGTGTCTCAGCGCGTGGATCAGGTTACGCTTGAGTCAGGCGGCGACTGGAGAGATCAAAGAGTTCTGTAAGGGACAGGTAGATGTCTCAGCATGTCATCGGGTTGCGCTCGGGTCAGACGGCGACGGAGGAGATCAAAGAGTATTGTAAGGGACAGGTAGGTGTCTCAGCGGGTGAATCAGGTTACGATCGGGTCAGGCAGAGACTGAGGAGGAAATCAAAGAGTTCTGTAAGGGTCAGGTAGGTGTCCCAGCGGGTGGATCAGGTTACGATCGGGTCAGGCAGAGAATGAGGAGGAAATCAAAGAGTTCTGTAAGGGACAGGTGGGTTTTTCTCAATGTGACTGGGCTATGACGTTAATGGTGGCCTCGTCGAGTTAGGGTTGGAACCAGTGTATCGACGTTAATTTCGCGCGGGGTTGCCACATGTAACAAAAAACCTGAAAATGAGCTACATAAATTAAAGTTAATTAAATATTATAAAACTTGATTAAATAATTTTAAAATGTATGCAAAATAATTTAAAATATCTGCAAATAGAACGAAACTTTAGAATTATATTATTTTTTTCAACTGATTTCAGATTGCACATTTTAAAATTCCATACTACATTCAATTTGTGGAGGATTACCCTATGACAGTGACGGGCAAAATACAGAAATACAAGATCCGTGAGCAAGCGGCAAAAGACCTAGGGTTGTAAAAAGACAAGCAGGCAGCAGAGCAAATAAAAAGAAGCAGGATATAATATTTTTATAATTCGTTCATCACTGTTATATCAAGTGTTGTGGCTCGCTCGATTTATTTTGCAATTAAGACTTATAAATCATAAACTGGTCAATCGTGGTAGATTTCCACAACTCTAAGTTGATAAAATGACGCTAGTTTGTAATATTTATTTTCTAGTATATCAAAGTAGCCTCCCAGTTCAAAACACTTCCACTTCAATTTTTGTGGTTGGAGAGTTTATACCTTTCAGCCACTTGGAGTTGTGGATCGCTGCAGCTTCAAGTGGCTGAAAATTCAAATTTATATATGTGTGTAATTATATCTAAAATCATATGTTTAACGGTTTTTCAATTTTGGAACGTTAGAAAATATATGCATATATATAGGGTCTGCTTGTTTTTAAAGCATAGGGGCATCATTTAATAGAAGTGTATCATTCTAATATAACTGCATGCTCGGGAATACATTACTAATTTGTGTACTTCTTACATCAATGCGGATGCTGTTGTATTATGTTATATTTTTTATATACGTTTAATATCCTGAAAATATATTTTGTTATTACATGTATATATAATTTTATAAGGAAGTAATACATGTTTTCAATTTGTATGTTTTGCTGTTTATGTATCATCATTATTTTTTAAGATATTTGCTAGAATACATTCCAAGAATTTTCAAAGGACAAATGTTACATTCGAAAATAACTTATGAGGATTTCAAATTTAAAAAACCTTTGGCCTCCAAGGTTTTAACACAAAAAATCATCAGCGCTTTAAGGGTTAATTATATTTTTGTAATCTTTAGATACTGTCTTCTGCAGTCTTTGCCCCAATAGATCACAAGAGTACCACAGATCTCTTCCTGAGAAAGCATGAGTTGTTTATTTTGTACAGTAGGTTAGACTAATAGATTTTTATCCAACCCAGCCAAAATCATGTATGGGGTTCCGCAAGGATCTGTCCTCGGACCGCCACTGCTTACTTTCTACGCTGCTTGCCACCATCCCTCCCCTCCCTAGCTTAGCTATGTTATTCAGTTACATGGTGGACAGTATCATCATGCTGACTAGAGTGCATGCAGCGTGAAATGTATTTTCGAGATCAGAACAAGATAAATAGTACATGTACAGGATATAACTCTATGACTATGAGTTATCACTGATTGTTAACAATATTTTTTACTGCTTTATATTTGAATATGTGATCAATCTATTTAATTTAGTATATTGTGATATAATTGTTTTATTAATGCATATACTGTGTGTACATTCATTGAATTATTATTACTATTGAAAATTAGTCATGTTACTGCATTTTTCATTGGCCAATATGTCTGTGATAATGAATTTTTATAGATTATTTTGTGAATATACTCAAACTTCTGCACTCCTCGTATATATTGTCATAATTGTATAAATGAAGGCTTAGAATTTGTAAGGTTTGAAATAGATATGTGTTATTTTGATATTAAAAATATTAACATGCAACTCATATAGAAGTATTATCCTTGTTAAGATTGTATTTGTTTATCCATCTAGAAATTATTATAATATTAAAAAAAATTGGTCTCGGATGTTTTTTACAAAAATATTTCAGCGCTTTATTTAACCCTTACAGCACGGGGATAGACTTTAGTCGTCAGAAGCGAATCCGTCATCCATAAAATTAATTTGCTGTGGCCTAAACACTGGGAAACACACAATCAATGCTACGTTGTGGTTGTACACAAGTCAACAATTTATGTCAACGATAGATAGGGCCTAATAACGTCCAATTGGCACAAGTAGTCAATGGCTTGCTGCACTCAATATCCGCAATGAACATCCTGCAACCACCACATCATTCACCTTGCCTGGCGAGCCCGGCCAATCTCATTTATGGCCGGGTATTGGCCAAGGCTCTTAATCACGTGACCATCATGCATGTGCTATTGAGGCCGGTGAATAATTTTCTGGGTCAAGTCATAGGAAATGCGTCACAGGGGAAATACAATACTGTGAACAGCTCTTCATCCGGGGAACTGACCTTTCAAAAATATCTGAAATTGGGGATCAGAATACACTATTTTTTTTTTATATATCTAAAAATAGCAACAAGTCACAAACATTCGCCACTGGGCCATACCAGAGGCTACATGAAGCTCGGCCACGCCGCGTAGTGTGGCTCTGGGAACCAGAGTAATCATTCACAATACACCCCAGAAGTGGTGGGACCATGGATCTGTGTTGGTTTAACCCTTTGACCACCAAATTACCTGAATGGAATTTTCACCCACTTGAAGTTGTGTCTCGCTAATGCGATCCAGGGCGGGGGCCCTAGGGTAGTGGTTAGCACCGCTGCCTTTCACGCCAGAGTTCGGGGTTCTGTTCCCGGTCTCGGCGGTTTGAAAGAAACAAAAAAATGTTTCTTCCCCATCCACGTGTGAAAGTCAGTATTGTGGGGAGCCTCCGTGACCGAGAGGTAGCGTGCTCGGCCTCAGACCGCCAGGGCTCGAATTTCGAATCCTGTGTCTGGAGGACAGTGTCATCTCAATCATCTCACCATCCTCAGGCGGTTCTCCTGGCCCAGTTTAGCCTATATGTGAACAAAGGTGGCCTAAAGCCCGATTCATTTCATTTTTAACGCGATCCACAACTTCAAGTAGGTGAAAATTATTTAGAATTGTCAAAATGGAGGTCAACTTTTTTCAAATCTTGCTGATTGATGTCGCGTTTTATCTTTACCGTGTTTAAAAGATGATACTTTGACCATGCTAATGAAAAATGAAATACCGAATTTAATCGACACCGGCGGTCATTGATCATCGGATCAGCACCCCGTGTCTACTGCGCCGCACCCACTTAGCAAACACAAGATATTGCCCCAATATTGTTTTAATGCTGGTTCACCGTCTGCTACGGTGTGCCAACATTAAAACAACACTTGTGTTTGCTAGCACGCGATGTGGTTCAGATAATTGTGTGGTATCTGCAATAATTGCTTCCATTAGACTTAACGTTATACTTAATATACGTTTACTGTTCAGAGGGCGTGAAAGTCTTCTTTGTCCCATCAGGTTCTGCTGGCCCAGTTTAGCCTATATGTGCACTAAGGTGGCCTAAAGCCCGATTCATTTAATTTTCTTTGTCCCATCATTATAATATTATCATGATTATTCTGATCCTAAGAATCGCTGAGTGAACAATATATTGTCCTTCAGATTAGTCTACGTGGCGCAGAAACTGTTGATTTTTCTCTGGAATATGTTCATTCAAAGGTAAATGAGTGAACGATTGTCATAGTCGGAATAAGCGCCTACGTCTTACAAGCGACAGTTCTTCTGGCAGTAGGTTTATGGCCGGGAAATACAATTAACAAACTGCATTATTTTCATAAGTCTGTTTAACAATGAGAGGATGTCTGGATTCGCGTGGAGTGAACAAAAAGTAGGCCTATGTATTTTTTTCAAAGCTTGATCACAGTGCATTTATAAAGATTTACTTTTTATATCGGATTTCCACATAGCTGAGCAATATATAGTAACACCCTTTTAATCAAACACTCCGGCATCGCACTTTAATGTAATCCATTTTAGTTTTTTGGTCCCAAATAAACAAATATGCGTAATTTTCTTGAAGTTTTAAATCAAATAACGTAGCAGATAAAGGGTTACCATCCATTGAAAACTAAATAGTCGCATCTTCTCATTTTAAAGGGGAATATACGACTCTTTAACCTCCAAATTAGTGAAGTGGAAATTTCACTCACTGGAAGTTGTGTCTCGCTAACGCGATTCACAATTTCAAGTGAGTGAAAATTATTCAGAATTAGCGGAATAAAGGTCAACGATTCAGAAATCGTGCTGATTTATGTCACGTTTTAAATTGACATGTGTAACCCTTTAACCGCCAAATTATTCAATCTGACTTTTCACCCACTTGAAGTTGTGTCTCGCTGACGCGATCCACAACTTCCAAGTGAGTGAAAATTATTCAGATTTGACAAAATGGAGGTCAACTGTTTTCAAGTATTGCTGATTGATGTCACATTTTATCTTTAACATGTTTAAAAGGTGGTACTTAATGTGCTAATAAAAAATGAAAACCCGAATATATGCGGCACCGGCGGTTAAAGGGTTGAGAGCCGATATGTATTGCGCTTCTAAAAAATTGTAAAATCAACAAATTATAATCTGGACCGCCGGTTAACCCTTTCAGCGCGGGGACCGTCTTTATACGTCAAAATCGGACGTCTACATCTTAAGCTACGACTCCACATACGCGTGAAGCGTGATGCGTATTGCACGACTCCACAACAGGTGGTGGATCAATGAGACAATCAAAGAAAAACATATGGGGTTTATTATTATCCAGTGCAAGAATTGGAATTGGATTCAGAGCCTTTCTATCAATATTTTCAAATGACAAGGGAGCAGTTCGGAGATATCCTGTTTCAGATTGAGCCGATAGCTAAATCAATAGTGCAAGAGAAACGTTTTGCTACAGGGCCTATTACATGTTTGAGGTGGTTGTTCATGGATCACAGGCAAGGATCTTGGGGGGGGTACCCAGGAAAATCCATAAAATGACGTCATGATAGGCGCGCGTGATGCGTGTTGACCGCTCCCGGAGCACTGAATACGCGAGCCCAAAACGAATACTGGTAACTTACGCATCACGTGCATGTGGAGTCGCTCTTTCTATTTTCAATGATTTTGGTGAACAGGCTTCACGCGTATGTGGAGTCGTGGCTTTATACGTCAGAATCTGACGTAGACCCATAACATAGGTATTCAAATGAGGCGGAAAGAGCTAAGTAACTAAGACAAAAATCCAGGCTCCCCCCCATGAAGCGGGTGGTGGGTTTAAGTTGACACTTTTCCGGTGGGTGTGGCATTTTGTCAATATCCGGTATCTATATTCTGAGGCCGGTGGTGGTGTGAGTGTAGGGCTAGTCACTAATAGGGGATTAGCGGAACAAGTCCCATCTCACTTCACTTCATTCCTGTCGGGACGACGGAGCACAAATAATTGGTTAAATCGTTTTCCAGTTCATTCTCATTTATTTAGTCTAGACATTGTAGTAGCGTTAGTGCACACATTTCCACGCAGAACGCGACAACCTAGCCAGCGGCTTGGCGCTTGAGTCTAGCGAGACTTCTGCTCGACTCGGCGGCCTGGGAGTAAGTGACGCGTATCGTCTGATGCCGCGCGATTCGAAAGTGAGGCTAGGCGGGCCACCGCCTCTCGTCAAAGTTCGGAGACGCCCGAAGCAGCCCGAACGGTGAGACGCAGGTTCCCTCAGTGGTAGGCTACTCAGCAGACTGAAATCCGTGGTGGTGGGCGTCTTTTCCGACAAGTATTATAGGCCTGGCCAAATACATAAATACAAAAAACAGTGTAAATGACAATCGCATTGTTTCTGTATTAAAAATGAGAGCGAACTGAAGACCTGAGGATTATTATTAGTGTCATACCCCCCCCCCCCTCCACTTTTTTACGCAAATCCGTAGGGGTAGAAGAAGGAAACTGTGTTCAGTCATGAGGAAATTCCGGGGACTGTGGTGCTAAAAAACGCTTAAATTCGGGATCTGTGGTGGCACAAGGACTAAAATTGCCGGGAGGGGTGGGGGTAGTTTTTCAATTGTCGTCCACGGGGGGAGCTCGGATTTTTACTGTAACAGCTCTAAAGAATACAATTAAAATTTATATTCTAGCCATCTTGAATTTTTTACTTTGCCCTATAAGAATCCTATGTAATAACTAATTTTTGACAAATTTGAGCATACTAATTTCATTGGTGTAGTTATTTTTACGATTTAATGTCATCCGGAAGTCAAAACCAAGATGGCTACCATCGCAGCCACCTTGAATTTTTAACGTTTGACAGAATAGCCCTAGAATCTTATGCAATACCTCATTTTTGATTTATTTAAGCACGCTGATTTCATTGGTGTGGCTATTGTACGATTCAATGTCATCCAGAGATCAAAATCAAGATGGCTTCCGTCGGCCATCTTGATTTTTTAATTTTGAGAGAATACCCCTTTTTTTTTTGTAATACTTCATTTCTGACTAATTTGGTTACACTGATTTCGTTGAAATGGGTCATTTTACGTTTAGATACCATAGAGATCCAAAACAAGATACCCACCAATAACCAAGGTTACATACAGTTCACGACCAAGGAAACCGGCTATGACGATAGTTACTCTTCATTTTTTAATTGTTGATATAATGGCATCATATTGCAATTTGATGCATTATTCTCGACTAGATAGATCTACCTTGAATATTCCGTTTTCACCAACGATAATCTACAATTCTTAATTTTCGAAATAATATTATTACAGTCTAATTTTATTCTGAGCTAAAGATATCTTGAATTATCCCATGATGTAAAATCCAACATGACCGCCAAAGTCCACTATAGTGGCATCATGTGTTGAAAGGCAGAACACAATATACTGCAGTTGGCTATCATTCAATTTTTAAGCAAAGCCATTTTTAATGAGTGCATGTTTTGAAGAAATGCTGCATATTAACTCTTCAAACCTTCTAAACCATGTTCGAAGTGCTAAGCAATATCAAACTTATGAAAACATTTTAAAAATACCTCAAACACTATGACTCTGAAACTATGACTATGATCCGAGCGAAAGCAGGTGCCACTACATCCACATCGCGAAATGCACGTATGGGAGACCTTCTTTTGAACATTTGTAATAACCATTGCACTTCCTTTTACACACACGCTATGTAAGTCCCATAAGGCCTTTGCTGCTGGTGGATTTTTTTCAAGAATTGCTTCCATTCGGAATCATTCGCTTCCCGGGTTTGCTTCCCAACTCCTTGATCCTGCGGGTTGAGAGCGACCTGCTCATTTACAAGACACGTGGCTCCATGAATGGGCGGCTTGCACATAGCAGATGCATGCATATATCGTATGCATCACTATAGATATATGGTGATTTTAGCGTGTTTAAATTTTTGTGATTTTCCGATTTGGCGATTTTTCACGAAGTTTAGAATTCCCTAATTTTCATTTTTCTTTAGTATCGCTATTATAATAATAAATTTCGCAAGATTCGTGAATTCGCAAATTCGTCAGCGCGAAATTCGCGAAAATTAAAACTTGCAAATATTACCAGATTTATGGTATACAATTCAGCAGCACAAGGGTTAAGCATAAGTCTAAGTAATACCCCCCCCCCTTGAATTGCCACACAAACCTCGGAACCCCCCACTCAGGCGCGGATCTAGAGGGGGGCTTAAGCCCCCCCTCCCCCCCCCCCCAGTGGGGGATTAAAAAAAGATCCTGCAGTGTCCTAAAGAAACCAAAAAAGTGAAGGATTTCGGCAGAAAATTGCTCTAAAATGCAGCAATTAAAGCCTTCTATTTCAAAATTTTCCGGGAAAGCATGTTGCAGGACCCCTCTGATAGTGTGCAAGTTGAAAATTTGGCGAGCCCATCGTTCAAATCCTGGATCTGCCAAGTCGCTGCCATCCTTTTGGAATAATATAATATTCATAAAAACTGAACTACCATAATAACAATAAAGTCTAGGCGGTATGCTACATCCCGGTGGTAGGCCTACATTCTCAAACACTATTGTTTTTGTATCTATGTTGCAGCAAAAATGTTATAAAGTTATGTTATAGGCCTATTTGTTAACATCGGTAGGCCTAAGTTCCTTTGATGAGAAGCCTCAGGGGTACGCATATGATATTAATTTCGTACTTTTATTTCAATTTTATTTATAACGCACCCTCTGCCAAAACCACCACCCACTACTTTCTCAGCAGCAAACACATGGGCGTTTTTGAGAATGGTGAGTGGGCGTTTTAAGAACAAAAATGAATGAGATTTTAGGCCACCTTTGTGCACTTGTAGGCTAAACTGGGCCAGGAGAACCGCCTGAGGATGGTGAGATAAATGATTAGACACTGCCCTCCAGACACAGAATTTGAGCCAGGCGGTCTGAGGCTGAGCACGCTATATCTCTTGGTTTCCGCACAATATTGAATCCTTACGAGTGAGCGGGGGAGAAACACTTTGTTTCTTTGGAACTTGAAAGCCAGAGCGGGGTTCGGACCCGCGATCTCCAACTTTCCAAGCAGGCAGCTTTAACCACTACATCATGACCCCCTTTAAGAACAGCATTCAAACGCCCAATTTGAACCAACATTGATTTCTGGTCATAGGCCTATATTAATCTACTACAGAAAACAGGGGCGGATCCAGGATTTGAAAAAGAAGGGGGCGCAGTGGCTTCAGGGGCTCGCTCCCAAGACTTTTTTGGCCAATTTAGGGGACTTTTTAAAGAATTTGGGGCAAAAAGGGATGGGCGTGCGCCCTCTGCGCCCCCCTCTGGATCCGCGCCTGGTAAAATAGTATAAACATGAAAATATAACTGATCAAACCATAACTGGCATGTTGATTCAGCTGTTATTGTTTGTATCATTCTAACCTAACAGGCTGGCTATTATTGGCGTCATGCATTAAAGGTGGGTGTTTTATTCAATTTTCCCTTGTATTATTCAGGATGGATAATTCCGGTTCTAGTGCTTATATAGTGAGCGTTGTAGTCGCCCTTTACGTGGTGGTCTGGAATATATGCAGATGGCATCGTTGGGAAGGCGAGATAAGCTCGTCTCAGCACAAGTCACCACATCAAGCCCAAGCCTTTAGGCGAGGGCTTGATGTGGTAACGAGTGCGGGGATCAGGCTTGTCAGAATCAGTATGCATTTTCTTGTACGAATGTCAATCAGAAACGGCAAAATCAAACTGTGCAGTGAAGCATGTGGGAGAGAGTGCGAGAGGGGCTGATCTCACGATACGTCTCGTAGTGAAACTGGCGCTGGTTCATCATCGACTACAAAGGGTATGTACATTGCTGGTCTATCTATCGCAGTGGGCTGTGGCCGGTGATGGGCCGGGGTTCAGTGGTGCCGCTGTCAGGCCTCACTGATCAAAGATCAGGCTATGATATCCCAGCAAACACGATGCGTTTAACCAATGTTTGTTCAATGTTGGGCCGACGGCCCAAATAGTGGCCCAACATTGAACCAACATTGGTTCAACGTGTTGTGCTTGCTGGGATACTCGGTTGATGTGTTTTGGATAACCCTTTGCATCGATAGTATTTATCAAAATACTTCAGCACAGTAAGGGTTAGTTGGACATGTCATCACTAATTGTTTGTTTTCTGTTTGTTTTAGCTGATCAAACATACCCAACTGGAACTGGAAAACATCCTCAACTGGAATACATGTAATTGTGTCATTGTATTTATAAGCCTATATGCCCCGACAAGGCTACAATACTTGAAAGGCGTTATAGAAGAGCAGGGCAGTCACGATTTCGGATTTCGTGCATTCACAATAGCACCACAAAATGTTCTGTGGGCTCCACTCAGCGCGTTGAGTACCCACCGGGGAACACTGCACACAAAGTACAGGAGAAATATTCACTCACCACGACAGACACAAGTAACCTATCCTACTGCCTCAATTAACTCCTTAATGATAAATCAAATTTTAAATATTTTATTTGTGAATTCACTGCCAGACAGCTCGCAGAGTACTACATAGCCTATTAAAATGTTGTCACAAACTGATCGACCTACTAATAATGTGAAAAATGTCATGAAACAGCAACACTCAAAACTAATAATGACACAAAGCTCATATATTTTTCCAGGAAATTCGAGGACAGTGGTAGGTATTTTACTTGTGGCCTGGATTATGATATGGTGGGTAGTAGTGGATCGAACACCAACCATGGACCTACCATCTCACTATAAAGTGTCTGGTTCCCGGAGGACAAATGCACACCAACAAGTGGGGAAGCAAACGAAAACCCAAGGGAAACGGTTACGTAATCTCAGACGTGTGTGTGGTTTGCTGAGGAAAGGATTTTATAATCATACAGAATACTATTTAGAAAATAAAACTTTTGGGCTTCTTACGGATCATTATCATAGAATGACCTTTTGTTACATAAGGAAAGTTGCTTCAACAAGTTGGAACAGACTGCTGTCAACGATTGTCAAGAAAGAAAAAGAAGAACGTTCCACCTGGTTGGAGAATCGTTCAGGACAATGGTCTGTTCTCCTGAAAAGATGGGCCAGGTTGAATAATTCTGGATTTAATAATGTAGTAAGAAGTAATAACAGTAATAACCTTAAAAATTATTTTAAGTTTCTGATGGTACGTCATCCGCTACAACGCTTGGCTTCGGCTTATATGGACAGAATTGTAAATGTGAAGAAAAGCAATCAAACTTTTGAGACTTTTCTCAGAGGCGCTTCGCGCTTTGCCCACACAAATCCTCATTGGTTGCCTTTTATAAACACGTGTCATCCTTGTTCTATACACTATGATTATATAGCTCATCTGGAAACAGTTCAGGAGGATTTGCCGATAATTTTAACAAGATTAAACATAACAGACATTGCTCACATCTTTTCTCATTCAGGCCGCGGATCGACAAAATCGCTGATGTACAAAGGAATGTATACTAATATATCTAAGAGTGTGCTGCAAAACATATTTATTAAATTTCAGCCTGATGCGGACATGTTTGGCTATTCGTTTGATGGATATGGTTCTTTGTGAGGGGTGTTCAAGGTCTACCCAATTAGAACAATACAAACTAATCATACAACCTCTCGGTTGGACAGTATCAGAGGACAATATAATGTTGCTGTGGTGGTGGCTTCGTGGCTACAGTGGCAGGCATCACTTCGAGCTGCACATAAATTGAGCGCAGGACCTAACTAATAATTAGACGTAGATGTTTTACTTTGTAATGAGAGAAAAAAAAATCCGAAGTGTGAGGAATACAATTTTTAACGATATTGCCATTATCAGTTGCAGTATGGCCTTGTAAAATGGTTTGTTGATTCAGATGAAGCTGTATGTTAAGGAACGATCTCGTCTGCATCTCGTATCTAGCATCTTGGTAAAGTGTACAGATAAAGAAAAAATGTTCTGATGTTTCTGGTTGTCCGCATGCACACAAGTTATATTATCAATAATATGCATGTCAGCCAAATGCTGATGTAATTCGCTGCAATGCATGCGGATTCTCGCGAATGGTGTGTTTATTTCACTGCGACCACTATAATAATAAAAGGGGACAATATTTCTTCCTAATGTCAGTCATAGTCCTTCACCTTGAGTGTTGAATTTCTGCTTCAATTCCCACCCATGTGATGACTTATACCATTAACCCTTACAGCGCGGGGACCAACTTTAGTCGTTAGAATCTGACGTCTACAGATGTAGAAATCTGACGACTAAAGTCGATCCCCGACCTGTAAGAGTAAACATTTATATAATGGTCGTAGACTCATAACATAGGTATTCAAATGAATCGGAAAGAGCTAACAAAGACATTTATGATGATTTTAAATTGAAAAACCCCTTTGATCTCCATAGTTGCAAAAAATTGTGCCAGTCTGTCACGGTTCTCACCACCCACTGCAATGTAAGGTAGGTGTCAATGAACATATATAGATGTCTGTCAACAAAGCCGACAAATATAAAGTATCAAACGTTAACCTTAAAGCGCTTAAATATTTTTGTAAAAAACATAGAGATCAAAGGGTTATGTTCAAGGGACATGCCCAGGTCTAAAATCATCAAAAAATCGTTGATTTTATTTTAGCTTAATAATATGACCATATTATGTAAACATGTCCATAGACTACTGTGCCCCATTTTCCCCTAGTGTTCATGCTCAAAAATACGTTGTAATTCACATTTGTCCTAATTATTTTAACGGCGCTTTATATAATCCTTATGAGCAAATAGGCATATATGTCGTGAAAGAGACATTATGTAAACCAATGAAACACAGCTAAAACATTAGCGGTGACCTATAGTACTACGTTACTAGATGGTGATTTACGTTACCCTGTATTCTATGCAGTAGGGGAAGGTGGGACTAAAAGTCACAAAAAATAGAAACGAGCTCATATCTATTTCATGTGTTTAATCAGAACCAGTTTGGCTATGGCAAAGCATAGGCACATATCTCAGCTACGCAACGTAAATTCATTTGAAACGAACATTAAGCACAATTGCTAAAACACCCGTTGTTTGTCTTTGCTGGTGAGCTTGTGACATTTAACGCCAGTATGGAGTTAAATGTCACATCACTGGGGAAAAAAGTCACAGTGTATGAAGGTACAATGGGGCTAGATGTCACAATGAATAAAGCAACTAGTTGGGGTAAAAAGTCACATTATTGACATCAACAAAAAAATGAACAGGACGTAGTAGGCCTATTTTGTCAAATTACAGGTCAGCGTCCTTGTTGCTTTGTCCTTTACAACCATTTATTGTGAATTACATCCTACTTTATTGTCGAGTAGGCCTATTGGACGGAAACATATTTTTCATAATATTTGCATTCACATCATACTGCTTTTCTGTTATCTTCATGCTACCCTAGAATCGCCTTAGCAGCTTGCAGATGACATCTTCTAATGGGCATCTGTACATATATTTCGCCTCAATGAAAATGAAGACAAAGATGTCTACCCTTGGGGTTAAAAGTCACAGCCTGGGACTTTTAGCACTGTGGCTGTGACTTTTAACCCCATGGTGTGCAGCGTAGTTCATGCTTAAAATCTCAGAAAACCATTGGGTTTGCATATAAATCATTATGCGTGCCAATAAATACAGTATATATGTAGGGGAGGGGCGGGATAGTTGAGCCACTTTTTACAATATTTGGTCTGGTTTTTTCCCAGTTGATCGCAGAATGGTTGGGATAGTTTTAAAACATGGCTATATATTACATATATATCCAACATCAATGAAAGATGAAAAAATCAATTAAAAAAAAAGTTATGGATACACAACTGAAAGTGGTGAAAGTGGCTCAACTGGCCCACTGTATGGGTTAAGTTGTGCCAAGCAAGGGGGTAAGTTTCTCACCTATGGTAAAAATTCACAATTGACAAATGTGCATGCCAACATGTTATTTTTTGTCCAGAAAATGCAAAAATAAACACTTCTGTACATCACATAAGGGGCAAATTTGTTGACAAATCTCTTCCAACTCCCAAGTGATACGATCGGCAATATAGCATGTATTGATGCATGGATCATTGTTTCCTTGTATTTATTAAGAATATATATACTATTATTCTGTGTCTTTATTAAATTGACCTATTATATAATGTCATTTGTTACACTATATCACATTCTATAGTATATTATATTCCCACTGGGGTATGATGAGCCATGTCGAGTGGGGTTAGTTGATCCACATTCTGTAATAATATATTTTACCTACTGGGGTAAGATGAGCCATGAATGGGGTTAATTGAGCTGGTTGATCAACTTACCCCATCTTATTTGGATCAACTTACCCCACAACGGCCATATTGTAAGAATGTCAAATTTTGTGACATTTCAAGGATACAAGTTAAGTGTTACATTGATATAAGCTATCTTTATGTATTTGACTGCCTAACTCTAGAGCAAGATGTGCAGAATCCCTATTGCTTCCGTAATATTAATGCAAACATTATAATATCTGAATTCTACTGACTACAGCGAAAAATGCATTTTTGAACCACAAAACTCTCTACCTGCAAAATGATATGTGCTCACAACGTGGCCATGTTAGTAATATCTCAGTTAATCACCAGGTGGTGTTGAAACTTCCTTAAAATCCCATGTGTAGAAATAAGAGGGGGTTGATCAACTAACCTTGTGGCTCAACTAACCCGACTCTCCCCTGAAGGTTAAGCTCCAACACGACCTTGAGATACTAACCGAAAATGTTGAGAAAGTATTTTTATCAACGCTAAAATCCCGTTTCAACAGATGGCAAAATCACACTTTGTTACATTTCTGTCTATATGTTCTTGGGGAACACCGGGAATGCTATGTATAGATTGGAAAAAGATTTGTAAACTTGTCGGTGACGTTGTAGGATCCCTGCCTCGTTCGATTACCGTGACAGTCGCCCCCAATTTTAACCCACACAAATTTAACATTCCTCTTATATTTAACTCTGTCTTATGAGAAGAGGTGATTTCAAAATTATATAAAACTATTCGCTGTATTGGGTTGTTTTAATGTAAGATTATTTGCGCAAATGACTGCATTTACTCACCACGTGTTGCCTATGCTACCTCCATTCCGTTGAATGATAATCTGCTTCACTTCAAAATGGCAAAATTGACAGGCTATATCAGGTTGAAACAGTTATAACGAAATAGTGGTAACGTAAATCATGGTCACGTAATTCATAATTATAAATATTATAATGCTCTTCACCAGGAAATAGACATTAGGCAACCTTATGTGTGCTAGGCATAAGAATCATAGTGTTGTGCCACACATCAGGGTTTGCAAAAAAAATTATCGACATACTTATTAAGGCGCAAAACACGGGAACGTAAATCACTTGCCTAAAAAACTATTTTTAGAGGCGGCAATTTTATCAGCTGCAAAATACTGGTTTACGAGACGATGCAAACTATGATGCTTTTCAAATCGATCATAGCTAAGTCTACTCTGTCCCCATAACTAAAGGTTTATCGAAATGGTGTTAGGCTTATTATGTCCTTAAATATATCATAGTAACGTAAATCACTGAGCCAGTTGAGAAAATTTTAAAATAAAAAAAACTATGGATTTATAATAATTTATATATACATACATATGCCTACTTTTGCACATTTAGAGGCACAGACAGTAATTTCTTATACTTGGAAGTGTGACTTAAATATAGCAACAGTTACTTTGGACATAATGATTTCAAGAACTTTACCACATACATTGTTCAGTAGCAAATATATTATTGAAGGTAAGTGTGAAGAACCGTATATATTTTTACACAGTAGAGTATGACAGATAGGATAAGATAATTTGATAGATTCCATATATGAAGAAATAAAAAAAAATTGGAACGAGATAGACATACACTTTCACTAATTGTACCACCTTACAAAGAATTAACCACTACAGTCTGTTTCACCAGAACCTGGGAGTAGCCTTTCTCTAATTTGCTCGGTCGTTCTTTAAAATTTGTTAACAAAATTTTTCTCGGAGCATTTTTTCATGTTCCCCTAACATCCCTGAAAATTTAGTGCAATTTTGTTTTGTATTTTGGAAGTTAGACCATTCGGCATGTAATAGGATTCTTGTTTCACGGCAATGGTGTTAAAGGGAGCTGTCATTTTGAAAAATTATTACATGCCAAATGGTCTAACTTCGCTAATACACAAAAAAAATCTACCAAATTTTCAGGGATGTTGGGGGAAGGTGAAAAAATAATCTGAGAAAAATTTTGTTAAAAAATTTTAAAGAGCGACCGAGCAAATTGGAAAAAGGCTACTCCCATGTCCTGGTGAAACAGACTGTAGCTGTTACTGCTAAGAAGTTGACTGAACATCCTCTTTGATAGCTTCATTCTAAACTGATGATAACAAAAATTAAAAGTTATGTTAAAACTATAGTGATTATCAGGTCAGGTGTATTAATTAACACAATACATGAAATTATTTTACAGGATTCACGAGATGGCGCACCAACACTTAAAATACTATATGATCCCTTTTTTAACATCGAGGCTAATTTTACCGAATAGTCCGACTGATGAGTTTCCTTCTTGCAGTGAATTTGTCATGTTCATTCATGTGGTTGTTTCTTAAAGTTAGAATTATTCGGTATTCTAAAGACTGAAGGACAGTCCAGTACACGAATTCACTTTTAGGTAGCGGTAGCCATCATTTATAAATTTGGTATATATTAGATGTACAACCAGATAAACACAGTCAAGTGAACAGAATATGTCTCGTTTGAAGTTTACAAATTTACATTTTACTGCCGGAGTCAGACGCCGTATCGCTGCTCGTGTTATTCGCTGCATACACGTTTCACAGCCAATTTTTTTTTTGGATGTCCAGGACGAAAAAAATGAACTACATATTTATAGGGCCTATTATATGGTGTTTAACTGTCTATACCTACTTGTAAGGCTAGGTCTAGCCCTCTAGGAGTAAAAAAGAGCTTCTTCAGTTCTTGAACCTAGACAGAAATTCCGTCTCTAGCGTAAATTTAGACTGGCTGTCAGTGAAAAAGCCATGAGAGGACTGTTGCACAGGTTATCTTGGACCCAGTCATTCCGAATTCCCTTATTATCGCCCCATTGCCATATTGTCCACACTGTCACCTGGTCACTGACCACTGCTTCAGTCTGTTGCAAAAAGATTTTCTATTGTTTTAAAATGGGGTCTTTTTTTCAAGTGAGCTTGCAGTGTTTAACTTTAAGTTTAAGGATAATTTTTCAATATAGACTAGACTATACTCGCCGTCAAATTAACCAGAATCGCATGATTTTCGGCGATTTCTCCGTCAATTCTACACCAATTTCCTTCAAATTTTGCAAATTACGTAAAATTATATATCGTATTTCAAAAGTTAGACCATTTGACATGTAGTAAATTGAAATTACAACGTCCCTCTGTAACCCCATTAAACTAATTCTAGAATTTTATTACATGGCAAATGGTCTAACTTTTGAAATATTAAATATAATTTTGCAAAATTTTTACCCCTGTTAGGATTTTAATAGAAAATAACCTCTGCAAAATTTCAAGGAAATCGGTTCAAAATTGACGGAGAAATCGCCGAAAATCATGCGATCCTGGTTGATCATTTTTAATTTGACGGCGAGTATATATATTGAAATTTGGTTGCACTTTTTTCACAGATTTGGCTAAAATTAATTATTTTGATAGATATTGATAAAATTGGCATACACTGACTGAAAATTTGAGTCTCCTAGCTCCCAATAATTTTTAAGTTATGGCATTTTGAATTTTAAAAAACTTAGTAGTCTACTTTTCCCGCGATTTTGTACCCGAGAAGTGCATCCATAATTCTGGTATCGATTTCAAACGCTAATATCTCGACAACTATCTTATGTATCACCTTGAAATGTTTAACAGTTATTACCTGTACACAGATGAATACAATAACCCTATAAAATATCCCTGTGATGTATATGCTATGTGTATGTTTTTTTCTGAATTAATACCTCCTATTGTATACACAAAAAGAAAAAAACCTCTTTTAATGCATTATTATAGGAATTATTCAGATCTGAATTTGGTACCCCATGAAAATTTTTATATTTTAGGCGAAATTCAAGAGCGGTATTCGCAATGTGGCCAAGCTGGTAATCACACAAACTATTTTTTTCTGATTCCTTCTTTTACTTGTGCAAAATAAACAATCAAATTTAATTTCTTTCCTGGCTTTCTTCTGGAAAAAAATCTGAATTGGCCACCCGTTTGTAACGTTTTCCAAAAGTGAAATGTACTATGTTACACATTATGTTACAAATACCTCTTTGAAAATAGTAATCAAAACAAATGTTAATATTCAGATGACACTGAATTTGTAAAAATTATATTCACAGGTTTGCACATTTATGGTTGAGTCCACTATATGAATGTACAATGCTATAAAGACTACCTGGCATGACCAGTCTGCCTAACTCCTTCGCCACAGACCCTGCCAAACCTTTTTTTATTAATATTGGTTTAGGAGTATATATGCTTGAAGTCCAGGCAGTGGGTTAGTTAGTCATGGTATCAATTATAGTATGCTGACAAATCTTCTTTAAGAGAGCTACCATAGTTTAAAAAAAGTATTTTCTTTAAGTAGTGATCTTCTTGGACTAATAATTGGTTGAGCTGAAGTGTCGAATGATACCTGCAGTTATTATTGCCTGCGCTACACCACTTGGCAAATATTAAGATAAAGAGATCACTTGTTGTGATCTTTTCAGGCAGGATACACAGGGGCTCGGGAGATGTCTCTCTGTTTTGTAACAGCACATAAACTTAAAAGGAAATTTGAGCCATGCAGTTATCTGATCATCTGAAAGAATGTCCCTGCTGCTGGAATGATTTAAAAAATGATGACACTGCGTGATTTGGCAGATATGGTTTGCTAGTATGCTGAATACAGCACTGATGATGCTCGAGTGTTGATAAAACAATATTGTATGAAGCATTCAATGTTTTTGTTCAAGCAAATTTGGGACTTGTTAACAAGTATCAACATGATCAAATTCATCTGCGGTGTAATATGTACAGATTATGACTGTATACTTTACTTTCAGATCTGATTCCTGAAGCAAGGTACTTGCTCCACACCCATGATACCCGCATATAGTAGAAAGTTTTAGTTATTTACTCAAAAGCAGGTACATTAATAAAAAATAAATTTAATATACATGTATGTCTATAATAAATAAACTGTAAAATTATTTCACAAATTAGATATTTTGTTCAATGATCTATGTGAAGGTAATTATAACATTGTAAGTGTATTGGATATTGAGCGGAATCATACGGGAGAACACACATGTGTTTAAATAATTAATGAGCTATCATTGCAATTGTGATGATTTTTCAAAGGCCACCTAGATAGAATAACCCTACGAATGACAGCGTAACCCTACAAACAAAGCTGTTATAGGCATTTTGAATCGACGTAGAGCAACCAGTTTTACCCTTTTTTGCTCATTGTAGCTATATCTGTCAAATACCTTTCACAAGTGAATGATACGTGTATAGGTATGTATATTTTTTAGGCTGACTATTAATTCAGTGACAAACAATAAATAAATTATTCTCGTGCATCTTGTTGCTAAAAACTCTTTATTCCATCCTTCTCTGATTGTTTATTAATGTGGCTGTCAAAGTAATGTTAGATATCGATACAAATCGTTTATAACACAACAATTATGTTACTTAATAGCCTTATTTTTCAATAAAATATAAGTTTGTAACCTTATGAATACACTTTAAAACCTATAAGAAAAACGTTTAGATGAACAAATGATATGAAATCATGATTTTAAACAAGATGCTCCATTTAAATTTTAATATTCAACTGCTATTTCCACTCTAAGCCTTGAATTGAAAGAAATATTATGTCTTTTTTTAAATATTTTCTAAATATATTGATTATTTGCAGCAGAGTAGAAGTTGGCTACAAATCGTCATGTGCAGTATCAAATTTTCGCAACTGTTATTAAACTGTTCTCAACATTACCACCTAATTGTTACCACTTGAACTGCTGTACTCTTTGCGACTAAAGTTTTAGTTACATTATGGCATTTACATATTACATAATATGCATTTGTAGGGTTACTCTGACCAGTGCTCAATAATGAGCATGAACTCTATTCATGTTGCAACTATCATATATTAAGAGCTCGCATATATTTTTTGTGAAAGTCCCGTATGTCTGCGATATAAACTGAAGAATTCACGCCTCTGCAACAAAGTCGTTTTTTTTCCTGATATGCATCACTTTTGTGGGAATCGATTATATGCGCACTGAAGCGTTGTTCTATTCTGTCGAAATGCATTTGGGTGGTCCTAAAAAATCATCAAATTTATTATGTACCAACTGTCCATTTTGTTATTTTTTGCACATGCTTGTGAAAATTGCTTTTGTCCTCGCAAATATGATAAATAATTGGGATTATTTAGAAATCGCTAGTCGTTTCACTTAAACCAAAATGCGCATTCTAGCGGTTGTTGAGACAGAGGGCTATTACAAACCACCATAGAGGGTGATAACTTCCAAGAACTAATCTTTCAACAATCCAACTCCCCGAATGCAACTATTGTTTTGAAAAAAAATTAAAATTGCGCAAACATTGTTTCATATATTTATACATATTTGTAGATTGTCATGTTGTCAAATGTTGAATTTTTGTTGACAAACATGTAAAAACCACTTCAAACTGAGGCTTTTATATAGTTCTGTATACAAATCTCCTCTAAACAACAATAAAGGTAATTTTGTGCAAGAAAGATCTAGTGCATTTTATCGCATAGTGTTTTACGATATCTGGTATCTGTAGTGAAGATGATGGCATTAAGCCGTGCATTTCAAAATGTAAGAATTGTTTTCTGTCAGAAGCAAAAATAATTTCCAATAGCAAGGTGTCTTAAAGTCCAGGAAGCCCCACACGGAAAAAGAAAGAATAAAATATACTTTATATATACTTTGTATTGCGCGAGAGTTAGTGAGTGAATAACACCTATAAAAATCTATATTAAAATGTGACATGTAATTATTCCATGAAAAAAAATCAGGTCCAGCAAACACCGCTAAGCATTTTTTTTAACAAGTGTGATCTGTTTTATTATAAGGTTAAATCACAGTTATTAGGAATTAAATTTTTAAATGTTTGATTTCAAATTGAACAAATATGAATAATTTTCACCCACTTGTTGTTTTGGATCGCGGTAGCGAGACACAACTTCAGGTGGGTGAAAATTTAAATAAATTAACGGGATAATGGTTGATGGAAAGCTCTTTGCTCTATCCTCACATATTGAAGCTGAAGTGTCCGCTTAAATAATTGTAAGTGTAAGTTGAGGTAGTGTGTAGGTACGTACTCTCTGACAAGAGTATACCCAAGAATGAAATGTGGCTTGGTACATACACATTTCATTTCTAGGTATACTCTTTTTTTATTATCTGAATTAAACAAATACATTTCTTTACCAAATGCATACAAAAACATATTTTATATTTTTTAAGCAGTATTTTTTTATGCTGAGACTTGTTTTAATTTGTTGTTGCAGAATTCCTATAAAATGGTATCGGCTGTGGCAGCTTGCAGCTGGTCTGATCAGATATTAGGAAGTCTACACGAGCTGCAAAAGGCAAACCACTTTTGCGATGCTAGCATCATCACTGACAATGGTGAAGTCTTCTGCCATGCTAATATTTTGGTGGCATGTGTGCCTGAGTTTAAAGGTGTATTACAGAGCGAAGTTACACCTCCTTACCGATTTCAATTTCCAACTTCAGAACATGATGTCATTGTAGCTATTATTAACTTCATGTATTCAGGCAAACTTGAATGCAGTGATAATATTAAAAACAAGGCATTCCAATTGGCAATGGATTTGGGCCTAATACCATTGATAAAGGAAACCTCATATTTTGCACAAGCAAACATAGGGATTGTTGAAGATTACCCTTCCACACAAGAAATAAATGCCTGTGACAAAGAAGTTGTCAAAATTTTTAAAAGCTCTCATAAACATCCTCAACTGAACTCTATGAGTATTTATACGAATGATGTATCTCCTAAAATTGATGGCACCTTAGATCAATCTAAACGTGGAAACACCACACATCCATCTGAAGTTACTAACACCAAGGTGAATTTTCAGAAATCTGGATTTGTTAACATCCCAGATAAATGTCAAACTGTTAGCACCTCGGCAGGAATAACTGCATGCGTCGAGGAGGTACTCAGTATATTTGAAGGCTCTTATAAACATTCTGATCTGAATTCCATGACTGTTTATATCAAGGAGGGATCGGATAAAGCTGGTGATGTCACTGATGAATATAAAATTGTTAACATCAAAGAAGCTGTGAAGCACAGAGATGAATCTAAAGTCATTAGCATCAAAGATACTTCTATAGTTGTGAACAGCATAGATGAATCTACAGTTCTTAACATCAGTGATGATTCTAAGGTTGTTAACATAGATACATTTCAAATCGATGGCACAACAGTTGAACCTAAAATTGATAAAAATAAACTAGAAATAATATCGAATGATGTTAAAGAAGAATTTAAAGAAGAAGACGCCAATCTATCAGATGTTGAATCTGATTCTGGCCCTTTAGAATCTGCACATATTGAACATGATAGTTCACCTCAGGAAATCTCGGTGTTAAAGCCTGAGCAAATTAAAGTAGAGAAATTTTTTGATGTTAAGCCTGACATTGTTTCCAACATGTGTGACAACAACACAGGAGAGCTGAGATCGAAAAGTGGACGGAAAATAAAAATGACAACAAAGGCTGCAAGCGCCAACAAACAAAAGAGATCGAGAAAATCAACACAGAGTGTCAATATTACCAAAGGTACTTCACCAGGTAAACACCCTGATGAAAAAGAAAAACATAAAAAGTCTGACGAAGAAAACACACCAGTTAAAGACAAGTATAGTCCAAAAAAGAGCAAAAGTGACAACGTTGAAGAATCTACGTCGGTCAAGAAAGAGGAAGAAGAATATAAATGTGAAAGAAATGAGGCTGATAAGGGGCAAAAATATGAAAAACCTGACAGAGGCGGTAACTTTATTTGCCATGTTTGTGGTAAAGGTGTGAAACTAAAAAAATCCCTCCGTGTTCATATGATGCGGCACAAGGACAAACAATTGTGGCGTGATGTTTGCCTGCTGTGTGACAAAAGATTTGTTTCAATATATGAATTAAAAATGCATGAAAAAAAGATACATGAAAAAGAAAAACCTCCAGAAGATGAGCGAACTTGTAAGATTTGCTCCAAAGTGTTTTTAAAAGTTGGAAATCTTCGCAATCATAGTAGGCACTGTACAGAAGAAGCTTTAGAAGCACAACGTGAGAAAGAAAAAGCAAAAGCTGAGGCTAAGTCATGTAAAAAGAAGAAATCACGAATTGTAGAATGTGTTTGTGCAACATGTGGAGTGGTGTGTAAAACTGTCGGTCATTTAAAGCTTCACATGGCTCGGCACAAGCCTATAACTGAGAGAGATTACAAGTGCGAATTTTGTGTACACACCTTTCCAACTAAGTTTCAGTTGAGAGAGCATACGCGAACTCACACAGGAGAGAAACCTCTACAATGCCAATATTGTGGAAAATGTTTTGCAATCAGATCAACTTTGAGGATCCACACTTTAAATCATCATATTAATAAATTTGATCAAAATTGTGAATTTTGTGGTGAGAATTTCACGAGACTGGGAGATCTTGTGACACACTGTTCCCGTTATCACCTGGATGAAGAGAAAAGGTTTAAATGTCCCCAGTGTCATCATAGTTACTATGTCGAGCAAAGTTTAAAATCACACATGCGGATCCACACCAGCAAACACAGGTGTCTGCCGTGCGATAAAGCATTTGCTAGTCGCCCCAAGCTACTAAATCATTTGGCACAGCACAATATTGTTAAGCCTTACAAATGCCCGGAGTGTCCTAAAGCTTATAATCAGAAAAGACATCTTAAGCAGCACTCTCACAGACATCTATCGACTCGGCGGTATCCATGTTCATTCTGCCAGAAGATTTTCTGGAGGAAGAATGAGTTGACTGTTCATGAACGAGCTCACACTGGCGAAAGACCGTTTGCCTGTAATGTGTGCCACCTACAGTTTGCCACGATCAGTCGTTTACATCTACACGAGGCACAGAAGCACAGAGAACTAATGGATCAAACGCAACAAGATAATGTCTTGATCGACATTAAAGACATAAAACAAGATAATGTCTTGGTTGAGGTTAATGACATAGCACAAGATAATGACTTGGTAAACATGGTAAAGGGTGAAAATATACAACAAAGTGATATCTTGGTGAAGGTTAAAGTAGATGAAATGGAATCAGACGAAACCATTAAAGCTGATTATTATAAAAACCTAACTTATACTGACATTGCTGATAAAATTGTTATCAGTGCTGACCAAATGAAGATAGAGAACGGTGAAGTTTTTGTTCAAATAATTGATGCGACTGTTCAAGACAGATGATCTGTCAATCAATGCGCTCATAAATTTATGTTAACACATCTTAGGTGGTGTAAAGTTAGAATTAATAATTGGGTTTCTTAGAAAATGCCTGTGTACTGCAGTGTACCATTTAACCCTCTGAATTTACCATTGTAATCTTCATCCACTACAAGGCGCGAATTGCTGTCGCAATTCTCGACTTGTAGTGGAAGAAGATGACTTGGAAGTAGGCTGCAGATGGAAAAAAGATATTGATATTATTAAAAAGTTCTAAGAAAGTTGTCATTCTGAAATCTCTAGGTGTAGGAAACTAAGTCATCCTTCAGATATGTAAAATGATGCATCGTGAGGGTTTAACTCTTACAGTGTGGAGACCCTCTTTATGCCTCAAACATCACATTCTGACGTATAAAGACGACCCCCGCACTGAAAGAATTAAAATGGCTGTAGAAAGAATTACAATGGCTGTAGACCCATAACATAGGTATTCAAATGAATCAGAGAGAGCTCCCTGAGACATTAAAGATGATTTCAAATTGAACAAAAAACCTTCAGTCTCCGTGGTTTAAACAAAAATAATTCAGACTTGTAAGAGTTTAAGGGTTACCTCTCCCAGCCATTTCTTCTCCAGCTGTGATTTGCCGTCACAATTCTCATCTAAGGTGAATGAAAATATTCTGCTTTTTATAAAATTCGATACCTATCAGTAATATCTTAAATTAAACCTCATAATTAAACCTCACATTGTTATTTTGAAGGATTATACCATATTGTAGCACATGATTTCGGTGCACAATTTTGAGGTGAGACCGTGTGGCTTCTTTGGTTTTAAATGATCAGGAGCACTGATTAATTAGCATGGTGTGGCCTGTAGAAACACCGGCTTTTCTGATTAAAAAACAGAACATAGAAAATAAAATTCTGTTTCAACTTCAATGAGTTCAACTGAAGAACCAATAAATTTTGCTGACATAGTCATGAAAAATTATTGGTTCATCAGTATTAAGATTTTAATTTGGTTCAAAATTGTGCACTGGATTTTTATTCCAAATATAACATGTGGTGAATCAATCCATTAAAGCAGAACAATCAGGCTAAAATCATAAAAAAATGTGTGATTTTATCTTGGCTTCTTAATATGACCATGTAATGTAAACATGTCCATGGACTGGAACTGCAAAAGTTAGAGACAAAATTTGCGTATTTCGTCTCTATATCTCGCTTAACTGGTAAATGCGCAAACCAAAAATTTAAAAACGTCTGCTGTTCTAGTCTATGGACATGTTTACATCATATGGTCATATTAAGAAGCCAAAATAAAATAATTCCACAGGCATGTGTGAGCTAATTTATTTATAAAAATAAAATTATATAATGCACATTTTTTTTTGTTTATGCAAGAATGTATTTTATGTTTCTGTTATTACTCAAACAGTAATTAAATATATTTCTACATCGGAAATATTTTTGACACATATTTTTTTATATGAAGACAAGGTTTTGCAATGTTTATAAACATTAAGGTTCGACCTGCTGTAGACTCGATATGAAAATATAGGTGGCATTGATGAGAATGTGGCCTAGTTATTTTACTTAGCAACCATTCTCTATACATGCTGACCTGTGTTGTGTAGTAGTGGTCTGACTTAGAGGAGCAGTGCAGCGTACCGGTATTGACATTTATCTGGTAGAGTGGCCTGAAGTATAGGAAGAACTGAATAATGTTGGAGGCCCGTCCTTTGGGGGACGACCCCCCCCCCCCCCCCCTCTGACAACGAAGCTGAAGATTTACCGCAGCTACATCCTGCAGAATCCACCACATTGCACCAATTTGCTACCCTGATAACATCGCAACGCAATGTGAGTAGCCTTGTTAAACCGGGTACCAATTTGCAGCTAAAAATTTAAAAATTCCAGGGGGAGCATGCCGCCCTGACCTGCGTCTCGCTTAGCTCAACACCTACAATCAGGGTATAATTTTAGCCTACATGTTTAACTAGATTTGCCTGAGGGGCAAAGCTCTGCCTCCTCCCCTCTCCCCCCCCCCCCCCCCCCAGGAATAGGGTGTATATTTTGAGGTTATTTTGAGGTATGAATTTATTGGCTGGTTACCAGATCATGACCCGAAAATGACTGGTTTGCGTGTTCGCTTTCTGGTATGATTATAAATGTTACTTTAAAATGATCAATCATTCTCGAGGACTTCTAAATGTCTTCCAGATAACCACTAAATTTACTGACTTCTAAATAACTTTTATAATAATAATAACCAATAAATGACCAGCTTTCTGACAGCGAATAACCCCCAGGTGACCATTATATTTTTTAGATGTCTAATTTCCTCCAAATAACCCCATATTTACCGCTATTATTCTTCCTGCCGCATTACCCCCAGATGACCAGTATATATTTCCGGTTTAACCTTTTCACTACCATACATGACGGAAATTTCCGTCGTCATTCGTCAATGAACGTAACCATAAAATGACACAAATTTTCGTCAAATATATACTACATTTATGTATTTTTCGTCATTTGAAGCTGGAAATTGCGTAAGCAATTCCAGCTTCAAATGACGAAAAATAGAACTCCTACACCAGTATATCTGGATCCTGGCATGCACTCCGGCCTGGAAGTCAAAGGGTTAAAATTAGCCCACTTCGAAACAACCACAAGATTAGTAAAGAAATTACTTCAAATAACTACTACTATCCCAACAAACACGAGACGTTGAGCAGGTGTTGGGTAAATGTTGGGCCGACGTCGTAGATTTGGGGCCAGCATTAGCTCAATACCTGCTCAACGTCTCGTGTTTGCCGGGATTCTTCTCGCCGAATTAACTCTTAACTCTTTGAGTGCGGGCGACGCTTTTAAGCGCATTCAAACTGTTTTTCCACAACTAAAATTTGACAGAAATTGAACAAATATGCATGTATAAATCTTGAGTAAAGCCCCCATTGTGAAATTTAGCAGGTTTAATTTTTAAGTGAGGAGGTATTTTCCTTTCATTTGAAGTTGGCAATTGCGTGAGCAATGCCAACTTCAAATGAAAGGGAAATGTTAAGTAGTAATGAAGCACTTAAAGAGTTAATAACGAGTATATTTAGTAGGTTTAAAATTACCTATAACATGTACAAATAGCCACCATAATTATGAATTATGTTATCACCAACGGTCGACCTATGACCAGAACAAATATAAAACAGTTAAATATATGTATACTTTTGCTTAATAAATTTAATAATCATACAAAAGTGTTTTTAATACACTTTTACACAATCAATTACAAAATATATAATCAAACAAAATCAGCTGAAATTAAATATAGAAAACACAAACTGATATATAATGGAAAGTATGTTATAAAATTTAAACATTATAGCGACATAAATCAGGCCAAATTCATCATTTTTATTTTGGCTTCGTGATATGTCCATAACATGTCAACATGTCCATAGGCTAGTACTAGAATTGCGTAAATATTTTAAATTTCGGATTGCGTATTCACCAGTTAAAAGAGAAAGAAGGACGAGGTTTAATTTCAGACATGCATGTCCAAAATAAGAAATACAGGAATAACTGATAAAAGGGCTTTTAGGTAGCCTACATTTGTCACAGCCTAGATTTGTAGGCAGCATCTGCCTACTATACAAATAGGCTGATCCTGCCGTTTGGCCCCACAGAGCAGAATTCACTAGTTCAAATTGATACTGCATACATAACAGTTTGTGATACTACAATCAGAAGCATATATAAGTCTAAAAATAATAATTTGACATACGTTGAAAGCCCGTAAAAGCTATGAGTGTGTAGGCTACTTCATCGGTTATTGATCGTGGCATGCTATTTACAGTTTTTAGTAATTGATATCGAACACAAGCCTTTGAAAATTATGTTTTTCAAAAGGTATGCGTAATTTATGTTGATTTCTTGTATTATGGGCATGGATTTCAGAATTGAGCCTAAGATTAAATAGAGCAAAGTATTTCGGGGGTGAATTATGCTCGTATTTAAATTAACATTTTAATAGTTGAGGCGATATATGTCGTTTATTTTTAAGAGGTTCAATTTTTTAAATATCGGATCTGTGTGAGACAGGCGAGATTCCTTACGTATTATTCGTACTGCTCTTTATTCGTAATGATCATTTTTGGCCAGAATGCGTCGCTTTAACAGTTTCTTGAAACTATAATTAGAGATTTAATCGATTAAACCAACACCAGAACAGTCTGCTCAAAAACCAGTTTCATCACATTTTTTCGAATATGATATTAAGCAATAATATGATAATAATGAACAAAATTATCTACTATTTCTGTGGTTTTTAGTTCAAATAAAGGGAATATACGAACAACATTATAATGAAGTGAAAAGCCTTAAAGTGAACGTTTGGCACTCCTTTCAAGCATTTAGCATAGAAAAAAACCCGAAAAAAAACGCAAATGCTGTTCACCAACATTTCAGCTTAGTTATCATGGCGCTAAATCATTATTTATACATCATTTAAGTTAAGTAGATGAAAAGGAAAATTGACAAATCAATAGGCTCATAAGCAGCAAATATAGGTCATTATTACCAGTAAAATCCATGAAAGTTGATATTTCAGATATTAACTAAATCTAATATGTTATCTTACCAGAATAAATGTTCCCATGAAATGTTTTTCCAACTTTTAAATAACAATTATATTTCTGCTCGTTTTTCAAAGCATTTGTAGATTTGACAATATGCTAAATATGTTGTCACGCACAGATATTGAGGTGGCTTAATCAGATTCTGCTTTACAGCCTATACTCTCCGACATGCTGTCACTGCAGGATGCCTCGTGGTCAAGACTTATGCTATATAACCCGTGTAACTGATATACCCCCCTGACTGGATTATGCCCGGGTATAGTTTGGGAGCTCCCAATTATTAATTATTTGGTGCGCACCAAATTGTACACTGAAAGTATTTAACTGGTTCGCAGCAAATAAGGTAATGCATGAGACAAGTGATACTCTAGCCATCAGAAGGTTAAGATGGGAGATAATTTTAAGGTAGTCTAGACCCAGAAGATTCATGCATGAGGCATGTGATGCTCTACCAGAAGGTTATTGCATAAGCCAAGTGATACTCTAGCCATCATAAGGCTAACATAGAAGTCTTAAGATAGTGTAGTCTCCAGAGGGTTAACACACAAGACATGTGATACTCTAACCATCAGAAGATTAATGTAGAAGGCATGTGATATTCGAACACTCAAAGGGTTAATGCACGAGACACGTGATACTCTAGCTTCCAGAGGGTTAATACATACAACAAGTGATGTGACAACCATCAGACGGTTAATAGTTATGAGACATATTATAATTATAGTCTAGCTTCCGGAAGGTTAATGCATAGGATATGCAATACTCTAGCCATCAGAAGGTTATAATCAGAGACATTTGACAGTCCAGCCCCCAGACGATTAATAGACGAGATATATGATGCTCGAGACATATGGTAGTCTAACACCTAGAGGGTTAGTAATTTAGACATGTGATACTCTAACCAACAGAAGGTTAATATAATGATAGTTAATACGTGAGACACTTCATTCGCTAGACCCCAGATGGTTAATGAAAGAGACATATAATGATCTAGCCATCAGAAGGTTAACATAGAAGACAATTGGTACTCTAGCCCCTAGAGAGTTAGTACACGATGAAACATGAGATACTCTAGCCTCCAAAGGGTTAAAACATGAGAGATAAATTTTCAATAATAAATTTATAATTGATTGTAATCATATATAATATCTCCCAGAGTATACCCCCCCATCTCCCAGACTAGAGGCCTACCCCACCCTGAATCTGATGGGGTATATAGTCTGGGCATGTGGGGTATACTCTGGGAGCTCCCAGACTATACCCCAGGGTATATTCCAGATTATTCCCGGGTATAGTCTAAAATATACCCGGGTGTACTTCAATGGGGTATTAATCTGGGCAGTTACACCAGTTGGCAAACAAGTGACGTCCATCCAAAATTCTAGCGCCGGACGTCGAAGAATATAGTCCAGCATTAGCCCGGCATTGGATCGACGTCTCGTGTTTTCTGTGAAGATACGTGCGTATCTAGTGAACAAATTGACCCGAATTGAAATCATTTTGTTCTGGTGTCATAGGCGATGGCTCAACATTGCGCTAACATAGGTTTGATCTATCGTGTTTTCAGAGCGCAATATGCAGGCGCATTCACAGCACAGACACGAAAGGCTAGTCCTAGGTCGGTTTATTCAGAACCCATACTTTGTCCCTTTTTCACGTCAGATGGTCGGAATGAAAGGGTTAACTTACCACATGAACTGGCATTGCAATAAATTACGTTACTCGGTCATATTTCACACCAGAAGTGTATAAATTATATCAATGTGCAATGCCTTTTACTGACGAGGCCAAAAATCTATTTTTAATAATACAAAATTTGATATTTTTGGAGATAAATATCTTAGCCAAGACCTAATTGTTATATTGCGTAACATAACTCAGTTGTGTCAAGTGAGGTAGAGAGGGGACGTGGAAGAAGGTGGCGAGCCCTCCCGCGACAGACTGCTGGCGTTCATGAACACCTACCCAGCTGCACCAGGCATTGACCCAATGTTGTTTTTAATGTTGTGGCGACGTCGAAGACGGCGGGCCAACATTAGAACAACATTGCCTCGTGTTTGCTGGGTTGCGTCACAGCTGATCAGCAAACTAGAGTCGATGACACAATGTTAGTCTAATGGTGGCCCACCGTTTACAACACTGGGCCGACATTAGCCCAGCATTGGCATACCAGTATATATAGGACTTAACACGATAAACGCTCACCCAATGCTAGCTTAATGCTGGCCCATCGTCTACGACCATGGCTCAGCTGTAAAACAGCATTGGCTAAAGGTCTTATTTTTGCAGGGAACACCTACAACTCGATACCCTGACACAATGTTGGCTCAATGTTGGAACAGTGTCATAGTTGATGACACAACATTTAACCAACATTGGGTCAGTGCAAGCCAAAAGGAGGCAGTGACAGCAGCGGAAAGGAAGTATAGGCCTATACTTGATATACAATAGAGCAATATGGCCTTTTGGCAGCACTATGGCAGGAAGAGACGGGACGCCAGTTAAAAAGCAGTAAATGCCTAGTATACCAGGGAGCAGATAATGCCTTTTGACATTGCACAGACAGAACAGATGTTAAACGGAAGTTAACGACAAACAAGTGCTTGGAAAGTCGACCTAAAATTTTGTCGACAGAGTCGACAAACTAAAAATTTGAACTTGATCAAATTCAAAATGGTCCAAAATTGATGCCATTTATCCATTTCACTAATAGCTCGGATGAGTTCGAAATTGGGCAAGAGTCGGCCAAAATGGCTGATTATCAGTCATTATTTTTTAATATGCGTAATATCTGGAAAACAGGACCAGATAGCTAGACCATTAAGCCCACTATCGAATAAAATGTGCAGTTTCAGGTAGGGATATACCATGAAAAATGTCATATTTATCAAATTTAAAATGGCCGACCTGCGGCCACTTCGAAATCTGGAAGATTCAGACAGAAACTAGGTCTTGGCTGCCAGAATGCCGATTATCAGCCATTATTTTTTAAATATGCGTAATATCTGGAAAACGACCAGATAGCTAGACCATTACTATTGAACAAAAAGTGCAGTTTCAGGTAGGGATACCATGAAAAATTTGAACTTGATCAAATTCAAAATAGCCGACCCGCAGCCACTTTTGACTTTGATGTGCGTAATAACTGGAAAACAGTGCCAGATAGGTAGTCTTGCATCCTGCTCAAATTTGTAGGCCTACTGCATGCTGCTTATAACCAGTTCTCATACAATTTCAATACCGTAATTGCGTCAGGCTATAGTCTAGAGTGCTCTTGTTTCAAATGATTTTCACTTTTAAAACGATGATTAAGAGGCCGAGACCATTTTTCAGTCGCCGACGTGCTTTGTTCAACTTGAAAGCGTCATAAATGTCTTGGTTAGATATTGGCGCTCCATTTGAAAATATCTGTTATGGGTCTACGGCCATTAAAAATATTTTACTCCTTCAGTGTGGGGATCGACTTTAGATTCTGATGTCTAAAAACTGTCCCAGCGTTGAAAGGGTTAACACTAAAAAACATATCGGCCCTATGGAAAACCATGCTAACATAATTTTCTAGAATGCTTTTTAATGACCAGTATAGAAGTATCACATTTTAATTTTTTGGTCTAGAAATGTGTAGGCTATAATACCACTTCTCTTACCAAAGGAAAAGTGAGAGAAACTCCTTTCTGGCATCTTTTTTTGGTTCATACGCTTCCCTCGTACATAAATCCAAGATGGCCACCACTACTGAAAAACCTCAGTACATTCAGCACAGGAATACGTGTGAAACTATTTCTCTGACCAACTATAGAAAACACGTCTAATAATGCTGTATCATTTTTATTAGGAGACAAAAAGTAACTGTTAAAAATACATGCAGCGATGCAAGAAGAATAATGTCGTACCGTTGGAGGTAGAGTGTCACATGTAATGATACAATACTTTAGCCTCGAGGGAACAATGTATAAGAGAAAAAAAACATCCTATTTCTAACATAATATTTTAAACGGTGTGTACATCACATTAAAAAAATATATAAATAGCAAAACAACGTATATGATAGTAAAGCACATCGACCCTTCAAATACGATAAATTTGGATCATATTTCTTAATGCAGTCAGTAAATAACAAAGTACATATATGACGCAGACTAAACTTGGAGCTCTTGTAATAAATAAATTCCATATTATTATGGCTAATCTGTATACGTCTAGTTCAATTACAGCATGAGAAAATTATGATATTGTTCTATTTGAATTTAAGATTTTCATTTCAAATAATAATATACATTTTTAAGCATCAATGTATGGAAGTTACAAGTGTGCATGTATAAGAGAGTAAGTGGAAAATATGTGAATATAGAAAACAATGACAAAAAGCTACATTATTTGTGAATGTAATATTAAAGATATAATTGCATAAATAGTCATGAAAGAGATATATTCAACTTCATATCTTAGTTTTCCACAATATTTTATCCAATACTGTATTAAATGAACAGGTGCGACTCAAGCTGTGATACACACAATACATGCAGGAAGCTCCCAAAAAACAACTTAAATTGCATTGAAAAAAACTCAGACATCCTTTTCGTGATTTATATTTTACGTGAGATGTAAACGTTATAGGCACATACAATTATCTAGATATGTTTAAAGGTAACCACCAAAGTGACATAAAAAGGCAGTAGCTCAAAAACAATCCTGTTACAAGCATGGTCTTATTTCTCCCATATTTCAGAGCATTTTTTGGCATTTGAAATAAAGTTTATTCCATGGCGAAAAATGTCTTCATATCTGTGTGTTTTCGCACCTATGATTAGATACACTGTTTGGTAAAATAATCAATTCTTAGTAAGAACCAATATACAGAGATGATGCTTTTCAAACAATGATATTTTCAACCAATTATAATATACGCGCACGTGGGTTGTTGTAGCAAGACAGTAATGATCAAGGTAATGACAATTATTTATTAGCGGTTTATTATACAATTTATGTGATAGAAACAATCGAGTGATCACCAGACGACATGCTTACAGTTTACGAACAATATTTATAACTGAATATAACATAAATATAGTAGATCTTGTGTTAGTGAAGAGCATGCTCATTTGTATTTAACCTTTATATCGCTGAAATATTTTGAAAATACTGGATGTCAACTGGTTATTGATTCAATTAGCTTAGAAAGCGTCATGAATATCTTATTCAGCTTTTTACACTTCATTTGAATACCTATGTATAAAATTAATCCTTACAGCACGAGGATCGACGTCTGAGACTTCAGATTCTGACGACTAAAGTCGATCCCCACACTGTAAAAGTAGGTATTCAAATGAATCGGAAAGACCAAACTAAAACATTTATGATGATTTCAAATTGAAAAATCCCTTTGGTCTCCATGGTTTAAACACAATGATTAGTTCCAACTCTCATATGACCATAGTATTATACCCTGTGAGGTACACAACATTCAGGGGTTCAATGGGCTTACTCTTTTTCATAGTTTAACAGCAGGCCAACACACTGCTTGCCTTCACAGTTCAGTATCGCCACAGCGATTCTCCTGCAGTGTCTGTGTTCCATCTGCCTGTTATAATAACTTATTTCACCCATCATTTGAACGGCTAATTTTCATAATAAATTGATTGGCACAACATTCTGAAATTGATTAAGCTGAAAGATTTGTAAGAAAGTATCAAGCAGTCCAAATGCAATATATTAGGTACAAAAAAAATAATAATGTCGTACAGGGAAAAAAAGTGGATCCTGGCGACTTTTTTATTCAAACCTCCTCAGATCGTGGTCCAAAAAAATATCTCAGCTGGTGATTGGTTCAAATATAAATTGATCCAAACGACTCACCAAAATCTGTTGTTCCCAGGTTGATTATTCACCAGCATCGATGGAAACTGGAAACAATAATTACTATTTTGTGCTGGGCCCTTTATATATTCCTGAGCCCAAATTTGTGCATTTTGAAAAGGTTTAAAAACCGAATAAATGCAACAGAGATTGATAAAATATGTTGTGGTAGATGCTCTGTTAATGCTGGGTCAATGTTGGGCCAGCGTCCTAGACAGTGGGCTAACATTAAACCAGCATTTTGTGGTAGACATTCTTCATCATT
Organism: Flabesymbios commensalis; assembly: GCA_964017125.1. Taxonomy (NCBI): domain Eukaryota; kingdom Metazoa; phylum Annelida; class Polychaeta; order Terebellida; family Flabelligeridae; genus Flabesymbios; species Flabesymbios commensalis. Next base: position 77,690,645 of record OZ024913.1, on the reverse strand, counting down.
CCAAGTTTGCCTTCATTAAACAGTAAATACTTCATCGAAATAAACCTATAAATTGTATACATTTCATAGCACAAAATTGAACCAAAGGTGGTTTAATGTTGGTCCACTGTGTACGAAGTCGGCCAAGATTAAGCCACCATTGGAACAGCACCTCGTGTTTGAGGGGCATTCTGGTCCGGGTATCACTCGCTCTTCTGTTTACAGAGCTGGCGAGGGCTGGGGTCGGGAAATGTTTGGCGCAGAGGTTCAGAGTTGAGCAGCAGGACATGGCGATCATACTGACGACTCTCACGAAACATCATGTCCGTCCCGTGAAGGCGATCCAGTATGCCCATCGCTCCGAAATTGTTGGTGAATCTGTAAGGAGCAAAAAACACAAGACATGTCACTCGTTCACTATTGTCCTGCTAATATATGTACTGGATACATACATTTTCAAGAACAACAAATTTAGATAATTCAGGAAAGAAGTACTGGCTAATTATTATGGCCCTCTATAATAAACTCAATTCAGCTTTAAAATTTAATAAAATCGGTTGATAACTGACTGAGAAATCAGCGAAAATAATGCGGTCAATATTGGTTGAATGCAGAGCCAGCATCTGTGATGTAAGCCCAGCAATAAACCAGCATTGGTTAAGTGCTTACTTGAGATGGTGGAAATCGTGAGCTTCAGGCGACGGTAGAAGTGGCAGATGATACCCGCAGTGGGACACGGTGGTAGAGAATAGTGTAAGGGCCACCCAGAGCCACAGTGTGGCGATGTGTGATCCCATGAGGAGAGGGCCCATCAGCGGGGGCGACAGGTTACTAACTATGTGCTCTATCGGGTGAGCGTACACACTGGTCCAGCTGATGGGTGCCGTCCACTCGTGGTGCTTCTTGTGGATATGTTTGTACAACCTCGGATTATGGGCCAGTCTGTAATCAAATAGAGTCAAAGGTCATATAAATGTTTCATTCGTGGTTTCAAGACAATACAACTTTCAAAAGCTAATCAGAACTATAAAAAATGGGATATACCCATAAACTTATTCATTTCTTAATATAAATAATACACTTTAAAAAAAGTGTACAAAGTTGCGAATGTGTTAAAAAAAGACACAATTTTGTGATCTGTCAAACTATTAACATTTTTTCATTTTAACTAGGCCTATTGAAAATAAATACATACATGTGTAATCTAGGCTTTAATCCATATGGCGTACTGTTCCAATAATACATATACTCCCATGCATGATTTAAACATAAATTATAATTTACTACAGCCTATTCAATCATAGTGTTAGTTCTAATGACCCTATGTCTCGGTGAATTGTTTGTTTCTATTTTATTTTTATTTGAAACTGGACACAATTTCCAGCTGCAAATGACAAAAAATATTTTAATTTATGTTGTGAAAAATAATCTTCTAAATTTCAGTATTTAGCTAACCCTTCCAGTGCTGAACTATTTCTCAATATTCTTTAATTGCGGTTGAAGATTAAAATCTTTTTTTCAATTGTAAAATCATCATATATGGCTTAGCTATCTCTTTCTGCTTCATTTGAATACCTGTTATGGGTCTACGACAATTAGAAATATTTTACTTTTTTCGGTGCGGGGATTGTCTGAATACCTAGGAATCTGCTGTCTACAGACGTCAGATTCCGACGTATGAAGACAGTCCCCGCACTGAAAGAGTTAACCTAACCCTTACAGCGCGGGGATCGACTTTAGTCGTCAGAATCTGCCATCTACGGGCGTAAGATTCTGACGTCTAAAGTGGATCCCCGCACAGTAAGAGTAAACATATTTATAATGGTCGTAGACCCATAACATAGGTATTGAAATGAATCAGAAAGAGCTAACATTTATGATGATTTCAGATTGAAGTAAACCCTTTGGTCTTCATGATTTTAGAAAATTAATCCAGCGTTTTAAGGGTTAATACAGACACCATAGAATATTATTTTTTGCAATTTGAGTGACATTTTATTTTGTTTGACACATGCTTGGATCCATCAAATAGAAAAAGGGTTGACACATGAGCTAAGCCACCCTGCTCAATTAAATGCTTCAACTTGTGTCATTTTAAATTTGACAACACACTACATGTATGCGGTAAGTCAGGCAAATGATTAACGCTTAGCCCGCTGATCATTTAATCTGTTCTATTAGTCGACCGAATCACTGTTATTGGGAATGAAATGTGTGTCTAAACATAAAAATTTGCCAATATTTATGCTCGAATTAAACAAATATGAGTAATTTTCAGTCACTTTCAGCGGTAGCGAGACACAACTTCAAGTGGCTGGAAATTTATATAAATTAGCTTACCAGAATAAGAGTTAATTGGGGGGGGGGGGGGGTGGGGAGTCCAGAAGTGGTGAGGGACTGGACACAGTTTCAAATTTGAGTGCGTAAAATTGATTATTTCAACTGACATGAATGCAAAATCTGGAATATATTTTCAATTTCCTTAAGAACAAGGGGGGATCCCTGTCGACCCTGTGGTGCTGAGAGGGGGGGGGGGCGGACCCATGTCACATACTGACCGGTGGGAGTAATAGAACATTATTTCAAGCACAAGGGAGGATACTGCAAGCTCAAACACAACCCAGTGAAACGTCGGCAATTCTCGGCCAAAATCACAGCCACGCCACACCATCAAGGTTATCGCAGCGTATATAACGGGAAAGGCAACCACGGTCTGATTGAAAAGTACAGTCAAGAGTACGTTCCTCAGCCTGATATTATCAACCTGAAAAACAAACAGATTCTGAGTAAAACATTCATCTCTTTAATATCACAGCTGAACTCTTTAAGCACTGAATATTAAAAAAAAAAACCATGAATACCAAAGGGTTTAATTCAATTCGAAATCATCATAGATGTCTTAGTTAGCTCTTCCCGATTCATTTGAATACAGGTCTATGTTATGGGTCTACGACTTTTGCAAATATTTTTACTGTTACAGCATAGGCTGCGACTTTAGTCATCAGAATCGGACGTCTACAGACGTCAGATTCTGATGACTATAGTCGATCCCCGCGCTATGAGGGTTAGACTTTGATATAAAGTGACACCTGGATTCTCCAGACCTCAAAGTAAAAGACAAGCTAGCGATCACAAAATCATCCATTATATCCTTTAGTTATCACATCATCCTGATCATATTGATACACAATATAGCACACATCAGGGCTCGAAATTGGACCAAATTTCCACTTGTCTGGTCGGACAACTGGATAAAAATTTGACTAGTCCTTCCCAAAAATACCCTTGTCCTTCATAATAATTGTCAAGCAGGGGCACTCGTCCAATAGAACAAGCTCAGTGAATCTGAACTCATCCTTCCCAGATTGTTGGTCGTCTCGGACAATCAGAGGGTCCCAATTTTCGAGCCCTGTATATATAAACAACAATCTTAAGATAAGAATTATCTTAACTTTCTCTCATTTCCGTTAGAAAAGTTGAGATGTTTATTGTGATGGGACCCATCATAGATCTATCATAGATTTAAAATCTTGTTATATCCCTTTTAGTGTGGAGAGCAGAGACCGACTTTACACAAATATTCAAATGAAGCAGAAAGGGCTAACTAGGCCAAAAAAATATATATGTTTGTTTCTGATTTGTTGTCATTTTAACCAGTGTGTAGGTAGGAAATTTATTTCTTTTTTCTTTTATTTTTTGTCACTCCAACCAATCGGTAGGTAAGATTTTTATTTTATTTTATTTGGCGCCAAATTCACTTCCATGCAAGTCTTATCTCTACATTACTTAACGATTTCTTTTTTTTTTGACACTTTATGACCTCCCTACTTTTCATAACGTTTTTCAGAGTTATTTTGACTTCAGTCGGTAACTCATCCCTTAATTTATGGATTTCCTAAAAAAAAAAAATTTTTTTTTTTTTTTTTTGGAAATCCATAAAATAAATGTGGGTCGCACATGTTTTGATAGGGTCGGTCGGAAATCAGAAACAAACAAAATTTATAATTAGGGCCTAAGACATTACTGATGAATGCAATTTCAAAAAACCTTTGGTCTTCATAGTTCATAAAACAAAAATATTTCAGCTTATTTAAGGATTAACATGATAAAGTGGCCATCAATTATAAAAGTATAAGTCACCAACTCACGGGTGCATTTTTTTCTGGTTGTATTTTGTATCTGACGAGAAACTGCGGTCGTCCTGTGATATCCAGGAATGTGAAGAACAGGTTGAACAAAATAAAAACAGTGTTGCCAACAATTGCTGAGCCTGCAAAAATAAAACGTTATCCAACTAGCATGCTCAACTAACTTCTAGTTATTATCCAGTTTCCCGCTGTTCGTACACAGAGGGCTACACCTTTAACGCTCATTTCAATAATTGCCAATAAACAACTTGCTAATTAAACAGAGTTAAAACGACTGTAGTAGTGCTTGGCGCTCAAAGGGTAAATGTGACATAGGTGAATAAAGAGTCAATGTTAACCCTTTCAAGCCTGAATTTCCCATTGTCATATTCATCCACTACAAGCCGTGAATTGCTGTCGCAATTCTCGACTTGTAGTGGATGAAGATGATTTGAGGCGGATGAAAAATTAAAGAAAATTGCCATGTATTGGTAAACCAGTTTCATGGAAATTAATTCTAAAACCCTTAGTTCTGGGAAAATTAAATCTGTTCACAGGGATTTAGAACAATGCTTTAATGCATCGTGAGGGCTTAAAGGGTTAAGTTATATCACATTAACCCTGTATATATTAACCCTTTAACCCTTATACTGCTCTGAGCGACTATATATCGCCCAAAATAAACCAAGCATAGCCTGCTGTGGTCGCCCAGTAATTTCCAAATAAAAATATATAATTTTTTTTTTCACTTCCGTTTTGTGGTGTCTTTCTATTTACGCTTTAACCCTTACAGCACGGGGATCGACTCCAGTCGTCAGAATCCGACGTCTGTACATGTAGACGTCAGATTCTGACGACTAAAGTCGATCCCCGCGCTGTAAAAGTAAAAAATATTTGTAGTGGCCGCAGACCCATATCATATGTATTCCAATGAATCGGAAAGACCTAACTAAGACAGTTATTATGATTTCAAATGGAAAAAAACACTTTGGCTTGCAAGGTTTTCATAAAAAAATTCAGCTCTTTAACCCTTTCACCACTGAAGACCGTTTTTATGTGCTGAATGCCATAGCTATCAGCACATAAAAACGGGCTTCAGTGGTGAAAGGGTTAAGGGTGATAGATGCCTAACTGACTGATTTTGTAATTTAATGGCTTTTAGTATCATATGTTCATCAGATGTTTTTTTTAGGAAAAAAAGTCCAGGATATTACTTAGTGGAAAACCACACATGCTGCAAATTTTATGCAGCAGTGCAAGGGCTAAGCAACAAGGACAACTATTAATTGTTTGTAATTCATTTCATTTAGCCGATCAAATCACTGTTATTGGGAATGAAATGTGTCCTTCTAAACATCCAAGATTTGCTAAAAAACAAATGAGCAATTTTCACCCACTTGAAGTTGTGGGTCGCTGCAGCGAGACATAACTCCAAGTGGATGGAAATTTAAGGAGCGTCATTTTTAATACAGAATAATATTTACCCCATATTCCCAGAGTGTACGGGTCCCCGCCGGTCATATCATGTATGCGCTGCCATTGACTTTGCCAGTAATCTCCAGATGCTCCCCAGACCCGCTGTAATTGCCTGAGTAACCATGGTAACAGGAAAAAACATTATAATCACCTGTTGTCGTTAGAACTAGGATTTACTTCAAATACTTTAATTTGGATATAAATACAAATAGGCCTAGGCCTACTTTAGAAACATTCAAATTCGGGAATTGGAAATACTAAACTAAAAATACAGAAAAAGACAACTGAGTGTAAAAAGGGATTTATTTTCACTGATATGGGCTACTATGGTCTCTTTGGCCACATATGGAAGACTCTAGTGTCTGGTTAAAATTGTATAAATTAATCCGGAAATATTTTGGCACTCATGTTATACATGTAATTATTTTTATGTATACAAATAAAAAAGTAAAATAAATAAATGACAAAAGAGCTTCACCAAGTGATGGAGTTTCTGGCAGCAATGAAGATGATTATCGCTCCTCCAAGGATGACCACAGTGTGACGTAGGGACTCCCACAGTCTCCTGAGACCCCGGACCAGCTTTGAGGACTGCTTAGATGAATCAAGGCTCTGCAATTCATCTCCACCTGAAGGTGTCATGGCGCCACCCACTGCCATCGACTTGCAGCTATCTTCACTCATTGTTCTCTTATCTCTGTTTTCACTTCTACAAATGAATTATAATCAATTACAAATTTGGTTGTTGGTTGTGCATGTAAACATATCTGTGAATAGTTTAAATTTAATTTCAGATTTTGTCAAATTTGGTTATTGCAATGCACCCAATTATATCAAAATGCATGATATTGTTGCAAAAACTAAAGAAATTTAACCACTAAAATGTATATATATACTGGGTACCGTACACTGTGGAGGATTGTCCAAAATGAAAGTTAGGTTTTCACTGATTACTCTGTCAATTCTCAAGCGATTTTTCAGACGGATCTAAAGCCCTGGGGGTTTGGGTGGTAACCCCCCCCCCCCCCCCAGCACTGCATGCAAAAAAATATATAGGCCCTAAATATAATCTTCATTTGGTGGTATCCTTATGAAAGGGTTACACAAGTCAAGGAGGGAAAACAGTGCCTATTAGTTTTATGCCTCGCCGTCACATTGACTTGTATCGCATGTTTTTCGCCAATTTCTCAGTTAATTTGAAACCGATGTTCATGAAATTTAGCAAGGACTATTTTTCGAGTCACCTGCGAAATACTGTGAAATTTTCATCAACAAATAGTTTATAGCTCAAAAGTTGGATCATCTGGCATGTAGTGCAATTTAGGGTTAAAACCGCCTGTCGTAGGTAAGTTTCTTTTTGACAATCCACCAACTGTAGCCTACCAGATATTTGCTGTAATAAATATGGTTATACCCAAAGTCACATTAAATTAAAAGTGATCAACCAGGATCGCATGTTTTTCGCTGATTTCTCAGTCAATTCTCAACAGTTTTCCTGAAATTTTGCTAACACTATTTTTTAAAAGAATCCCAACAGCCCTGAAAATTATATAGCGTATTTAAAAAGTAAGACCATTTGACATATAATAAATTGAGCTTACGACATCCCTCTAAAAACCCATTAAACAAATTCTAGAATTTGATTACATGGCAGATGGTCTAATTTTTTTAATATTTAATATAATTTTGCAAAATTTGTACCGCTCTTAAAATATTAATAGAAAATGGCCTTTGCATAATTTTAAGAAAATCAGTTCAGAATTAACGAAGAAATCGATGAAAAACATGCGATCCTGTTTTAATGTGATGGCAAATATAGTGAAATTACTAATCCCTTTAGAATAGAATCCCGGACTGCAACAATTTTTCAGATTGGACTCTAAGAGATATTTCTGTGAAAAGTAGGGTTGGTGTGAAATATCCAACTCCTACCGGTACTTGTAATTGGGGGGACACCCGAGAGTGAGTTCCCAAGTTCCCATTTTCCCGGAACTTCAAGTTCCCAAGTTCCAAAGTTCCCAAGCTCCCGGAACTTCAAGTTCCCGGAACTTAATGTTCCCAAATTTCTTGTTTTTAAAATTCAAGTAAAAATTACCAAAACGTTGAGTTATTTGCGAAATTAAATCTCATCCTTAGGCTATTTCTCGTTTAATAAAAACTGGTAAACACGCAACACAAAATTTACGTCATTCTATGGACATGTTGACATATTATAATTATAGGCCTAGCCATTACAAGGAGCCAAAATAAAAATGAAGATTTCGGCCTGATTGCGTCGCTTCATTTAACAGGAATGAAATTAAATTGATGCAGATAGGCCTATAGATCTACCTGATGAACAGCTGAATTAGGCCCTGAGCTAATAACATAAATCCTAAAATGTAGGCCTACAGATCTTTCAGCTCTAGTTTTGGATCCCGCCTATATACTTATAGTCCACATACATATAGGCCTAGCTGACTCATCACTTGTGAACTCAGCATTGAAAGTTGACTCAACATTGGTTTTAAGTTGGCCACCGATAGCGATGATGACCAGACATCAGATCAACACCGTGTCAACGTAAACCGTAGTGGTCGGTTGCACATGGCCATGGCATGGTATTAAATGTACAATAGTCGTGCTTAGTGCTTAAAGGGTCAGGCTTAACATATCTCACATCCTGCCTCTGACAGACCAAAGAAAATATAGGGGCATGTCCCACGCCAACACGAGACGTTACGCCAATGTTAATTCAATGCTGGACCAGTGTCGTAGTGTCCCAGCTTCAAACCAACATTATAATAACAAGAGTGTTAAAGAAGTCGACGTTAACATAGGCCTACATCCAGGCTAGTTGTATTGTGGGAAAGGTATTCACCCATTGCTGTTTTAATGTTGTTGGCCCACCGTCTTCGACGCTGGCCCAACATTGAAACAGCATTGGGTGAATGCCCAGTGGTTGGTTGGCAAGTGGTCGCAATGCGTTTCTTTTTGCTAAAAGACTATATATATATATGTACCGGCAGTCGGTGAGCCAACATTGACCTGACATCAAGTCGAGGGGTGATATAAAAATATATTGTGTTTGTGGACTTTGTTTGTGAAACTCCAGACACGGGCAGCCGATGGACTCCCACGGACGGTGGGGAACTGGGTTTGGCCGATCAAATAGCCTACTCAACTTTTCATTTCTTTTCAGCAACTTTTTTTTTTAACGGGAACTTCGGAAGTTCCGGGAACTTGAGAACTTGAAGTTCCAGGAACTTTGGAACTTCGGAACTTGAAGTCCCAGGTTCTGGTGAAACAGACTATTTTTTACGACATTTTCAAGATAGACAGTATGTAGATCTAGGCCTAGATGCCAAATGAATAAAATAAAACAGTATGAGTATAAAATCGCTTTTAACAAATTTGATGAGAATTGACCACCATTAACTGAGCAGTGAGTCTGGACCAGCTTCCACCGTCGGACAGACTAGTCTAGGTCTATAGTAGTCCTATACTATAGCCTAGGTGGAGTAGGCCTACCCAGCAGACACAAGACGTTAAATCAATGTTGGTTAACTTTAACGTTGGTCCACTGTCTACGACGTCTGGTGTCTGCTTAGACAGAAATTCCGTCTCTAGCGTAAATGTCAGTGAAAAAGCCATGAGAGGACTGTTGCACAGGTTAGTGTCTGCTCGGTAATCGCAGTCCACAGAAATGATCGAACTCTGAAGCCTGCATCCACAAGCAGATAGCTCCTCTACCGACATCAATACTATTACTATTAGTATTAGTATTACTATGGTAGAGGTACCTGCTTGTGCCTGCATCATCATCATCATGTGATTGTCATCAGTCAGGAGACTGGGAAAAACAACCATCAATCATAAATGCAATCAATGGCATAAAAAAAAAATCATGGCATCAAAATCAATGAAATTGAAAATTTATGCAAGCTGATGAAAATTGGAAGAAAGGAACTGCAGTCACATCAAACCTTCATGTTTTTAGAGTCTACTGTTTAGTACTGTTAGTAGTACAACGCGAAACTCACCAGAAAGACGTTCAACGTAATAAACAGAACGCAATAACAGCCCGCCCTTCCTCCGTCGCTGCTGTCAACACAAGATAAAGATGGCAGTCTCCCAGCTACTGACCCGTGACGTCATAACGCCCGTATGTAAACAACAACTCAACCACGTGGTTCGCACGTGGTGTGATCAGAGATATTATAATAACTATCTCTGGTAACAGCCCAGGGTAACAGCCCGTATATATATAAACAACAGCTGACCCACGTGGCTCGCACGTGGAGGGATTGTGATAACATTTTCATTCTGGCCCACCGAAAATAAATGAATCGGGCTTCAGGCCACCTTTGTGCACATATAGGCTAAACTGGGCCAGGAGAACCTCCTGAGGATGGTGAGATGATTGAGATGACACTGTTCTCCAGACACAGGATTCGAAATTCGAGCCCTGGCGGTCTGAGGCCGAGCACGCTACCTCTCGGTCACGGAGGCTACCCACAATACTGACTTTCACACGTGGATGGGGAAAAAACATTTTTTGTTTCTTTTAAACTGCCGAGACCGGGAACCGAACCCCAAACTCTGGCGTGAAAGGCAGCGGTGCTAACCACTACCCTAGGGCCCCAGCCCCCGGCCCACCAAAGACACCCCATCCCCCGTATAGTGGAGGCCCTTAGGTCAACATCAGGAATCTTTGTAGTGGGATGAGCCCGGATTTTGGGGTCAAGGTCAAATCGAGGTCAAAGGTCACGTACTGTATTTTGTTTTTGACCATCAGGTTTTACTCAATAACATTCGGTGTGTATGACATATTGAGATATTTAAAATCATATTATTACTAGAATATATGCTCAGACCGGATGTGCCCGCATTTTGTGGCCAAGGTCAAGGTCAAATTGAGATCAAAGGTCACGTACTGTATTTTGTATATGACCATCAGGTTTTACTCAATAACATTCGGTGTGGCTGACATATTAAAGTAATTAAAATCATATTATTACTAAATATGTTCAGACTGGATGTGCCCGGATTTTTTGGCCAAGGTCAAGGTCAAATTGAGGTCAAAGGTCACGTACTGTGTTTTGTCTATGACCATCAGGTTTTACTCAATAACATTCTGTGTGGATGACATATTGAAGTAATTAAAATCCTATTAATACTAAAACATGGTCAGACTTTGTACTGATGTATAATTAAAACAGACTTTAATAGTAAAATATGTATAAAATAGTTGAAGTAGTCGAATTTGTGTATATTTTGTGTCAACAATTCGCTTAACATTGCCAGTGCTTGTTTAAATATATACAAAGCAAGACTGCTTTTAAGTGTACATATACCATGTCGATTTCCATGTGATTTACAGAGCTAACCCTTTTGTGCATGTTGTATATGCATACATGTATATATTTTTATGACAAATAAGTCAGTATAATGACTTTTTTCTGTCAATGAAACATCTGTGTATCTATATTTACATGTGCGCCGTATTTGTAACCAAGGTGAATGTCAAAAGTTGCGTACTGTACTTTGTCTATGACCATCAGGTTTTACTAAAGACAATTGCGTGCATGTGGATGACATATTGGATTAATTGAAGTCCTAATAACACTAAAATGTCTACAGTATGTTCAGTTTTTGCACTCCTACTTTAATAGTAGAATATGTAAAAAATAGATAAAAGATTCCAATTTACATTTATTTTGTGTCATGGAAGTCTTTTTGCAGTAGGGGCACTGGACAACATAGACCACACCACTATCTTAGCTAGGATTAGACCATTGCCCGTGTTTTCCCCAAGTTTTGCATAGCTGCCTGTGCAATTATAGTGTAATTTGGCAAATTTTTACCCGTCATTTTAACTTTATACCCGTCCAAAAGACAGGTGCACGGGTCGCTGGCCAACACAGTGGACCACACTCTGTCCTCAACCACAGCTCAGGGATCATTCCATGGGACAAGCATCAGCCACCTTCAATTTCCCATCAGCATCAATCCTGGCATCAGTAAACCTCATATCACTCTATCACCTGAACATGCCGATACACCACCCCTTCCAGACTGGTATTACATTGTCCCAGGCTGCAATATAAATCAAGGGTGTGGTTGTTCCGGGGTAGCCACTATTTTTATTGATACTCAATTCGAAGATGCGATCACAGTGGAAGATGAATGCGTTACAAAAGGTATTGCGCAAGAAAACAGACACTATAGCGTGGTCGGGACATTGCTTCATCTGGAACTGCTGACTCTTTGTTTGTGATGATAACCTACTTGAACATACTTCTATTGAAAAACGACATACAGAGCCACACTTCAAGTAGTCCTACCGGGTTGTATATTCTACATTGTTGATCCTTATATTTGTAAGAGCATATTGTGAGCAAAATATTCCCCTCTACACAGATGTGTTAGATGCACTGATAGGGCCTACCACATTTTTAACATTGGACCGTCAACATTACGCCAGTTAGGTACCGGTGCACACGAGAAATTTAAATGGCATGATAAATGACACGTTCTAAGAGCATGAAGAATAGGTTATATGCAATATGCCACTTGGCAAGCACATGAACACCATAATAAAAAGGTCGAAGACAATTGTGGGGCAAATAGCATCACGGAAAACCCGAAAGCGTTCAAGAGGTGAGTGGTATCAGGCCCCGAACAGGCTAGGCTACTGACAGAATTTGAAAAACAGTATGTCACAGAGAGTGCTGCTGACTACCGAATCCATGATAAATTCCAAATCAACAGACATTTAGAAACCAAGTCTAATGAATATATATACACACAATTGCACACATAAAGACGGATACACACAATTCACGTCATGAACGACATGGTTAAGAAACAAAAGGAGGGAATGAAGAGTGACTACATCTTTTCAGTAAATTATGTATGTTATCACAAATTCGCGACGAAGTTCAGGAATGAGAATCTACCATGGTCACCATCATCAAGTCAACATGGTGACCTCCGTCTGCCCACATCGCAGTTACTTGTATGTTGCTTTGTTCTGGGCATAACTCACCCAGAAGTCACTGTGCAGTTTGATGTTAAAATTCATGACTGTTTTGTAGTCGTCCAGGCACTTCCTAGAGGCAATCTTCAACATCCTCTGACGTTGCATAATGAACTTCATGCAATGGACCAAACGCAGGCTGTGTGACTGTCAACGAGTATACAGACAGACAGACAGATATTTTATTGACAGAAAAGAAATATCATTACAGACTCATTTGTCAAAGAGATATATGTACATGTATATACAAGATTGTTAGTTTGTTAAAATCATATGATAATATACATGGTATGACATACACAACTAAAATCATGTTAAGTGGCATTGCCAAAATAAAAACTGGGTATTTCGATAATATAAATGACTACTACTAAAAATGAATTAAAAGGCATTGCCAAGATAACATAGAGGTCTATCATTTTGTTTCCCGCACCAAAACCAGAGATAAAATAGCTACTACGTATGATATACTAATTATATATAGTAGCAAAAAAGACACTCTGGAAAGCGTAGAAACCTAAAATATATACAAGTGCATGATTATGCTACAGTAACTGGAGTATGCAATAAGCCAATGGTAAAAATTATATGGTATTTTTAAAATTAAATATAATATCATGCAAGTACAATAAATATGGCATAAACAGGTAGCTCCGTGTCATGTGACCATGCAAGCACAGTCGCTATGAGCGCGGAGATTCCCTGAGATTGACTAGTGGTGCAAACTTAACGACGTAATAACAGTAGTAATGGCGGTTAAAAATTATTTGTGCAATTCACACAGGACATGGCCCTCGCACAAAAACATTAGGCCTTTTTATAATTCACTATATTGTTTAATTCATACTGTTTCAATCACGACCTAGTTAGAACCACATACTCGGAGTTACAATCGAAGAAAAACATTCCCGACCTCATGGAGAAAATCAGTTGACTTAGCAACTCTGAAATCCTCCATAAGCCCCCACCTCGTCTGATAACAAACGCGACGGAAACGTCCCTAACCGGCCCCAAAAAGCCAAATAATAAGATCAGAGAGCAACAACCGTCTTGATATGTGGTAATACCCAAGTCAGATCATGAGGGCATGATAATATGAATAATATAGCGACAGGTGACAGATTTATTATACTCAGTAGTTTTAGCCCTTAATTTGTTTAAAGCAACCATAAATAAATTGCGCTAGTGACTTCACCACTGTTATGTCTCTAGATGTCATAATTCCTAGAAACATTTCATTTGTCGGTTGTATATTGATAATTGCGGCTACAGAATCATACAAGATTTCGCGTTCATTCTTCATAGCGCAACAGTGGAGAAGATGTATTTCATCGTCAATTTCGTTTAATTGACACCTTGTGCATATTCGCTGGTTTTTTGGAGTGATTGGATTATTGAATCGTCCTCTTTCTATATTTAGATCATGTGAGCTCATTCGATATCTCGCCATTGCTGTTATGAGGTGGTTCCCCCTTATGTGCAAGATATATGGTTCAACACAGAAATATTTTTTTACTAATGCATATGTGCGCAGCTTACTCGAGCTCTCAATATCTTTTCTCCACTGCTGTGTAAATATTCTAACTATTGATTCTTTAAATGAAAGCATGAATTTATTTGTATCCCCAATATTCTGTGATTCCCAAGTTTGATCAAGCCCGGCTCGTTCGAGGACAGAGCGAATACGGGAACACCAGTTTGTGAAGCCAATGGCATCTAGCTCAAGTAGCAGGAGTAGGTGTTTGCTTTCTAACGCCAAGTGTGGATTTAATAAATTTTAGATGGATTTTTTCCAGATCGTTAACATCATCGCCTGTATACCATATATCACTTCCATATTCTAGTATGGGCAATATTTGGCAATCAAATACCTTGAACGCAATAGTGGGTGACAATTTACCGACCACAGGACGGGACTGTTTACGTAGAGCAAAGATTGCTTTCCCAGCTTGGGAAGCAAGATGAGAAAAAGTTTCTTTTAACACGTTATTAGCGGACTTGGTGCTATACACTACACCAAAGTCTTTATATTGTTCAGCCTTTTCTATAATGTTATCACCATAGTGGAAGCTTCCGCATACTGTTGTGTAACGTTCATTAAAGATAAGAACTTTTGTTTTAGGAATGCTAACTATGATATGCCATAGGGAAGCATATGAATACAGGGCAGTTAGCTGTTTTTGTAATCCCTCGGCAGATTCTGAAAAAAAGGACAAGGTCATCTGCAAATAACAGATATACCATTAGTAAGGTGTCCACACCGATACCTTGATCTTGGTCAAATGATGCGGATATGTCTTGTAAAAATTCCGTGAATAGTTTGGGACTGAGCATACCGCCTTGTAGAACCCCAAATTCGCTTTTTAATATGTCACTGATACGCGAGTCCCATTTTACACGGCACTCTGCTTTAGAAAACATGCTTTTTATTATGTTTAGCAAATTGCCGTCTATTCCCCTGTTCAATAATTTGTAGTATAATGCTGTTCTATCAATATAGTCAAATGCTTTTGTGAAATCGACAAAGCATGTATACAGGGGTTTAGAAAGACACCTTTGTTTATCTATGATGGCACATAGTATGAATATATTGTCCGTAGTTCGCGAATTGGTTTTAAAACCAGCTTGATAGGGATCATTATCATTACATACTTCGTTTTTAAATGAGAGTCTGTTATTAAGTATAGATTCAAATAGTTTCCCAATACACGGCATGACTGTGATTTTTCTGTAATTATCTGGAACGCCATGGTCCCCCTTTTTGTGGACCGGGTGGATTATACCGGTAGCCCATCTAGATGGATATTCTCCATTGGTAAGAATGGTATTGAACAACAATTCTAATGCTGGCAAGAGCTCATTACATCCATATTTGTAAAATTCGGCAGAAATATCATCTACACCTGCTGCTTTCTTGCATTTTAACTTTTGAATCGCCTTTTTAATTTCTTCCGCAGTTATGGGACTGTTTAGGAACTGTGTCATATTGGATTTATCGTGCTCTACATTATGTTGGAATGACGTAACTTGCTTTATAATATTATTCATGTGTTCATAGTCAAAATAATCCACATGGGGTGGGTAGACTTGTTGTTCAAAATAGTTCACAAAGTCTTCCAAGGTAGGCCCTGTAGTGACATTTCTAGGATTTAAGGATTTCCAGAATTTCCAGTAAGAATTAGGATCTTCTGTTCTCATATTTTCCAGCTCACTAAGTTTGGCTTGCTGGTATTGTCTTTTCTTTCTTTGGATTAATTGCTTATATTGTCGTAACAGTATATTATATTCGTCTTGCTGTGCGTTAAAGTCTCTATGCTTAGCGATATTATTAACAACATACTTCAAGGATTTACATTCTTTATCATATATGACATTGTATTGTGGGACCTAAAAAGATTACATCCTCAAAAAAGCCACCCGAGATAAAGAAAGACACGGGGGTGAGACGCAAGGTGTCTCCGACAATACGACTGCTTGACAATTGTCCAGTATTTTTGAATAACTCAACAAATGAATAAGAGTTAGTATCTCTTCTCAGTGAAGTTGTGGCTGCATGTGATCCCAGGATGTGATCACCCACCAAGTAAAAAAATATACATCACCAGAGGACAATCAGTTAATTTATATCTACGAACATCAATATCACAATGTCTACATGTGATCATGAAAAGGCTGACACATTGCTTTGTTTGTGAAACTATTTAAGTTTCTTGTGTATAGACTTCGCCTCCAACATAAAAAAAATAGTGCTCAGAACGTGATGGTGAGCACGGTGGACACGTGTAATTGTCATTCTGATGGGTATATTCATTATGTTGATAAAGCAACATTCACCAGCACATATTTGGGAAGCATTTGGGAAGGGTACACATTTCAGATAATTTTAATTCTATCTGCCACGAGTTCGATTGCCTTTCCATTCTTTCATGGTTTGACTGACTTCACTGACTCACAGTTCCATAGTAGAACAAAAGATACACCTTGTAGAGCATTCTTGCAAGCTACGGATTTTTTCAAATTTCCAGCACAACATCCAACAGACCACAAATTCGCCAATTTGTAAGGTAATTGAATAATTCACTTCCACTATGTATGATCGCAATACCTTATATCATCATCCATGAAAGTGTCAATGGTCTAAGAATGGATCTGTCTCCTCATAAAGTAAAGCTCATGGAAAATCTGACACAAACACAAGCTGCTTTTTTAACACACGTGCATTGCAATGCCTACCAAGCCAGCATTTAACTGAGAAGTCATTCTTAACAGGAACATTCTAAAATCCGACACGTTTGCATGCTGGACCAAGAAGGAGAATCGATGGATCGACGTCATTATGGACAACATTACCAGGTGCACTAAGTATCTGTAGGCAGCCAATCAAATTGACTACAAGGCTACTCCCTTATTGTTCAGAAGGAAGAGGTGTGACAACCTGTTACCTTCAATGGTAATATGTCACTAAGGTTTTAACTGATAATGCTAAAAAGTGGACATGTGTCAATGCTACTATGTGAATCAGGCTCTAACTGATAATATTACCGCAAAGTTACGCTGGCCCAACATAAACACCAATGTATTGTGTTTGCTGGAACTGCAATCAAGTTAATGCAGGTCCAAGCTTCAGCCAAGTAAGTGATTGCATGGTCAAGATGATCATTTTGGCCAATCACATACTTGAGAAATCCCTGAACTCAATTTGAGAATATGCCTCCCATTCATCCCAGCAAACATTGACCCAATGTTGATTAAATGTTGGGCCAACGTCGCAGGCGAATGGTCAACATTGGATCAGCATTGGGTCAACGTATTGAGTTTGCTGGGATATGACACCACTGTGGCCTCCTCTGGGTCCACGTAGCCCCACTCCTTTTGTTAGAGTTTGGGTCTGAGATAATATGAGGTCAATAAGCTAGCCTACCAAGCTCACAAACAAACAAATGATCACACTAATGTGCATAGACCTATAATTATACTCACTTATAATTCTTCTTGTCTTTGTGATTCATTACTAGTATTCGTATGCCTACTGTGGGCTCGCTATGTCCCACAGTCGCACATTATCTCAGCGACAGACGACAGTAGATCTAGAGTACTTTGATACCATACTCATTATAGCTATTAGACTAATATTGATTGAGTTTATGATGAGAATAGGCTATGGCTATAGGCCTAGCTGTACATGTCTCCTCTGCAGGCGTCTGAACTAAAGTGAAAGACTGGTCAGTTTTAAACGCATGGTGTGATATTCAAGATCCACATGATTGGTCTATTCTAAATTAATTTCTGCGTCACAATGGAACTGTTTATTTATTAATTATTATTTTGTTCTAATCGGAACGCTGTTCTCCCGCGGAGCCGTTCTCAGCCAAGAACGACGTTCAAACAGTCGTTCCATCCTCTTGTAATGAACGAACGTCGCTCAGAACGATGACAGTGTTCAGTTTTGGAATAAGAACGTCGTTCAGGCCGTTTGAACGATTTTGCAGCGTTCGAACGCCCAGAACGGCATTCGAACGGCCGTTCTTTTCAATTATTTTTACAGGAGATACGGGCCTGACGGATGTCAGGATAATTCAAAATTAGCACCGTTTTTCTACACCATGATTACAAAAAAATATATATGTTTGTTTCCGATTTGTTGTCCTTTTAACAAGTGGGTAGGTAGGAAAGTTTTTTTTATTTATTTTATATTTTATTTTATTTTTTGTCACTTCAACCAATCGGTAGGTAAGAATTTTTTTAAATATTATTCGGCGCCAAATTCACTTCCATGCATGTCTTATCTGTCCATTACATAAGGATTTTTTGTTTTTTAGACACTTTTGATAGGGTCGGTCGGAAATCGGAAAGAAACAATATTTTTTTTAGGCCTTAGCAGGGGAGAGAAGCGGGATGTATAAAAACCGGAAAGGTTTTCATCATGACCCAACTCTCAAACCAGCTAACCATCGATGATCTGCCTCTGTTGGCACACTTCTTACCGCTCTCTACTTCTGAGTCTTTATGGTGTAATTTCGTGGATCCAATGTTGATTTTGTGCTGGGCTGACATTGTATTGCTTAAGCCAACTATGATACAACACTGGTTGATTGCATGTACTGGGCATAATAAATACTAAGCCTATAATTAATGACAAACATAATTATGTAAACTACTTTCCTCTGTGCACGAGAAAACCTTGAACTTATTGACATAGTTTTCAGGGTCACGTGTGGGTCTCCAGACTGTTGTTTTCATGACCCTATCAGGAAGCAGCAGATACAGAACTGATTCTCAAAGTAGTGTATCAGGGCCAGACAAGCTGAGCCTGTGCTAGTCTGGCCCTGGGAATTAGGGAGCGGCAGCCAATGAGGCTGAGTGCACATTTTATGTCGGATAGAATACAACGAAGAATATAATTGACCTACTTATATGAAAGTATGTTGCGTTACCCGTCACTGGGTCGTTTTGCTTCAATGAATATAATATATACATTGCAGCGAACCCCACTCTTGTGGACGTTGACCTTACCGCGCATGCGGGTGAGCACACAATGTGTAGTCTAGCTACTTAGCGAATCAAGACCACCCACCTACTATAACAGGTATATAGGCCTAACTCGTTTCGCTTAGATGATCAATATTATTGATATCGTGATAGCTCCACTTCACAGAACATGACATGTTGCATGTAAGTCAAGTCAGGGGCGTCGGAAGCTGTTACTGATTGGTCCGGCTTTTCGGAGCCCCTAATTAAGATTGCAATGTGAGGGAATCTGGAACAGAATTTTTTTATTTTAAAAAATAAATCTGGCTAAATATTGGTCCGGCTTTAGCCATGCCAACAGGACCTGTTCCGACGCCCCTGCGAGTGGGTCAAGTGTGTCGAGTGTGCAAATCCTGACGACCACTTTAACTTATCACAGGCCCGTCATTTGGAGGGGAGAATATGGATCACGGCTATTGTCGACCAAATCACTGTTATTGGGAATGAAATGACTGTTTAACCCTTTAGATCCTCACGATGCATTAAAGCATCATTTTGCATCTCTGAAGATTGATGTAATTTCCTACACCTTTTTTGTTTTTCCACCCACTTTATGTCATCTTCATTCACTACAAGTCGAGAATTGCGACAGCAATTCACGGCTTGTAGTGAATGAAGATGACAATGGTAAACTCAGGCTTGAAAGGGTTAAACATCAACATTTTAAAATGTTTATAAGTATGAGTAATTTTCAAGCACTTGAGATTGTGGATCGCGGTAGCGAGACAGAACCGCTGTGTGAGTGTCAACTTAAATAAATGTATTAACTCAGCACGTCTCGTGTTTGATGAGATAGGTTGAGTTAAGCCTTTATCATTTGTTATCAGGATAAAGGTTATGTTATAGAGTCCATATCATATTATTACGAAGTCCACGCTCCACTTTGTCATTATTTGGTATTTGTGGCACGAAAGACCTCGACACAACATATGCTCAAGGTATCTGCATGACCAGGTAAGCTAAATATTATTTTCGATGATAAAATTAATAGGCCTAATGGTGACCGTGACGTCAATAAATTGCAGCTGCTTTTCAAACATTCACAATCTTAAATTAGCCCAGCAAACATGAGCAGTTTACTGTTTTTAAACTGTTGCTTCACTGCTGGGCCAACGTCGTAGACGGTGGGCCAACAGTAAACCAACGTTGGGCCAACGTCTCTTGTTTGCTGGGAGGACCACTCTCTGTAGGTATGTAACAGCGACAGTGCGTGCAGTCTTGATGATCCTTAACTGTAATCAAGTCTTGATAAAATATTCTACAAAGTCTTAATAAATTTGTACCCAGTTTATGTTTTGTCTCGCTACCACGATCCAAAACTTAAAGGGAGTGGCTCAGACTAAAATCATAAAAAATCGGTGATTTTATTTTGGCCCATTAATATGACCATATATGATGTAAACATGTCCATAGACTAGAACTGCAAAAGTTTTTTAATTTTTGTGCTGCGCATTTACCAGTTAGGCTAGATATGAGACGAAATTCCCGTATTTCCCATTTTTAACATGGTTGTACAAAATAAGAAATCAGGAATTTCGTCTCTATATCTAGCCTAACTGGTGAATGCGCAGCACAAAAACTGCCTTAAGAATTTGCTTGCAATGAAAGAGGCAGATAGTTTGACTTTGCATTCATGTACTGGGGTAATCTGGCCATAACATAAACCAGGGTAGACTTCTAAGAAGTTATACCTAAGGTCACAGGAAGCAAAAATCCAAAATGGCCACCAGACGCACGTGAAAAATCTATGATTGCTCATAACTTTAAAAAAAAATGACATAGAAGGTTCATTTTGTTGTCTACACCTAAGTTTGTAAGTATGAAGAATAAAAAAAGTAAAACCAAAAACTTAGGAGAAGATCGAAAAGTTAGCATTTTACACAGGTGAATGGGTGGACGAACGAACGAACAAAAAAATGAATGAATGGGGTTTTGGGCACACATAGGCTAAACTGGGCCAGGAGAACCTCCTTAGGATGGTGAGATGAATTACATGACACTGTCCTCCAGGCGTGTCGGGATGCCGCTGATGTTACTTCTGCATTATGAATAAAATGGCATTGCAATAAATTCCCTCAAGACATAATTCGAAATTTAGGCACTGGTGGTCTAAACTCCCCACAATACCGATTTTTTTTACGTGAGAGCAAAGAGTTTATTTGAAACCTGAATATCAGAGCGGAGGGCGAAAATCAGCATATATAGTTTTTTCATGTGAGCATGAAGGCCACCTTGTATTGTTTTGAAGTCTATGATTTTAATTTTATTGGATTCATTAGTCATAAAAAAGTGAAGACACCAAAATCAATCTCCCATGTGGATTGTTTTAAAAGTTGTGAGCAAACATAGATGTTTTATGTTAGCGTGGCGGACATCTTAAAATAATACACATTGTTTGATTTAATTAAATTTCCTGTAGGGCCTACCTAAAATCCCAGGTGTAGACATCAAAATGAATCTTCTATGTGAACTTGTAGGGATGGTATGAACATAGATTTTTTATGTTAGCATGGCGGCCATCCTGGATTTCGGCACATTATATTTCTTTGAGGTATTTGCTTTTAATTGTTTTTGAATAACTTATATCTATAAAAAAACATAGATATATAGACATCAAAATGATTCTTCAAGGTGGATTGTTTTAAATGTTATGAACGTTTTAATACTTTTTGATTTTCTTTTAAACTCTTCATATATCTTAAAACCTAGGTGTGTAGACCAAAATGAATATTTCTAGGTGATTTTCTTGAAACGTTATGAGTAATCATAGATTTTTCATCTTGGGGTTTTGCTTCCTATGACTTTAGGTCTAACTTTATAAAAGTCTACTCTGGTTCATTTTATAGCCAGATGTCCCAAGTACATGAATGCAAACTTAGGACACTGTCTGAATCTTTCCTTGCTAGTATGCCCTATAGCAAATTTAAGCCTTACAGCGCGGGGATCGACTTTAGTCGTCAGAATCTAACGTCTGTAGACTTCAGATTCTGACGTCTCAAGTCGATCCCCGCACTGTAGGAGTAAAAATATTTATAATGGCCGTAGACCTATAACATAGGTATTCAAACGGATCAGAAAGGGCTAACTAACTCAAATTGAAAAAAACCCTTTGGTCTTCATGGTTTTTACAAAAATAATTCAGCGTTGTAAAACTTAAAGCATATTTTTCATTTTGTTCGAAGGACACAATAAAGAAGGCTGAAAACGGCTCGATTATATAAGCCTATACGTGATCGAAGCCTTATCCTGCTGATGACGACTATTGTCGTTTTAAATCTGTTCTATTACCCGTAGTCGACCAAATCACTGTTATTTAGATTGAAATGTGTGTCTAAACAGAAAGATTTACCTATATTTGTGCTCAAATTAAACAAATATGAGTAATTTTCAGCCTCTTGAATTTGTGGGTCGCGGTAGCGAGACACAACTTCAAGTGGCTGAAAATTTAAATTATTTAATTAAGCAGGATAATGGTTAAAATGTTAATTGGTTATTTTTATTTTAGGATGACAAGAAATTTTAGCAAAGCTGCCCCCACTGTCACAGTGAGCCGCGCGGGGGCGCTGTGGGCTTTTCTCACACAGTACAGCATGGTGATTGGTGGATTTATTCTGCTCATCAAACTGGCGAATGATTTTTTACCGTGGTATGTCATATTTCACAATTACGTAAAAAATAATATTAGCATGTTTTCCGTAAGTTCATGTCGCGTAGCCTGGAGCTGTTTTAAGCAATACGTAACCGATTAAAAAAATCATAATTACTTATTGTATTTAACTTGTATATAGTGTAGATGTAAAACACCGATGTCAGTGGCGGATCCAGCATAGGGCGTACCCGGCATAAGCCCCCCCCCCCCCCCGTTATTGGTGAAAATATTGAATTTTCATGCATTTTTTTGAATAAAGTGAAGCTAGCACCCATTTTTTCAGCCATAATGTGGCTCACGCCCCCTCCTCTTGCACATTCTGGATCCGCCACTGGATGTATAATAATATATCATTATAACATATTGTGTATTTATACGAATGTTTTGTTTTATGCATGCCGTCCAGGCTCATACCCATACATGTCTGTATTGTACAGATCCTATGTATTAAATTATGTCTTAGCCTATGTCATATGTCTTATGGGAACTTTTTCCACCCCTCGCTCATATAACGTTGGCTCTTTAATATAGGCTTGCATGCACAATATTATCCGCTTAATTAGACCGATAGGCTACTTTATCTAATTTAACTTATCACCTATAGGCCCTGCTTCAAGTTTGTCTCGCTACCACCCCATATTCAGTATTGTGGGGAGCCTCTGTGACCGAGAGGTAGCATGCTCGGCCTCAGACCACCAGAGCTCGAATTTCGAATCCTGTGTCTGGAGGACAGTGTCATCTCAATCATCTCACCATCCTCAGGAGGTTCTCCTGGCCCAGTTTAGCCTATATGTGCACAAAGTTGGCCTAAAGCCCGATTCATTTCATTTCATTTACCACCCCATATTAGTGATTTGATGATCAATAAAATTAAAAAATTATGGTCGTGCATGGTTAGCGATAAATGAATTAAGGGGATTGAAATAGCTAACAACACTGGCAGCGGCGTCCACACGGCAATGTGATTAGGGATGCACCATTTAATATCTGGGGGGGCGGGGGCCTAGAAAAAAATTGAAATAAATAGTTTGTCGCCATAAAAGTCAGAAAAAAAGTGTGTTGAAAATGTTGGCAGAAAAAAAAGTTTGTTGTCGAAATTGATGAGAAATACGTTGACCAGAAAAACCACCAAATGTTAACGTACATAAAAGGGAAGGCATACGACAAAAAAAAAGATATTTCATTTCTTGGACGAAACATAAAAAAAAAATTGTCGAGGTTGATCGCCAAAAAAAAATATTGTTTTCGCGCGGAGGTAAAAAAAAAAGTTTGCAAGCAACAAAAACTCTAGCCCCCCTCCAGATATTTAATGGTGCGTCCCTTATTTAGCCTCCTACACGAGCACGACTATATAGTAATAATAGGCCTATAGGCCCAATCGCTTTAAATCTGTTTCAATATTAGTCGATCAAATCACTGCTATATGGGAATGAAATGTGTAGTCTACTTTTTCTTCACTTGAAGTTGTTGGTCGTGGTAGCGAGACACAACTTCACCCTTACAGCGCGGGGATCGACTTTAGTCGTCAGATTTCGACGTCTAAAGTCGATCCCCGCACTGTAAGAGTAAAAATATTTCTGTAGACCCATAACATACAGGTATTCAAATGAAGGGGAAAGAGCTAACCTATATATTTAGGCCTGTATATGTTGATTTCAAATTAAAAACAAAAAACCTTAATTTTGGTCTCCATGGTTTTTATTAAAAAAGTCAGCGCTTTAAGGGTTAAAGTGAGTTAAAGTGAGTTAAAATTAAAAAGGTTAACATAGCAGGTAAAGGGTTAACCCTTTCAGCACTGAACATGTGAATTCCAACAACTGCAACCCCAAAGAGGGTGAACGTGTCTGATGCTTTGAAAAATGTTTAATAAATTATATCCAAGTGCAAAACAGACATAATTGAATGAAATTCCGGAGTCCAAGGGGGGGGGGGGTCAGAGCGGGTATAAGGTCGATCCCTGGGAAGCATGGACGGATGCCCCCCCCCCCGCTAATAATTCACCCCTTGGTCACCGCGTCGCACTTATCGCAAACACATATTCAGTCACTGCTGGGGCTACCCCCCCCCCCCCCTAAACACGTCCCGAGCTTTCACATCCTGATGGCTTAAGCCTACAGGAACCTTATATTAATGGCCCCATGTAGTCCCCAGACCTACTCCGCACAATGCCATATTTCATACTATTTTAGATGACTTTTTAAATACTAGAATACTCTGCTCCCATTTTTAAACCACTGGGAACGATTTTCCCAAAGGCAAAAGTAGGGGGCGGAACTAATTCGTGACGTCCCAAGATGGAGACATGTTTGGCTGGTTATAATACATGTATATACATGTAGCTGATGATGGACTGTTTGATTTTATAAAACTGACCAAAGTCAACACGGGACGCCCGTCCAACGCTGCCTGAATGCAGGGCAGCACTAGAATTGGTGATCATCACCGCGACCGCCCCTGACCAGCGTCTAGCATTCACTTCACCCCTAGTTCACCCTGTCGATGCGGGCATA
Source organism: Flabesymbios commensalis (assembly GCA_964017125.1). NCBI lineage: Eukaryota > Metazoa > Annelida > Polychaeta > Terebellida > Flabelligeridae > Flabesymbios > Flabesymbios commensalis. The sequence goes on along the minus strand of OZ024913.1, from coordinate 77,665,355 downwards.
TTGAATTGAATAGAAATCTGGGTCAGCTCAGGTAAAAATACAAGAAACATGAAACATATAGCCGATGCAGTTTCAATGTTAATTAAGATTTAATAATGGGCGGTTTTTGTGTGTGAAGTCATGAGTTGTGAGATCCGCCCAGCCCAGAAAATGTGCAAATTTCCGGCATTTTATTTTTGAAAATAACTGATAATTAGTGGACTAAAATAATCTGCTAAGTTAGAAGATAGTTCATTGTGATATATACTTTAATTTTATTTATGAACTGAAATCACTTCACAGGGCCTGCAATCCACGCGTTTCATTCAAAATATTCCATGTCACGTGCATAGTCCTTCAGTGGGACAAAAATATTTAAAGGATTAAATAACAAAATACAAGACTACATAAGTCCAGGAGCTCCCGCTCCGAATTAGAATTCGATTTAAGCAATTTTGTATAGGGTTATTAATGTAGTCCTAGTCTAGGTCAAAAATCAAGACGCAAGACAACTAGGTCTAAGAAGCCCAGTCTAAGAGTAAGATAAGAACTAGACAGTCTGTCAGAGATTGCAAACCTCCATTGAAATTAATGATCCTAATCAGTATCCCAGTAATGGTCTACCTATCTGGCGTGGTTTACCCGATATCAGGCCAATCGAGTTAACTAATAGCTGATTTACGGTCATTTTGAATTCGATATAAATTAGGTAAAAACTTAGGGTGCATCCTCCCCCGAAACCTCAAATTTTGTTTTATAGTAATGGACTAACATCTAACAGTTTGCAAAATATTGGGCATGTGAAAGTAAATAATGGCCGATAGGGGGGCATTTTGAATTTGATCGAGACAGAATTTTTCAAGATGCATCCTCAGCTGAAAACTCACAATTCATTCTATAGTAATCGTCTAGCTATCTAGCACGGTTTACCAAATATCGGCCATGTGAAAGTGAATAATGGCCTAAAGGCGGCCATTTTGAATTTGATCAAGTCAAAATTTTCCAAGATGCATCCTCAGCTGAAATCTCACATTTCATTCTATAGTAATGGTCTAGCCATCTAGCACGGTTTACCAAATATCGCCCATGTGAAAGTGAATAATGGCCGATAGGAGGCCATTTTGAATTTGATCAAGTCAAAATTTTTCAAGATGCATCCTCTCCTGAAATCTCACATTTTGTTTATAGTAATGGTCTAGCCATCTAGTACGGTTACTAAAAACCGGCTATGTGAAAGTGAATAATGGCCGATATCTAACACGGTTTACCAAATATCAGCAATGTGAAAGTAAATAGTGGCCGATAGGCGGCCATTTTGAATTCGATTGAGTCGAAAGTTTTTAAAAGGCATCCTCTCTCGAAACGTCACATTTTGTTTTATAGTAATGGTCTAGCTATCTAGCACGGTTTACCTGATATCAGGCCTATCGAGGTAAATAATGCTGATTGTCGGCCATTTTGAATTCGTGAGTTAAAAATTTTCAGGGTGCATCCTCCCCCGGAAACTCACACTTTGTTTTATAGTAATCAGGTAATGGTCTAGCCATCTAGCACGGTTTACCAAATATCAGCCATGTAAAAATGAATAATGGCCGAAAAGGCGGCCATTTTAAATTTGATCAAGTCAATTTTTTTCAAGATGCATCCTCATCTGAAATCTCACATTTCGTTTTACAGTAATGGTCTAGCCATCTAGCACGGTTGACCAAATAACGGCCATGTGAAAGTTAATAATGGCCGATAAGCGGCCATTTTGAATTTTATCGAGTCAATTTTTTTCAAGATGCATCCTCTCCTGAAATCACACATTTTGTTTTATAGTAACGGTCTAGCCATCTAGCACGGTTCACCAAATAACGGCCATGTGAAAGTGAATAATGGCCGATTGGCGGCCATTTTGAACTTTGACAAAATGAATTTTTTCAAAATACATCCTCTCCTGAAGCCTTACAATTTGTTTTATAGTAATGGTGTAGATATCTTGAGCGGTTTTCATGATATTCCACAATATCAGGCCTGTCGAGGTGAATAATGGCTGATAGGCGGCCATTTTGAATTTTATCAACTTCAAATTTTTCAGGATGCATCCTCTCCTGAAACCTTACAATTTATTTGATAATAATGGTGTAGCTATCTTGATCGGTTTTCATGATATTCCGCAATATCAGGCCTGTCTAGGTGAATAATGGCCGATAGGCGGCCATTTTTAATTTTATCGACTTGAAATTTTTCAAGATGCATCCTCTCCTGAAACCTCACAATTTGTTTTATAGTAATGGTGTAGCTATCTTGAGCGGTTTTCATGATATTCCGCAAAATCTTTCAGTCGGATTTACCGATGTTATAAATTAGGTCAAAGTGCTGGGTCAACTTCAAGGTCAAGGTCCAAAAACCTGAAAAGGCACAACTAGGGACCTTAGAGAACATGTATGTGCAATATGACTGTCATCGGCCCAGTACTTTTCGAGATCTGCTCCGGAAACGAAGTGCGCGTCAAAACGTCTAAATAGGTCATAGTTCTGAACCAGAAGTAGGTCAAAGTTCAAATACCCCAAAAGGCACAACTAGACCCCCTAGGGGTGTTGTGTGTAAAATTTGAAGACAATCGGACAAGTATTTTCAGAGATATGCTCCGGAAACGAATTGTTTACGGACGGCCCAACGGCCCAACGCCGTAACATCATCATTTTCTCCTCTGCAACCTTGCGTATTGAATTCAGATTAAAAATATTTTAACCCGTCCATTAGCTACCTGGAAGTAACCCACATACCAAAAATTGTTATCCTAGCTTATTTTCTCACAAAGTTATAACCAAAAGAAGAGGCAAAAAAACCCGGAGGTAGAATCCATAGCTCCCTTCGCTCACCTACGGTGACGGCGGGAGCTAATTAACAGCAACTAGGCCTACTGTAGATCTGGTAATATTCGCGAGGTTTTTATTTTCGCGAATTTCGCGAGGAGGACAAATTCGTGAATTCAAGAATCTCGCGAAAATTATTATTACAATAGCGCCACTGAAGAAAAATGAAAATTCGCGAATTCTAAAATTCGTGAAAAGTCTTTCTATGTTAATTTATCCTTAAAAACAAAACAGGCTAGAGTGACCTATATTGCCTTTAACTTTTTCAGGGCTGACATGTGGATGTCAGTTTATGAATGGACAGAAGGCGATCCTATAGCCCTGGGAGTTAATGGTAAGACTGACTTATATTCGGCATTGGTGACCGATATCCTGCTGAAATGACAGTATTTTTCGCACATTTGAAGCTGGAATTGTTACTGTCATTTCCAAATTTAAACGAATGGAAAATATGTATATATAAATTACTGTAATAAAATATTTATTTGTTTGATTAAATGAGCAGTTTGGCCTACAACAAACTATTTTATCATTTTATGCGTTTTATGCATTTTTTAAACCCAGCTTAGATAATATAATATCCTATATATATAGGCCTATTTACAAAGACAAAATACCCGATTTCTTATTTCGGACATCCATGTCCAAAATAAGAAATTATACGGGAATTTCGTCTTTCTATCTCGCTTAACTGGCAAATGCGCAACACAAGAATTACAAATCTTTTGCAGTTCTAGTTTATGGACATGCTTACATCATAAGGTCATATTAAGAAGCCAAAATACTGATTTTCTGATGACTTATCCTGATTATGTCGCTTTAATATTCATTGTGTCTTGACAGGCACGTTCCTGATCGTTAACATCACCTTCTGGGCGGTGAATTTGCCACTTCTCTTCATGGATGTCACCACCACACCATCTTTCCTGCACAAATTTAAAATACAGATGAACCAGAATGTGCCGGTATGTTTGAGCCCCCCCCCCCCCTCACCCCACCCTGTGGTCAGACTCAATATTTTCGCTTTGCGAAATATGTTCACATTATTGTGGACGAATAAGAACAAACAGCGGTCTACAAACGCTATCACATGTAACGTTAGTTGGCAAATGTCAATGGTCCTGACAGTCTACTCAAAATTTCCGATGCGACAATCAATCCTGAAAATGTGATATCAAAAGTGTCAAGAAAAAATATATTCACAGCTTTATTCGTGATTAAAGCTGTCAGTGGAGATATTATGCTGGTATGCCCACCAAACAAACAGGAGGTAGGCCTATTGGTCTGTTGATTTAATACTTATACTGGTACATCCTCGGCGATGCTGCCTCAACATTAAAACAACATTGCCATAGCTCATTGAACAGGAGATGCTAAAACAATGTTGGCGAACGTATCATGTTATCAGGGTACTTGGCTTGCCCACGGGAGAAGGGGGGGAGGCGTCACCGGCATTGGGGATACGGCAGACCTAGCTAGAGCTAGCCTGTGCAACAGTCCCCTCATGGCTCTCTCACTGACGGCCAGCAAATTACGATAGAGACAGAATTTGTTTTATGGAAATGGTGATGTGATAAATGGAACATATATATATGAGCCAAAGCTGGGTTGTTCCTGGCCCATCGTCAGAGATGTTGGCTCAGCATAAAGCGACAGTGGTAAGGCATGATGAAATAGGCCTAATGATGGCACAACGTTCTTTATTGTGGGCCAACATTAATACATAACTGAAAAGACTTTATATAGGTAGTAGCTGCTCCCATTATAAGCTATAGATAGAGCCTTTATCGTTTTTGAGGGTAGGGGCCTATCCCTACACTAGCTGAATACATCATACCAGGCCTACCGACATTACAGACGATGGGTCAACGTCAACCCAGCATTGGTTCAATGTATCGTGGTGGTTGTTATATCACTGGAACAACAGGGCCGAAGTTATCCCTCCCCTACACATCAGGCCAAAGTTTACTGATGTCTGTCTATTACTGTTGGGTATCACATTATTAGACTTGCATGTACAACTGATGATAGAGAAGCTGTCATTACTTAGCAAAAAAATACAGTTTATATATTATTGAAGCGGCACAATCATGCTAGAATCATCAAAAAAATCAGTATTTGGCCACTTCCATGGTATAGGGGTACATATGAGTAACATCACGAACCAAAAATAAATATTAACTATAGTGATTTTTTTCACTGGATATGGATTACCATATCATGGCTAGTTTTCAAAATGTAAATGAAAAGATAATTGCATGTTTAATAATTCCACCACATGAGACAGAACATTGTAAAATTACGTTTGTAACATGGACAGACATGTTTTTTTCTGGAAGCTTATAACCTGTAATAACGTTTGTAACAACGACAGAATACATGTTCAAACAAGGACAGACTGTACTTGTCTGTCCGTGTTTGAACATTAACAATGGCAAGGACAGAATACCAACACTTTAAAACTTTAAATAAAACTGGTATAAATGTGGATCGATAGCTGTAGATCAAGATAAAAATTAGCTATAGTAGGAAAACTTGTGAAAAAGGCATAATGACACATACCCCATTGATAGTAATATCAGATTATTATACATTAACGTTTGTAACAATCCATGCACGCTCGAACACTGACAGACCTATTGATCCCTGTGTGAACGTGAATGATAACTATCTGTCCCACTGGTGAGTATCTGGCACTCTGGCTGTGTATAATCATGACAATGTCACAACTACCCAACCTGCGTGCAGGTTGTACTTCCCACTACACCCTGCCAGATATGAGCCTGTGTCTACCTATTTGGGACCCCACTCCAAGAGGACACCCGTGCCTCTCGTGTGACACCCCCCAAGCTTAGACAGCAAAGCTAATCGCAAAGTGCCGGCAATCAGACGGCACTGTCTGGCCTGGGAACATCAAGCCAAGTGACAGTATACGCGAAGCGATGCGAGAACTTGGCCAACGCTGTTCCAACGTTGTGACAGCGTCGATGATAATGGCCCAACGTTGAGGCAGCACTGTGTCCTTGCCATCTGCGAAATGTTATCTGTACAGCCTATCACACAATTATAGAGTGTGTACAACTGGATTATACAGTCAAATATTGCCACCTCTGATTACAAATTGAATAATTAGAGCCTAAAACGGGGGATTACATCAGCTAATAAATCAAAGACAGTTTAAACAGTGGCTAAACTCTTATTCTTGTGATTTTGTGTCGATATAATCCCCCTAATTATTTACTTATGAACGAAAACGCACACAAAATATGTGGTTTCATTTTGAAAAATATTACGTAATTTCGGGATTAAATGTGCTCATGTAAAGTCAAGAAAACAATTCAGAACGTTATATGTGTCTCTATTTATGGTGAAATATGTATACTATGACATACTTGAATTAGAAATGTATGGGTAACATATTTATTGCAATAGAAGCTATATTTGTTCTACATGTACCACTTTCACAATTTTGGGCAGAGTTTGAAATTTAGGGGAGGGGCCGACAGCTGGGAGTCGCGTGGAGAGGGGTGCTCAAATAGGTGGAAAAGGCCTCATCGCATTCAGGGGTAGAGTGAAAACGATACAACTGAAGTCTCTACAGGGTGCAACTACCTGAAATTGACCTATAATGTCAATAGATCAGCCCTCTTTTATGCTATACATTAGTTCTATATATATAATCAGCTTGATGTTGATGAAGTTGAAAGAAACACGACACGTTTGTAACATGATCTATGTTCGTAACTAGCTTGTAACTTCAAAGACAGATTTCCTACATCTAATTTTTTTAGTGGGAAGATGAACGCTTGTGGCTAATTTTTGATACATATTTTGCTATTGATCTGTATGCATTCTGCATACATGAGAAATATACTGTCACCATGCGAATTATATATGTACACATAATCTATTCAGTCCATGTATGTTGTGCGTGGACAGACACATGTTACAAACGTAGATACCCCTTCAGAGGCTTATAAAACATCCACAATGGATACAAATGGAAGAAAAAACAACAAATCAGAGTGTGCTGAATATATAAAGACTTCTGAAACCCCATAAAGGGACTGTGCTATAAATATAGACTTGCAGGATGGGTTTGAGTTTGTAGTGTGCTGACTGTTACTAACTCACCATTCAAAGTTCACTATAAATTGTGCTCATCATCAAAATAAACTAACTTATAATATTTTAATTTCGGTAAAATTGTTTTTGTTATATGTTTATATTCAATTTAATGTAAAACAATTCATAGATCAAACAATTTACACCTAGTTAGTGTTTTAAAACTGTTTATTTGTGCTACCTACCAAATGTAACCCAATACTGTGGAAGTGTCCATTTTTATTTTCGCTTTTTAATATGGCCATATGATGTGAACATGTCCATAGACTAGAACATGTTGCGCATTCACCAGTTAAGCGAGATATAAAGTAGGCTTAAGCATGTCCGAAATTGAAATACGGGAATTTCGTCTTTATATCTCGCTTAACTGGTAAATGTGCAACATAAAATGGGACATTGTTTCGATGTTGTGTCCTTGGGCAAGGCACTTAACTTTCCAATGCTTCACTTGACTTGGTGGAAATGAGTAGGCCCTACCTGGTAGGACAGAGATGGCAATGTGTATGATAAGTTCAGTGCGCCGAAGTGGTTGCAGGACTGTATGCTGTCCGTGGAGTTGAGATAGGCATACGAATGAACAGGTTCAGTGACCAGGGTGTAAACATGTACAAGTCGGATGAAATACTTGATATCAGACTTTAAATCTGCACCTTTAACTTTTTTTTCATTTCTGAGGAGCAAGAGCCCGAGTATGAAACTAAGTTAGAAGCGAACCTCAATTTTGCAATGTAAACAATCAAATTAACTCGATTGCGAGGAGGTAGAGACATGTATGCTACATCTCTTGTATTTGTTTTGTCACCCTCAGGTTGATAAACAAAAGCTGATGCATGGATTATTCTGGGTGTTAATCAATCAGACTCTCACCTTGTACCCCTTCATGTACATGATGGTGAACCTGATGATATACAGGGGTATGTCATTCTCCCCCGAGCTGCCAGCCTTTACCACCATCATCAGAGACCTCGTGTTTGCTGCTCTCATGCAGGAAATCTTCTTCTACTACACACACAGGTTAGCAGATAGTCAACGGTCCGCTGATGGTCCGCTGGCATCACATTCAAAGAACCGCTGGCAGTTAATTTGTCTGTCATAAAAATTGAGGTTCGCTAACAGTAGCCAAAACTGCTATCATCGAGCCCCAAGTAGGGCCTAGACTAGTTGAGGATAGTTTCATTCAATAAAACTACACACTTTGTTCAATAGTCATAGTCTAGTTGATTGGTGAAATAGATATATAGGCCTATGGTATAAATATTGGAGTGACAAATAGAAAAGGAGCTTTAGTCAGACAGACGGACGGATATGCCGCATGATGACAATTGGCATCTGACAAAATATGGCTAAGACCTATACAAACGACGGTTGTCATGCTCAGCACTTCAGGGTTATACCAACTTTGATCTTTCTGAAATACAGAAACTATGGTATTTTTTTAAGAAAAAAATAATTCCTAATATGTCAAATATATAGATTTCTAATAAGTCAAAGAGAAAAAATATCAACGTAATAAACCGGCCCCCACCCCCAGATTTTTTTTATCCAAACTTGGATAATGTTTAAATATATTACTTTCAGGTTTTGTCACACACCACTTTTATACAAGCACATTCATAAGAGGCACCACGAGTGGACCGCTCCCATAGGCATCACTGCGGTGTACGCACATCCTGTGGAACATGCCCTGGTGAACATGCTGCCACCTACCATGGGACCGCTCATCATGGGGTCTCACTGCACCACGCTCTGGCTCTGGATTTCCATCGTCATGTTATTGGCCTCTATTGCCCACTCTGGATATCACTTCCCCCTCATGAGATCCAATGAAAACCACGATTTCCATCATCTCACGTAAGACATTCGTAAATCAGTAATTGTTACTGAACAGGATTGATAGGCCTACAATGTTGGACCAACGTTGAAAACGCTGGGCCGACGTTGTATAAATGTTGTACAAATGGTTTGTGTTCGCTGGGTCCTAAATAGCCCTGGTGTTGTAGGTAAATACAAACAGCATAAATTAATAACTCAGTCACCCTGTTGTTGCAGATGAAATTCAACTGTGTTTAAGAGGACGATGACATCATTCAGCAAGAAATTTTACAGTTTTTTTCCACATATACTAGATCAGCACCCTTTACAATAAATAAATCTGACATGTGGATGGACCTGTAAATCCATAAAAACATCGTTAGCTGGAGACAATAATAGGTGGATAAAATGACAAGTAAAAGTCAAATCAGTCAGCTAGAAAATATTGCTTCTTTAAATGAAACATGTCATTTTAATATGAATGATGTTTAACACACCTTTTTTTGCATAAATTACAGGTAATGAAAGTGGTTTTTATCTAGCTCTCAAAATCATGACATTATAGCATCAGATGTAATATTGAATCCAAACATTTCACGTGAAAATATAGCCTTTATTTAAAGTCAAATCCACCCACTTCCACGTAGGCCTATATATTGTTTTTTATGAAAACATACAAATATAATCATTCCTGTTTCAGATTTAACAGTAATTTCGGAGCCACTGGACTCCTGGATTGGGTTCATGGGACAGACGCCAGGTTCCGGCAGTCCAAGCAGTTCCAGCGACACAAAGTTCTCTTGAATAATGTACCAATGAGAATCCAGGTGCCCGATTAAAAGGGGAAGAAAAAATCATAAAAAAGACAAGATAGACAAACGGAGAATGAAAACAATGTCATATAAAACAGTATTAAATATCATGGAATTTGAAAGAGGATTAAATGTAGAAATCCCAGAGAATGTTTAGAGAGAAAAGTCTACAACAGGTCGAACATTGGGTTTATAAACATTAAGAAACCTTGTCTTCATATAAAAATTTTTTTTTAGAAATATTTCCAATGTAGAAATATATTTAATTACTATTTGAGTAATAACAGAAACATGAATATAAAATACATTCTTGCATAAACAAAATAGAAATGTGCATTATATAATATTATTTATATAAATAAATTAGCTCACACTTGCCTGTGGAACAATTTTATGGATATGCCCTGGTAGAAATTGTGTTATTACGTGGACTATACATAAATTTGCTAAAACGACGACAAAAACTAACCCGAGTGTCAATGACACAGAAGCTCATCCCTAATTAGGGCATCAGGTAATTACGAATAAAAATTTCTGAAATCTGTGAGGATTTTCTATGCACATGCAAGAGCCCTTTCAAACAAACCAAACAAAATGAAATTGGCTGAGAATTCAAAGAGGAGAAGCATTTTTTGTGAATGGCCCAAATTAGGTCTTAATTAGAGCATAAGTTAGTTACGAATTGAAATTTATGAAATCGGCGAGGATATTCTATGCACAGGCATGAGCTTTTTCAAGCAAACCAAACACAATTGAAATCGGCTAATATTAAAGAAGGAGAAGCATTTCCTGTGAAAATAGTGTCCATATTAGGTCCTCGGTAGGTCATAAATTAATTAATTTAAAAAAAAAAATCCAGAATTCCATGACGAAGTTCTATGCACAGACACGATCTCTTTCGAACAAACAAAATTGTGTGTGTATATGACAGACTGGAGTGATTACTACTTTGGCCAACAAGTCGACTCTTTGGCTAGATTTGTAGCGCTCAGGCATCAAGATGTCAGGGTCGGTGGTTCGATCCCCAGACTGGGCAGTTTCAACTGGACTAGTTAATTTGCTTGTATGTTCGTCCGTCCGTCCATATGCTCTTTCATTTGTTTGCTTGATCCTTTGTTTTTCTGTTTGTTTGTCCATTTAGCCGTGTTTTTTTCACTCATTCCTGTTTTTGTTCATTCATTCATTCGCTCATTCATTCACTCATTCATTTGTTCGTTCGTTTGTTTGTTTGTTTGTCCGTTTATCAGTGTTTTCTTACTTTTTTCACTCACTCTTATTTTCATTCATTCGATCGTTCGTTCATTTATTTGTTCATTGGTCTGTTTGTTTGTTTGTGTGTTTGTTTGTTGGTCCGTTTTTCTGTGTTTTTTTTAACTCATTAATGTTTTATTTCGTTCGCTCATTCATTCATTCTTTCATTTATTAGTTCGCTCATTCATTCTTTCATTCGTACAATTATTCTTTCATTCGTTCGTTTGTTTGTCCGTTAATCCGTGTTTCCTTATTTTTTCTCTTTTTTTTCACACATTCATGTTTTTTTTCGTTTGTTCTTTCATTCGTTCGCTTGTATGCTCGCTCGTCCGTCCGTCCATATGTTCGTTTATTTGTTTGTTTGCTTGATCCTTTGTTTTTCTGTTTGTTTGTCCATTTAGCCGTGTTTTTTTCACTCATTCCTGTTTTCATTCGTTCATTCATTCACTCATTCATTCGTTCGTTCATTTGTTTGTTAGTACGTTTATCCCCGTTTCCCTACTTTTTTCATCCATTCCTATTTTCATTCATTTATTTTCGTTCATTTTTTTGTTCATTTGTCCGTTTGTTTGTTTCTTTGTTTGTCTGTTTCTTTGTTTGTCCAATTTTCTGTGCTTTTTTTAAACTCCTTAAATTTTTTTCATTCGTTCGTTCATTCATTCAATCGTTTGTTCATTCATTCGTGCAATTATTCATTATTTCGTTTGCTTGTTTTTTTGTTTATCCGGTAATCCATGTTTCCTTATATTTTTTGTTTGTTTGTTTGCTTGATCGTTTGTTTGTTTGTTTGTTTGTCCATTTATCTGTGTTTTTTCACTCATTCCTGTTTTCATTCATTCATTCGCTCATTCATTCATTCACTCAATCGTTTGTTCGCTCGTTTGTTTGTCCATATATCCGTGTTTTCTTACTTTTTCACTCATTCCTGTTTTCTTTCGTTTGTTCATTCGTTTATTCATTCATTTGTTTACTCATTCATTCGTTCGTTTATTTTTTGTTTGTTTGCCTGTTTCTTTGTTTGTCCGTTTTTTCTATGTTTTTTTACGTTTTTTAACTCATTAATGTTTTCGTTCGTTCGCTTATTCATTTGTTCGTTCATTTATTTAAGCAATTATTCATCCTTGCGTTCGTTTGTTTGTCCGTTAATCCGAGTTTCTTTTTTTTTCCTTTTTTTTCACACAATTATGTTTTCTTTCGTTTGTTCTTTCATTTGTTTTCTTACTTTTTTCACTCATTCCTATTTTCATTCATTCATTCGATCGTTCGTTCATTTATTTGTTCATTTGACTGTTTGTTTGTTTCTTTGTTTGTCCGTTTTCCTGTGTTTTTTTTTTACTTTTTTATGTTTTATTTTGTTCGTTCGTTCATTTATCCATTCGTTCGCTATTTTTTTGTTTGTCCGGTAATCCTAGTTTCCATTTTTTTCTCTCTTTTTTTCCACACATTTATGTTCTCTTTCGTTTGTTCTTTTATTTGTTCATTCATTAGTTTGCTCGTTTGTCAGTCCGTTCGTTCTTTGTTTGCTTGATCGTTTGTTTGAGTGTCTGTGCATTTATCGATGTTTTTTTCACTCATTTGATCCTGTTTTCGTTCGTTCATTCATTCATTCATCTGTTTGTTCGTTAATTTGTTCGTTTGTCCGCGTTTTCTTACTTTTTCACTCATTCAAGTTTTCGTTCGTTCGTTCATTCATTCATTCGGTCAATCATTTGTTCATTCGTCCGTTTGTTTGCTTGTCTGTTTCTTTGTTTGTCCGGTTTTTTTTACGTCAATAATATTTTCTTTCGTTCGTTCATTCTTTCGTTCGTGCATTTATTCATTCAAGCAATTATTCATTCATTTGTATGTTTGTTTGTTGTCCATTAATCCGTGTTTCTTTATTTTTCTTTGTTTTTCACACATTTATGTTTTTTTCATTTGTTCTTTCATTCGTTCATTTATTCGTTCGTTCGTTCGTTTATCCGTGTTTTCTTACTTTTTCACTGATTCAAGTTTTCTTTCGTTCGTTTATTCATTTGGTCATTCATCCGTTTTTTGTTTGTTTTTCTGTATTTAAAAAAAAAAAATTCTTTCTGAAATTATTTATTCATTTGTCCGTAAATCAGTGTTTCCTTATATTTTCACACATTCATGTTTTCTTTCGTTTGTTCTTTCATTCGCTCATTCATTTGCTCGTAGGCCTATGTTCGTTCGTCTGTCCGTTGTTCATTCGTTTGTTTGTCTGTTTGTTTGTGCGCGTTTTTTTTTTAAATCCACTGATTCCTGTTTCGTTCGTTCATCAATTAATTAATTCATTAATTAATTCATTTAATAATTTTTTCTTTCGTAGGTTCGTTCATCCGTCCGTTTGTTCGTGTTACCTTATTTTTTTCACACATTTATGTTTTCTTTCTTTTGTAATTTCATTTGTTCATTCGTCAGTCCGTCCATATGGTCGTTCGTTTGTTTGTTTGCTTGATCGTTTGTTTGTTTGTCCGTTTATCTGTGTTTTTTTTCACTCATACCTGTTTTCGTTTGTTCATTTATTCATTCATTTGTCTGTTCGTTTGTTCTTCTTTCGTTTGTTTTCCACTTACAAGCCATTTTGGTTTTTGTGACCTTGTGAGCTTGAAATTAGGTCCAGGTCACAGAATATCAACCTTGACCTATACCTCACAGCATCAATGGCTGAGGGGTAAAAATGCAATATTAATTTCACCTTCATATTAATAATTCAAACAACTAATCATGTGAAAAAATACATTTTAATAAATTTCAAATCTACAACAAATGTCTAAATAACAGTAGGCCTATTGTCCGAATATATCTTTTACCAGTAAGGTGAAAAAAATATATATCTTTAAGCTAAATGCAAGACGAATGATTAGTTCTCAACAAAAGAACAAAACATAATAAATGTTAATCATAATAAACCAATTTAATTGACTTCGTATTACATGTCTTGTCACGTTTATAATATTGCTATTCATTTGAAAACAGGCATCTCGAATTGAACTACTAATTTAAATCAAATTTCAACATTTTAAATTGGTTTAGTGGAAACATCAAAAGGGGTTGATTGGAACAAAAATGGAGTAAGTCGAAACATATTTCAATTATCCCTGAATTACACGAATTATATTTATATGAAAAAAAAATATTAACCTGATGCTTTGCATGTTATTTCTTCTGCACATTGTTAAATAAAGGTATAACTATAACAACTTTTTTACGAGACCGCTTCGTTGGAAGATCGACCCGTTTATGGTTTGTAAAATGTGCAACAACAGATTTACTTTTTACAGATCCAGGTGGTGTTGATGTAGATGCAATAGGGACCTCATTCCTCACAATATTTGTTTTTTTTTCCTGTAGATTATTAGCGATTGCACACAGATCATTCTTATCGTTACCACCACAGTTAGTTGAAGGTACAACAGAGAGAACAGATTTGGACGGCAGTGATTTGGATGTATCAGCGCCTTTATCTAACAGACGAAGACGCACACTCACCAGCAGCGGTGACTCTACTGTCTTAATTCGGTCAGGTTCTGCTGGAGATATATTTTGTTCTGTGTCAGATATTTGTTTCGCATGAGGCAGTTCGCGCGATATTGAAGCCGAACATCCAGGGTTTGTCCCAACGTGGTCGACAGATACTGGTGATTCTGATGCATTAGGACCTTCATTTGACAAAATCATATTCTCTGTTTCCGCTTCATTATTATCCATATTATTGTTGTCTCCATCATGTTTAATCCATTGTATAACGGGGCCTTCCTGGTGTTGGTTCAATGCTGGCTCATCGAATTCGACGCTGGCCTGGCATTGAGCCAGCAAAGGGCATTGCTCGTCAAATTGTGGGGATGCCGATTTAGGTGCGGTAGACACTTCATCAAGGGAACTGATTTTTTGTTTTTTTGCTTTCCTTTCACCAGTTGAGCAGTCATTATCAACACCTCGATGCCGTTTAGTCCAATGAATAACAGGTAGATCATTGTCATAAGATTGGGACACTGGTGATTCTGATGCAGAGTGTGCGTCATCTGACAAATCTGAACAAATTATTAGTTCTCTTTCTTCTTCCCATTCATCGATTGAGCTCCGATCATTATTATCATCTGCAGGATCATCATCATTGACAGCAGCAAGTGGCTCCTCTTCAAATATCATACTGGGGATGTCAGTTGACCTTTCCTGCAAGTGTAATAATAACAAATTAAAGACCCTAGGATTTAACTTTAGCAATAAAACCACACCTATATAACATGCATATCATGATTATTTCTAATTAATTCTCACATTATTTAATTATCAGTTATTGTCAAAAATAACAAGAGGCCTGAAGTCCTATATTATCCCCCGCCATAAATTAGGTTAGACTTTTTGCGGTCACAAATATTTAAAAAGTCGATTTGTGGTGGCCATTTTAAATTTCAGTAAAATCACATGCACATTTCCAGATGGTTTTCAGTTTTTGCACCCACAAAAAAAAAAGTTTATCCATGGCGGCATTTTTGAATTTTAGTAAAACCCTAAAAAAATCACTTGCACATCTCCACATCGTGGGGACTGTGATAGTAAAATTTGAATAATTTTCGACTTTAAGGTTTTGAGTTTTTGCGCCCACAAAAAAATTTGGAGTCTACCTCTGGCGACCATTTTGAATTTTGGTAGCATCTCTGAAAAATCCCTTGCACATCCTCATATTGCTAGGAATGTGATGTTAAAATTTCAAAAAAAATTGACCAAACAGTTTTTTTGAGTCTTTGCACCCCCCCAAAAAATTTAAATTGATCTGTGGCGGCCATTTTGAATTCCAGTAAAACCTTAAAAAAGTCACATGCACATCTCCATATCATGGGGAATGTGATAGTAAAATTTGAATAATTACTGACTTTAAGTTTTAGAGTTTTTGCGCCCACAAAAACCACTGGTGGCCATTTTGAATTTTGGTAGCATTTCTGAAAAACCACATGCACATCCCCATACTGCTAGGAATGTCATGTTAAAATTTGAAAAAAAATTGACCAGCAGTTTTTGATTTTTTGCGCCCACAAGAAAACGTGATGCCGGACTCTGGACGCCGGACAGAATCCTGGCGCGACTAAAATTCCCCATCCCCTACGTGCGGGGGATAAAAAACGAGAACATAGTTTCTTTGGGATGGACGGATGTACCTCACAACTCGTGATAAAACAAGAGGCATGAATTCCTATACATCCCCCGCCATAAATTAGGTTGAGTTTTTGCGGCCACAAATATTTAAAAAGTCGACTTGTGGTGCCCATTTTAAATTTCAGTAAAATCACTTGCATATTTCCGTAATGTGGGTAATGTGATTGTAAATCACAATTAATACTGACTTTAACTTCAGAGTTTTTGCGCCCAAAAAAATTTTGAAGTTCATCAGAATCATTGTGAATTTCAGTAAAACCTTAGAACAATCACCTGCACATCTCCATATCGTGGGAAATCTGATAATTAAAATTTGAATAACTGCTGACTATTTGAAGTTATATATGAAGTTGATCTGTGGCAGCCATTTTAAATTCCACCATAACCTTGAAAAATCACCTGCACATTACCGTATCATGGGGAATGTGATTGTAAAATTTGAATAATTTTCAACTTTGAAGTTTTTGCACCCACTAAAAATATGAAGTTGGTTGTGGTGGCGGCCATATTGAATTTTAGTAGCATCTTTAAAAACTCAATTGCACATCTCCACCTTGTTAGGAAGGTGATTTGAGTTTTTTGAAGAATTTCGCCCACTAGCTTGAGGGTTAATATCTGTCTTTAAATTTTAGAGTTTTTGCGTCCACAAAAATTGTGATTCGTCACAGCCACTTGAATTTCAATAAAAACTGTGAAAAAGATCCCCTGCACATTTCTATATCATGGGCAATGTGATTGTAAAATTTGAATAATTTACAATTTTAGGTTTTCGAGGTTTTGCGCCCACAAAAAATGTGAAGTTGGTTTGTGGCGGTTATTTTAAATTAGCATTTTGAATTAGAATCAGTAGCATCTTTATCCCTGAGAGCACTGATTGTTTTTATATAGACCATGGAGACCAAAGTGATTTTTCAATTTGTCATAAATGTCTTAGTTAGCTTTATGCTTCATTTGAATAACTATGTTATGGGTATACGGCCATTTAGAAATATTTTCACTCTTTGAGTGCAGGGATCGACTTTAGACGTCAGAATCGAACATCTACAGACGTTAGATTCTGAAGGTTCAAAGTCGATCCCTGCACCGTAAGAGTTAATTTGTTTGGAAACTGGTATATAAAGGAGTCTACCTAGGCAAGCATTCACATAGTGCCACCGGCATTTAAACGGTTTTTACCTGACTATTTTTCCACGAATAAACTTCCTGATTCCACCGATCAGCACATTTCCTGACATCATCTACAGATTGCCTTTCGCTCAAAATATTGTCAGTTTTCTGCCTGATCCCTTGGATAAATGGCGGAGACTCCGATTCTACAAGCAGGTTATGGTTGAGCGGTTGAACGAGTGCCATAGAAGCAGTGGCCGGTTCTTCTTCATCTGACAAAATTACCTCTTCGCTATCCATTGAGCAGAGATTATTATCACAAGAAGGAGAAATATGTGGATTAGGATAATGATCTACGAAGTGTTTTTGACTGCTCGATCGCATTATTGATTTAGTTGCCGTGGCGTCTTCTTCTTCTGATAAAACCATTTCTTGGCTTTGATATTTATTATTTATTGAGCCTGAATCACTAGCATATTGATCATTATCTTCATCAACATTATCATCATCTTTAGGAATATTTTCTACGAGAGGTTCATGGCAGATCGAATGCCTGGTTGAATTAGAAGCACTAGCCTGTTCTTCATGATCTGACAAAACCATTTCCTCTGCTTCTTCTTCCTCTTCTTCTTCCTCTTCTTCATTATCACTTGAACTTAAATCATTACCATCATCATCGCCATCATCATTGTCGTCATCATCGCCATCATTATCATTATCATCGCCATCATCATCATCATTTTTGTTAGCAATATCAGTGTCATTGGGAACTTTCTCAGTGAAAAAGGAATTGCCATTATCATTTTTCTGATTAGTTGATTTGTCCTGAAACCAATCGAATGTACCCCCATGTATTCAATCAATTCTAGGTAAAAAAAAACACTTAGAACACTGATCTATTCAATTTAAATTTTCAGTCACTTGAAGTTGTTTCTCGCTACCGCGATCCACAACTTCAAGTGACTGCAAATTTATGTTATTTGGGGAATTTGGGTCCCAACTATATATCAGTGTTTCAAAATTGAAAGCACATTTTACTTTTAACAACTGGTTATACAGGTATCAATAAAAACGCAGAATGTCTACTGTAGTCAACATCAGTGCTCTAAGGGTTAGGATGCAAGAGAAGTTCATGAGTTTTAAAATTAAAAGATTGACCTATATTCTGATTCAAATTGTACCGATACAATTTAAGTTCATGAGTTTTAAAATTAAAAGATTTACCTATATTCTGATTTAAATTGTACAGATAAAATTTAAGTTCATAAGCTTCAAAATTACAAGATTGATCTATATTCTGATTCAAATTGTACAGATACAATTTAAGTTCATGAGCTTTAAAATTACAAATTAAACTATATTCTGATTCAAATTGTACAGATACAATTCAAGGTCATGAGCCTTAAAATTACAAGATCGACCTATATTCTGATTCAAATTGTACAGATACAATTTAAGTTCATGAGCTTTAAAATTACAAGATTAAACTATATTCTGATTCAAATTGTACAGATAAAATTTAAGTTCATGAGCTTTAAAATTACAAGATTGATCTATATTCTGATTCAAATTGTACAGATACAATTTAAGTTCATGAGCTTTAAAATTACAAGATTACACAATATTCTGATTCAAATTGTACAGATACAATTTAAGTTCATGAGCTTTAAAATTATAAGATTGATCTATATTCTGATTCAAATTGTACAGATAAAATTAAAGTTCATGAGGTTTAAAATTACAAGATTGACCTATATTCTGATTCAAATTGCAGATAAAATTTAAGTTCATGAGCTTTAAAAATACAAGATTGACCTATATTTTGATTCAAATTGTAATTTATTTTATACCTCAGAACTGTAAGGGTTAACTCTTTAACCGCCGGTCCCAATTATACAGTTTTTTAAATTTTTATCAGCACATTAAATACCGTATTTAACATGTCAAAGAAGAAACAAGATTACATAATCGTTGATATGAATAATTTTTAACCACTCACAGTTGTGAATCCAATCAGCGAGACACAACTTCAGATGGTTCAAAATTACAATTGAATGATTTTGCATTTAAGGGGTTAACTGGTGATTCTGATGCAGTTGATATTTCATCTGGGAGAATTATTTGTTCTCTTTTATCGAAGTTGGTCTGTGGCGGACATTTTGAATTTTGGTAGGATCTTTAACAAGGCCCGTCGGCAGTGGAAATCGGCCTCAGCCTCTAATAATCGTTTAAAAGAGAAAATCATTTGAAACAAGAGCACACTCGACAATAGCCCGCCACCATTATTGAAATTGTCCGAGAACTGGTTATTAGCAGCATGCATTACAAAAACAGAACACTTTGTTCAATAGTAAAGGTTAGCTATCTGGTACAGTTTTCCAGTTATTATGCATTTTGAAGTCAGAAGTGGCCGCAGGTCGGCTATTTTGAATTTTATCAAATTGAAATTTTTCATGGTATATCCCTACCTGAAACTGCACATTTTGTTCTATAGTAATGGTCTAGCTATCTGGTTCGGTTTTCCAGATATTATGCATATTACAAAAAAAATGGCCGTGGCCGCCATTACCTAGTTTCTGTCTAAATCTAGCCTAATTTCGAACTCATTCAAGCTATTAGTGGAATGGATATATGGTATAAATTTTGAAGCGATACATAAAAAAATGTTCAGTGAATCGTGTTAACGAGAAAATTTGTCGATCGAAAAAAAGTCAAGGGCATATGGGTCACAGGAAGGTAAAATTAGTCAAGCTTTAGTCATAATTAACCTGTATGTTTAATGTGCATTACACTTACGCGAAACAAGTTATAGTGCTAAAGTGGGGAACAGACAGACAGGCGAATGGACGGACGTGCCTGATGACGACAATACGCATCCGCCAAAATTTTGGCAGAGGCCCTAAAAACTCACTTGCACATCTGCACCTTGTTAGGAAATTGATTTTAAATATTTCAAAAATTTCTGATTTTAAGTTATATAGTTTTCGGGTCCACAAAAATTATGCAATTGATTCATGACAGCCAGTTTGCATTTCAATAAAAAACGTGAAAAAAATTATATCTTGGGGAATTTGATTGTAAAATTTGAATAATTTACAACTTTTAAGTTTTTATGCCCACAAAAAATACGAAGTTGGTTCGTGGCAGCCATTTTGAATTAGGATTTTGAATTATAATTAGTAGGCCTAGCATCTTTAACCCTTAGAGCACTGAATTTTTTTTTATATACACCATGGTAACCAAAGGGATTTTTCAATTTGAAATCATCATAAATTTCTTAGTTAGCTCTTTCCGCTTTATTTGAATACAGGTCTATGTTATGGGTATACGGCCATTAGAAATATTTTTACTTTTTGAGTGCGGGAATCGACTTTAGACATCAGAATCTGACATCTACAGACGTCAGATTCTGAAGGTCTAAAGTCAATCCCCGCACTGTCAGGGTTAATTTGTTTGGAAACTATATAAAGGAGTCCACCCAGGCAAGCATTCATACAGTGCCACCGGCATTCAAAGGGTTACCTCAATTTTTTCCCACGAATAAACTTCCTGATTCCACTGATCAACACATCTCCTGACATCATCTACAGATTGACTTTCGTTCAAAATATTGTCAGTTTTTTGCCTGATCCCTTGGATAAATGGCGGAGACTCAGATTCTACAAGCAGGTTCTGGTTGAGCAATTGAACGAGTGATTTAGAAGCAGTGGCAAGCTCTTCTTCATCTGACAAAATTACCTCTTCGTTATCCATTGAGCAAAGATTATTATCACAAGCAGGAGAAATGTGTGGATTAGGAACATGGTCTACAAAGTGTTTTTGACTGCTCCATCGCTTGATTGATTTAGTTGCCGTGGCGTCTTCTTCTTCTGATAAAACCATTTCTTGGCTTTGATCTTTATTATTAATTGAGCCTGAATCACTATCAAATTTATCATTATCTTCATCAACATTATCTTTAGGAACATTTTCTACAAGGGGTTCATGGCTGATTGAATGCATGGTTGAATTAGAAGCACTAGTCTGTTCTTCATGATCTGACAAAACCATTTCCTCTGCTTCCTCTTCTCCTTCGTCTTCTTCTTCTTCTTCATTATCACTTGAACTTAAATCATTATCATTATCATCGCCATCATCATTATCATCATCATTGCCATCATTATCATCGCCATCATCATCATCATCATTTTCGTTAGCAATATCAGCGTCATTGGGAACTTGCTCAGTGAAAAAGGAATTGCTGTCATCATTTTTCTGATTCATCGATTTTTCCTGAAACCAATCGAATGTACCCACATGCATTCAATCAATTCTAGACAAAATAAAAAAGTTGCAAGAGAAGTTCACAAGCTTTAAAATGACAAGATGACCTATATTCTAATTCAAATTGCACAGATAAAATTATTTTCCCCCTCCTTAAGTTATACAACTTCAAGTGCCTGAAAACTAAAAATTTTAAATTTAAAGCTGCAATTTTTAAGCAATTTTCAATCTGAATGAAATACCACTGAAATTGATAAAAGAGTTTGTGTTATTCATTTTTTTTCAATTGATTATGAATAATATTTTTCGTCATTTAAAGCTGCAATTTGCTTAAACAATTCCAGCTCTAAGTGACTGAAAAATAGAAACAAGCAATGCTGCAGCACAAGGGTGAACATACCTGAGTTTCGATCGGTGCGTCAGTCTGATTCTCTGTCCTAATAGCCTCTTCACACTCTTCTTGTAATTTTTTAGTAATATTTCGTGCTGCTCTGATTGATTGACACACGCCAAGCGCTATTAACATATTAAACGTATCCCTCTGAACGCCCTGTTTCAACAGTTTTATACCAATATTCGCTTGTATGAATTTGAATCTTTTGTTATTATTTGCATGAAAAATTATTCCCAAGATCATTGATTTCTTCCTGATGATGTCCTTAATGACTTCCTCCTCTGACTGTATTCTTCTGCTCTTACTAGGTTTAACATTTTGAGGCTTGACATTTCTGTAAAATCAAAATACATATAGCATGACACATAATTAGTGAAGTGCAAAGAAAAACGCAGACGGCAGTACATGTCCACGCGCCTATCACGCGTTGACCTCGTGACCCCGAGTGCATGGTGTGACACACAAGAAGCCGGCAACGTGATTGGCTTTGAATACACGAGGTCACATGTGCTACCATGGCAACTTACACACAGCACTCCTGAAAGTTGTGCTCCCGTGTTGAATAAATGTTGTTTTTAGCCTACAGTAGAGCCTTCTATGAGCAGCCACCCTTGTGACACAGGAAAAGTGGCCTTCTAATGGAGGTTCATTTGTATACAAAATGCCATTTTGGGGAATGGCCAAGTGGCCTCCCATAGGAGGTTGGCTGTTCGTAAGAGTGGCTGCTCATAGCAGGTTCCACTGTACAAACAATCTCTCCGGAGGAATAAAAAACATAATATGAATGAAAAGAGATAATTTTCCTATTAGTCTGTCATGTTTATAGCGACATAAAGCACAATGTTACTTCAGGGGATGTGTTTTACTGCCGCTACTTTTTATACTTGACATAGTGAAAAATCAGGACCAAACTGCCTTTCTATCACTTAGCTCGCACACAAGGTCACACCTTAAGGCCGTTCATTTTATGAGAATATTTACATCATTTTAATAGGCTTCCATCACATCCTAAGGATAACAAAATATACATCAATATTGGTATGGACTGGGGTTAGACTATTCTGGCATAGTACCTCAAGGTTTTGACCAAGGTCATTTCAAGGTCATCTCAAGGTCAAATCACACGCAAATTTAAACAATTTATCACATTGTGTACTGCTTATTGCATTTTACTGAAGATCTAAACGTTGGACATTTAGGATATACTGTTCAATTTTAGCTGAGCACTCTCTCATACATAGGTTATTTACATTCTGGGGTTAAAAGGGGGTGGTAGTAGGGACTAACCTGTGAACTTTTTAAGGTCATCTCGGAAAAGTAATTTTTTTCTCTGGTAAAAGTGTGCAAGTTATTTATCCCTGCCTGTAATATACCTGGGCATGAAGGGTGACACGGTCTCGAGTTGATCTTTACCTGTTTACAAGGGTACCTCGACAAGACACGCCAAGGTCATCTCAAGGTCATTGTAAATGGGCTCACAAATCATAAAAAATATAATTTTGTATATTTTTTGCCGATTTGACATTGAAATGACCTTGACCTTGGCATGAGCTAAAGGAGATGCCTAGTTAAAGAACAATCCCAGATCATGTTATTATTTGCGACTAGACATGGGTCATGTTTATAAAATTTGAATAATTAGGCACCACAAATACGCCCTCACCAAGAATTAATCGGCAGTAAAACAGGTTGTGACAGGATTACAGCGTTTAAGGGGTTAATACCCCCCCTTAGTAAAGCAGGGGTACATTCTACATACATGTGTTACAAAATGACATCTGAATGTTCCTCAACACAATTTGGTGGCAATTCACACACATGGTCTTGTCAGTACTGGAATTACCGGTGATAATCTGTAACTGAACATAATCCTGGCTGGGAGCCGCAAATAAGGAGCGTTTTCAGATCCCGGCTAGGGTCCGGGAACAGCACGAAAAGGGTTAAAGTGCTGAATTTTTTTATGAAAATCTTGGAGAACACAAAGGCTTTTTCAATTTGAAATCATCATAACTGTCTTAGTCAGCCTTTTTTACTTCATTTGAATAGTCTACCTATGTTATGGGTCTACGGCCATTAGAAATATTTTAATTCTTTCAGTGCGGGGATCGTCTTTATACGTCATAATCTGACGTCTACAGACGCCAGATTATGACGTATAAAGAAGATCCCCGCGTCGAAAGGGTTAAAGTGACCGTGGGATGACACTAATTTGTTTTGTTTTTGTTTTGTATGTTTTGTATTCCGCAGATCATGATTTTATTTTTTTCAAAATAAAAATAAATATTTTTTCACCAATACACATGATACAGTGGTACACAGTGGTATACAGTGGTATATATAAAAAACGGTAATATAAAAGGTGTGGTCGTTTGTCAGGGGCATGACTGATTTTGAACACTAGGTCGCATAACAGGGGTACCACTGTATTTATAAGAATCCAGGGAAAAACCAAACATACTATGTGTACTCCTAAACATGTAAGCACAACATTGGGCCATATGTTGATGCCGTCGGCCTAGTGTTGGGCAGGCCATCAGTGCTGCAGGTTAACGAACCCCTTGTCCTAACTTTAAGACACCAATTAAGGGTGGCGTCGTTAATGTGGTTAGTCGTAAACGGTGGGTATTCGTTGCAAAAAGTGTTGTATAATGCACCCACTCTTGTTCACATGGCTGTATACAACTTGGTAATAAAACTAGTTTAGTCTTTTTCAGTGCTTTTAAATTTGTTTTTGACTTGTTTGTATTTTTAGGCAAAATCAGTGAGCTATATAAAATAAATTTTCAAAATTGACATGTGGAAATTAGCAGTCGCTTTGAATGAACACCAAACATTTCATTCCCCATATTAAACTGTGACATAATCTGCTATTACAACATATAAAATTCAACCAGTAGCGCATGCTTTTCGTTGATTTCTCCTTCAATTATTAACCAATTTTCATGAAATTTTGTAAAAATCATATTTCAACAGAGTCCTAATATCCCTGAAAATTTCGTAAAATTATATTCAGTATTTCAAAAGTTAGACCATTTGACATGTAATAAAATTCTAGAATTAGTTTAATGGGTTTAAAGAGGGACGTCACAATAAAAAAAATGCGCAAAATTATAATGAATATTTCAAAAGTTAGACCATTTGACATGTAATAAAATTCTAGAATTAGTTTAATGGGTTTAAAGAGGGAGGTCATAAATTCAATTTACTACATGTCAAATAGTCTAACTTTAGAAATATTCAATATAATCTTGCGAAATTTTTACCGACGTTAGGATATGACTTGAAAATTGCCTGTGCTAAATTTCCAGAAAATCGGTTCATAATTGACAGAGAAATCGACGAAAAGCATGCGCTACATATTTACCAAAATGAATGTGGCCCAGGGTATATACTGTATTTATTCTACTAAATGCCCATATAACAAAAAACGCCCACCCCCCCCCCCCCTGATTTGAAAATGAAGCCCACGATTATGCACACTTGATCATTAAAAAACTATGGCGAAGCAAAACACTGCATATACCGTATTTCTTCTAATAAACGCCCACAATAAACGCCCCCCCCCCCCCGATTTGAAAATGAGACCCACAATAATGCAAAATATGATCATTAAATAACTATATATATATACAGGTGAAGCAGAACACTGCATATACCATATTTATTCTAATAAACGCCTATATTCGAATAAACGCTCACCTCCTGATTTGAAAATAAAACTCAGAATCATTAAAAAACTATTCTAATAAGAGCCCATCTCCCTGTAATCTCATGGGGTATTCTAATTTATGCCCCAGGCGTTTGTTACAATTAATACGATAAACTATATTCCTAGAATAAAAAACATGTACCATATATAGTGTTATATATTTACCTTTTGCTGATTTTTTCGTCGTTTTTCACCATTTTGTGGGATCTGATTGAAGAAGGATCAGGAAATAATGCGTCTAGAAATCTCAATGTAAGTGGCATAATAGTCGCAGCTTCGTTGACAACTTCATCAAAGGTGAATTTTTTCATATTTTCCAAATTCACATCACGACGCAAGATTCTGGAAGTTTTATAATATTTTTTGCGCTGTAAAAAGACAAATAAAATTTATAATAATATTTTTAACCCTTGAAGCGCTGAATTTTTAAAATAAAAACTTGAAATCATCATAAATGTCTTCGTTAGCTCTTTCCAATTCATTTAAATACCTATGTTATGGGTCTACGGCCATTAGAAATATTTTTACTCTTACAGTGCGGGGATCAACTTCAGTTGTCAGAATCTGATGTCTACAGACGTCAGATTCTAAGCCGATTTTTTTTTAATTAGTTGGTTGACAAAACTGCCGACTCACGAAAATGCAAAATCGAAAAAAAAAAATTGAAAAAACATATGTTTTTATTGCCGCCGACCCTGTGTTTGCCGGTGAATAGCTAAACCTGAAAGTAGATTTAGATGAACACAGATTGTTTAAATTAAAAAAGATTTCTTCACAGCCTGCTAGTTTTGGATTTGAATTTTTTTCTACCATACGACCACTAGTTTATATAGAAAAATAAGTTGACTGGGACAAAAATTAATCTCATTTTTTTTTAGTTCCTCAGACCCCGAGCTAGTGAACGATAAAGTTAACCAGTATTTAAAAAAAAAGTAATTTAGATTTTTTTTTTTTCTGTCGTCCTCCTGCCCATAGGTTTCAAATGATAACTTCTGTCAACCAACTAATATAAAAACACTGGCCTAACGACTAAAGTTGATCCCCGTGCTGTACAGGTTGAAATATAAAAACTAAAAATTAAAATTTGAAAATATGTAAGTCACTAAACATAATATAGTCCTATAATTCACCTATTTATTCCTGGAATAAAACATTTCTCCTTTTAGCGAGCCACCACTGCATGAAATAACTAAACGGGGAGCAAAATCAATGATCATAATCCAGATTCTGTATCCGAATCGTAATCCGGATTATCCCCACAATTTAATCCTTAAAGCGCTGAAATATTTTTGAATAACATGAACTAGAGCCTGACGGCACTGAAGTAGAGCTTGCGTCGAACTTCAGGGTTATTGTTTTACGGACAGCTAAAATGGAGCTGTCTCACAATAATTATAAAAGCTGCTTAGCTGTTTTGCTTATTTTAATCAAAAGACCAAGTCATAAAAAATGGTGTTTAATTTATTATTTAACTGTTTAAAGTATTAAAACCCAGTGGGGGTTTCTGAACTCTGAACTTTTCAGTCTGAAGTTTGAAGTCCAAAGTCTGAACTCTTTAAGTCCAAAGAAATCTGAAGTAGCCTATACTGTCCAAAGTCTGAAATTCAAAGACCGAAGTTTAAAATACGAAGGACGATGTCTGTCCGAAGTAGGCCCTATATCAAAAGTCTAAAATCCGAACTCTAAGTCTAAAGTTCAAAGTTTGAAGGTCCTATTCCATAATAATACTAAATACAGGTGAACATCGATATAACACGAATCGTTACAACACGGATCGGTTATAACACGGTAAGGTCATGGACCCCAAAATTTAGGACCCCTTTTCTAGCTTTTTTACAGAATACCGTGTTATATTTTCCAAATCTACAAGATTTATTAAAAGAGTAAACAGTATGTGCATCGCGTAGACTAATCGCTATCGCCGACAACGCCAACACGCATTATGTTAACTCGAATGCTAAACGTTTCGCCCAGCATTGAAACAATGTTTGGCCAACACTGGGTCTACACATGTGAACGCGGAAAAGTGCGGCGTGTCATGTCATAATACCTGTACTGGCGGTGAGGCGAGAATAAGTGACACGCTGGAGACGCTTTGATAGCTTCGTATATTATAATACGGCATAATATAATTCACTCATAAAAATCATGTTATAAAATTGTAAAGAGCGTATTGTATTCGAATAGATAATTATTAGTCTAATGATCGTGTTATAAATTTCTGTAGATCGTGTTATAAATTTCCGAATATCGTGTTTTAAATTTATTGAAGATCGTGTTATAATTAATTCAGATTATAGGAAATTTGTAAAGAACGTATTGTATTCAAACAGATAATTATTATAATTAGTCTAAAGATCGTGTTATAAAGTTCTGAAGATCGTGTTATAAATTTAATGAAGATCGTGTTTTTAT
Organism: Flabesymbios commensalis; assembly: GCA_964017125.1. Classification (NCBI taxonomy): domain Eukaryota; kingdom Metazoa; phylum Annelida; class Polychaeta; order Terebellida; family Flabelligeridae; genus Flabesymbios; species Flabesymbios commensalis. Next base: position 77,637,470 of record OZ024913.1, on the reverse strand, counting down.
TATGTCATAATGCCGGGCAGTGAGGCGAGAATAAGTGGCTCGGCGGGGACGCTTTGATATCTTTGTATATTATAATGCGGTATAATAGAAATCGTGTTATAAATTTGTAAAGAACGTATTGTATTTAAACAGATTTTTATTAGTCTAAAGATCGTGTTATAAATTTCTGAAGATCGTGTTATAAATTTATTGAAGATCGTGTTATAATTAATTTAGATTATAGCAAAATGATTATAGTTTTGTAGACAATTTAAATCGTGCTATGTACACAAAGTAAAGAATGGTATGTATTTAAGAAAGATCGTGATATATTATGCTTACAGATACAGATTATAGCACGAAAAATAATCCATCTGTAGATCGTGCTATATATTTAATAACGATGGTATCGTATTATACATCTAAGAAAAATCGTATTATATTTATATAGAAGTTTGTCGACTTAATACGTCTTGTAAGGCCTGCAAATCGAAGGAAAGGGTTAAACCCCCCCCCCCCCCCCACAGAGACTACGTACTGAGTGTTGTACAAACGTCACCTGATAAAGTGTAGACACCGCCAGAGTTGTCGAGACTCGCGCCTATCGACTGGAGCAAATCTCACAAGCTCTCGTGAAGTATTTTCTGACGAGATTCTGTGAGAGTGCATAAGCTGTCAATCACCGCACCTGACCTCTTGACGTGGGAGGAGTCAGAAAGAGAGGGGGTTTCTGAACCAATCAGCGTGAGGACAGTGATGTCAATCATCAACTGCAGAGGTGATAGCAGTGACAGACACGGCCACTGCCGATATATCATTCACATTTATTATTTTGTGTGCAATTAAATAATAATAATGCTCGCATAGTATCACATGCAAATGATAATCAAGGTATCAAATACATCGGGTTACACACTGCGCACAATGATATGTATAAGCATGTAATAAAGAACTAAAATTAAAATATAGCAAATTCGCTACTCCTCCGCTGCATAAAGATGTGTAATTTATTGTTATTTTTATAGTGTTCATTCTGTATACATTTGTACGATAAAATAGTTGTAAAACGTTACAATTGTAACGCCGCAAAAATTATGAACACAACACGTTACACCTGTGCAAACAAAACAGCTTATAATAACGATAGTCTTCCTATTATTACTCATCCGTTTTCGGTATCGTTTTCTGGTTGATTTTTTGTATAACACGATTCATTTATAACACGATTTGACTCATTGGACCCCATTGATCGTGTTATAACGATGTTCACCTGTATGTGTTTCATACCCAAAGCCTCATTAAGAGCAAGTTCTTAAATCACAGCAAGTTCACATATACTTGAGCGACATCTATGAGTTTATAATTCAAAGCTCTTGGCCCTTACCCCTACTTGGTCACTGGCTTGCAAACAAATTGACTGTATTACTGCCGGGATGTTGAAACTGCTTGACCCAAACTTGTATTGACATGCCCAGTAAACACAAAACATTTATATGACTTTATGCAATGTTGGCCCAACGTCGAAGACGTTGGGCCGACGTTGTATAAATGTTATACAAATGTCTTGTGTTTGCTGGGCAGGAGGACTTTCTCTCAAACATTGTACATTTATAGTTGTCAGGTTAAGTCAGACCCATAAGCAGCATTTTTAGTAGGGGGTTGTTTGAAGGAAAAAGTGAACCTTTTTCTACTCAAATTCTTATTGCAGTTAAGAGTTTTTTTAAATATAAAAGCCCATATTGCATATTTCCTGCCTTTAATTTCTGGTGAAGTTTTGATCCTTAAAGCTATATATTTGCGTAAAGTAAAATTTTAGGATTCAATATTATATTATAAACAATTTTATGCAACAATAGACTAAAAAACAATAGACTAAAACAATATACAGACTCTATTTTGGATAATTCTCCACCATTATATTTTTCTCGCATCATGCTGCTAGCTTTCACTACAAGACGTACCGGTATGGTGAGATGAGCCCATCTCGCACTCTCTCCCATACGCTCCACTGCTCAGGTTGATTTTGCCGTTTCAGAGCGATATTTGTATGAGAAAATACATACTGCATCGTTAAGAAAGCAAGATGGGCTGATCTTGGTATTCGTCACCACATCAGGCCCTCATCATAAGGGTCTGATGTGGCGACTTGAGTCAATCTTGCCTTCTTAACGATGCGGTAAGCATATGATCTTACCTCTTTGTGTATATTCTCAAAGAAGACTTTCAAAATTGCGTTTCTTGCTGGTGGATGGCTTTCATACATTAGCCTGATACCATTTGTATACTTGGAGGCTCTGAAATACTTGTAGGCTCCGTCCAGCATTATGGAACAGGGAGACGGCTTGCGTTCCTTAGGCTCAGGTAGGATTTCTTCTTTTCTATATAAAAATAATTGTAATTTACAGTGGAGGATCTAGTATCAGGGGCAAGAACGGGCTACAAAAAAAAACCTAGAAATCATGCAATCCCTCATCCCCCCCCCCCCCGATTTGTCACTAGAAGTTATACACACCAAGAGCCTATATCCTCTAGAGGGGCACTGGGCATGATCCCCCAGAATTTATTTTAATCTAAGGTTTTAAGTTGCGCATTATCATGATTATGGAGCATATTTCTGCCCAAATATGGCAGTTTTATTGTTTTGGGATAGTTGGCCATTTTAAATTTGATCCAGTTTAAAGTTTTCAGGTCATATCCCTATCTGAAACCGAGCATTTTGTTTGTAATGGTCTAGATAGCTATCTAGAAGGTTTTCCAGATATCACTGATATTAGTCAATGATGGCCAATAGTCTTATATTTTTAAAATATTGTGTAGCAATTCGCAACCAAGCTCAACAACAATCATTGGGTTTTTCCTATCAGTAAATATGATATATTTTGTCTATCAACTACATCAGTGTGCTTAGGGGAGACCGGGGCTAGTTTGAACAAAATTTAGAATTTTTTTTATTATTTTATATGATTAAGTTAGAAAACTGATATTATTGTCCAGAAGTATCCAACTATAGCTATGCTGCTTTTAAAATACTTTATTCTCAAATTGAAAACAAAGTAAACATGTTAAAGTTAGATTTTTTACTGTTCGAACAAAACCCCGCGCTCGGGGTTTGTACGAACATGGGATGGGGTTTGTCTGAACAGAGTTGGATGTGCCAGATAATTTGTGGGGTTAATCTGAACAGTCGAACTAGCCCCATTGTCTTTGTTCTTCGTTCAAACAAAGCCCACATGGACGTATTTTGAAAAAAATTATATTTAGAACATACATTATAGAAGGCAACCTAACATGTGTAAAAGGAGGCAGCACAGAACAAGAATACATTTAGTGATTTACTGTCAAAATTATAGGCACTGTACTGACTAACACAGGTCTGTGCGAACTAGCCCCGGCCTCCCCCATTTGATTAGCAATAGGCCAAAATTGTGTAGCTTTTTGATAAGTGATACTGAACAAATTGAACCCTCAGCACAATATGCAATGCATATTATGCATTACTATAAAATAACACAGATTATAATAGAGAAGTAATAAAGTTACAGAGTAGGTTATGAGATCATTGGTGCTGTTTGATAAAAGATTTTATATAGGTCTAGCACCTATATATAGGTCTAGCAGAAGAATTTGATAGATAAATAGATCACGTAGATAAATCTATGCAATGCCACCTACATGTATCTGGTGATTAAGTTTAAAATTATTAGAGAAATATTTATACATCAATGAATGAAATAAGAGTAAAAAATTGAAGGAGAAATTCACTGTCCTTAGAAAACTGAGCTAAGAAATTTAAATTTTCAGCCCCTTGAAGTTGTGATCCGCTTCCGCAATCTAAAACTTCAAGTGACTGAAAATTTGTGTTATTTGTGAAATTTGGGTCCAAACATATAAATGTGTTTTAGGATTGAAAGCATATTATACTTTTAACAACTGGTTATCAGGGGTAATACAGATGCTAGTAAAATCACAGAACGTCTACTCTAGTCGACATCAGTGTTCTAAGGGTTAATAATTTTCAGACAATGTTTTCTTGCATAGTAAGTTGCTAAATATGATGCACAGGTATAAACCCATTTTTGAAACTTCATAGTTTTATCTCACTAAAACTTAATTAAAGTTAATCTTAGAAAATGGTCTATTTTATAAAAATACTCACTAAAATTTTGACAAATTTCACTTTTGTTGCTTCATTGACTAGAAAATAGCACTTTTCTAAGAACTGCTTGATGATTGACTGAATAATCAAGTAGGTTTCATTTTCAGCAGTGCGTCCAGGGATCAAAGGGGGGATAACTTATCACCTTGTTGACAAAAAAATGAAATATTTAACATTTTCAGCGCGTGGACCGACTTTAGAATTTGCTGTCTAGGCCTCCAGACATCAGATTAAGACGTCTGAATTTGATCCCCGCACTGAAAGAATTAAATATTTAAAACAGCCAGTGACTAAAACATTGGTATTCAAGTGACAGAGCTAACTAAGATAGCATTTGTGATAATTTCAAATTGAGAAATCCCTTAACCCTTTCAAGCCTGGGTTTACCATTGTCATCTTCATCCAGTACAAGCCGCGAATTGCTGTCGCAATTTTCGACTTGTAGTGGATGAAGATGAGTTGATGTGGTTCAAAAATTAAAGAAAATTGCCACGTACTGGTAAACCAGTTTCATGGAAATTTTCGTTCTAAAACCCTTTGTTTTAGGAAAGTTAAGTCTGTTTTCAGGGATGTAAAATGATGCTTTAATGCATCGTTTGGACCCAAGGGGTTAAAGCGCTGAAATACTTTGATACAAATCATGCAAACCAAAGGGTTTTTTCGATTTAAAATCATCATAAATGTCTTAGTCAGCTTTTTCTGTGTCATTTGAATACCGTATTTCGCGGGGTATAGTACGCACCTGTGTATAGTACGCAGGTACCAATATTTGTACCAAAAAACATAGGTAGTACGCACCAGTGGATAGTACGCATGAGGGTGGTGAGTATCTATACACGCTATCTGGGGTGTGTGTGTGGTATGTCTTTATTACTCAAGGCATTCAGAATGTGGTTCAACTCAGCTGGTTACATAAGGACATAATTGATTGGCTAATAAAGATTATATAAAATAAATGAAATGATTAGGTAAATATAAAGATTTTGAACAATATGAAAATATAAAATCAGGAAGAACTATCTGAGTATTATATTTATATTTGTTATTGTGTATCTGTGGTATGGGTTTACAGCCATTTTTTTCTATGTTTTCTAATCCTTTCAGCGAGGGGACCTTTTTTAGACGTCAGAATCTGATGGTCCCGGTACTGAACGGGATAACAATTCCTGGCAGAAACACTGTGAACAGGCTTCCTACACTTTGCCATTGCTAAAACTCAAGGACTTCTGAGGGATTTCTGTCGACTTCCAGATATTTTTTCAACGACAAAATAAAGCTGTGTGAAAGCAACAGCAATTTGTATAAGAGAAATATGTGAAAGAAGTTTTCGCATTTGCAGGCCAAAATTTTTTCGAAAATTATTGATTAGCAATTTTCTTCTTCAATGTCTGACTCTCACTATATCCTTATCATTTATGCATAAATATTTCGCTAATCAATTTCAAATTTGATTAGCAAATGGCCAAAATTGCATAGCTTTTCGATACAAAAAAATTAACAAATATTTCCTATAACCTGGTAACTAGTATCACTTACACAAGCACACAATCCATGATAGATGATAGGCCTAATAATACACATACATTATAAGCAGCTACTACAAAAGTACATCAGTTGTCCCATGTATATGTAACTTTTTTCCTGCTATAACCATATATATACGGATGAAAAAACAATTCAGCAACACAAGGGTAACATTTAACCCTTTAAGTCCTATTTAAATGTTATGACTAAAAGTGTATGTTGTGGTCATGGAAAAATGTTTCTTATTTATAATTTATTTTATATAAACTTTTTACAAGTATTTTCAATTAAATGTTTCTGTAAACCTTTCCAGTAGCCATCTGGTCTACTTTTTGGGGACCACTATGGAAATAAGGGTCACCAGACCCTTTATAGTGTCTTTTATCCCTGGTGACCAGTATGGTAGCCTTGATTGTTTTTGAAATCATGCTTACATGTACTGTTCACCGAAATAAATCAAATCAAAATCCTCACGATGCATTAAAGCATCATTTTACGTCCCTGAAAACAGACTTGATTTTTCTACAACTAAGGGTTTAAGAACGAAAATTTCCATGAAACTGGTTTACCAATTCATGGCAATTTTCTTTTCTTTTTCATTCACATCAAGTCATCTTCATCCACTACAAGTCAAAAATTGCGACAGCAATTAGCGGCTGTAGTGGATGAAGATGACAATGGTAAATTCAGGCTTGAAAGGGTTAAGGACATTTGAACAAGCACATTTTGCTAAATATACAATGTTTCAATACTTTAAAGGTCCTGCATTTAGGAGCAAAATCCACTGTCGAAGGCACCACAAGAATAACCCTTACAATTATTTTTGTATAAACCGTGTGGACCAATGAGATTTTTCAAATTGAAATCATCATAAATGGCTAACTTTAGCTCTTTTCTCTTCATTTGAATACCTATGACCATTATAAATGTTTTTACTCTTACAGCACACGGATCAAATTTAGAGATCTGACAGACGTCAGATTCTAACGTCTAAATTTGATCCCGGGCTGTAGGGACTAAGCGAGCTACCAGTAGCTAACCTTTGATAACTGTGGTCACTTGGATCGGTGACGAAAGATTTTTCTGGTCTAGGTTTTACAACATAAACCTTTCTTTTCCGGGAGCCCCTCTTCTTCTCGAAAACACCAGTTTTAACCATATTTTCAATGCAAATATTACAAAAATATTTATCTTTGAGTTCATCATTGGTTATGTGTGAGCTTCGTGGATTCATCCTCATCATTAGGTTATTCACACTTCCAACATCTGTGACCGTCAGTACCTTGAATCGCTGCCAACCCTTTTTGTGCCTTTTAAATTGGCTGCAGCATAAAAAACAAGTCTCTTCCACTTCAGAAACAGTTCCATTTCCATCCATTTGCGCCACATTATCCTCCATTGACTTGTTGCTATCATAATAAAAAAATCATAGAAATATTAGTAAATATCAACAAATGGAGAACACAATTCACCGCTAAGCACGTCTAGATGATCAATTTTAAAAGGTTTCATCACTGTTATTGGGAAAGAAATAAGTGTTTAAACATCAAGATTTGCAAATATTTATTCTCAAATTAAACAATTATGTATGAGCAGTTTTCACCCACTTAAATTTGTAGCTCACTTTAAATACGATTAGATAATCTTGAGGTAAAGTGTTTATTTCAGAGTCCACAAATCCTTGTAGTGCTGCCTGGGACCTTACCCCTTGTGCTGCTAAGACCGTATATAAATAAATTTTAAATCAAATTTCAGACTAAATAAAATACTACTAAAATTTGTAACATATATCTTGTGGTAGCTAGATGCTCAGTTAATCAAATAATTCAATTTAAAAAATATTAAATATTTTTTAAAATTTAAAATAAAATATTTTTCAGCATTTACAACTGGAAATTGTGTTAGCAATTCAGCTTTTATCAGCAACACAGGGGTGAGATAAACGGTTTCAAGAAAATATTAAGCAAAAATATGCTGGTAATACCATTTATATAGGCCTAATGATGGATGGACAGGAGCAAGATAATGATGGATGGACAAACACAGATTAACAAGACTACATAAGTCCAGGAGCTCCCGCTCCGAATTAGAATTTGATTTAAGCAATTTTGTATAGGGTTATTAATGTAGTCCTAGTCTAGGTCAAAAATCAAGACGCAAGACAACTAGGTCTAAGAAGCCCAGTCTAAGAGTAAGATAAGAACTAGACAGTCTGTCAGAGATTGCAAACCTCCATTGAAATTAATGATCCTAATCAGTATCCCAGTAATGGTCTACCTATCTGGCATGGTTTACCCGATATCAGGCCAATCGAGTTAACTAATAGCTGATTTACGGTCATTTTGAATTCGATATAAATTAGTTAAAAACTTAGGGTGCATCCTCCCCCGAAACCTCAAATTTTGTTTTATAGTAATGAACTAACATCTAACACAGTTTGCAAAATATTGGGCATGTGAAAGTAAATAATGGCCGATAGAGGGCCATTTTGAATTTGATCAAGTCAAAATTTTCCAAGATGCATCCTCAGCTGAAATCTCACATTTTGTTTTATAGTAATGGTCTAGCCATCTAGTACGGTTACTAAAAACCGGCTATGTGAAAGTAAATAATGGCCGATAGGCGGCCATTTTGAATTTGATCGAGTCAATTTTTTTCAAGATGCATCCTCTCTTGTAATCTCACATTTTGTTTTATAGTAATGGTCCAGCTATCTAACACGGTTTACCAAATATCAGCAATGTGAAAGTAAATAGTGGCCGATAGGCGGCCATTTTGAATTCGATTGAGTCGAAAATTTTTTAAAGGCATCCTCTCTCTAAACGTCACATTTTGTTTTATAGTAATGGTCTAGCTATCTAGCACGGTTTACCTGATATCAGGCCTATCGAGGTAAATAATGCTGATTGTCGGCCATTTTGAATTCGTAAGTTAAAAATTTTCATAGTGCATCCTCCCCCGAAAACTCACACTTTGTTTTATAGTAATCAGGTAATGGTCTAGCCATCTAGCACGGTTTACCAAATATCAGCCATGTGAAAATGAATAATGGCCGAAAAGGCGGCCATTTTAAATTTGATCAAGTCAATTTTTTTCAAGATGCATCCTCATCTGAAATCTCACATTTGTTTTACAGTAATGGTCTAGCCGTCTAGCACGGTTGACCAAATAACGGCCATGTGAAAGTGAATAATGGCCGATAAGCGGCCATTTTGAATTTTATCGAGTCTAATTTTTTCAAGATGCATCCTCTCCTGAAATCACACATTTTGTTTTATAGTAATGGTCTAGCCATCTAGCATGGTTTATCAAATAACGGCCATGTGAAAGTGAATAATGGCCGATAAGCGGCCATTTTGAATTTTATCGAGTCGAATTTTTTCAAGATGCATCCTCTCCTGAAATCACACATTTTGTTTTATAGTAATGGTCTAGCCATCTAGCACGGTTTACCAAATAACGGCCATGTGAAAGTGAATAATGGCCGATAAGCGGCCATCTTGAATTTTATCGAGTCGAATTTTTTCAAGATGCATCCTCTCCTGAAATCACACATTTTGTTTTATAGTAATGGTCTAGCCATCTAGCACGGTTTACCAAATAACGGCCATGTGAAAGTGAATAATGGCCGATTGGCGGCCATTTTGAACTTTGACAAAATGATTTTTTTCAAAATACATCCTCTCCTGAAGCCTTACAATTTGTTTTATAGTAATGGTGTAGATATCTTGAGCGGTTTTCATGATATTCCACAATATCAGGCCTGTCGAGGTGAATAATGGCTGATAGGCGGCCATTTTGAATTTTATCAACTTCAAATTTTTCAGGATGCATCCTCTCCTGAAACTTTACAATTTATTTGATATTAATGGTGTAGCTATCTTGAGCGGTTTTCATGATATTCCGCAATATTAGGCCTGTCGAGGTGAATAATGGCCGATAGGCGGCCATTTTTAATTTTATCGACTTGAAATTTTTCAAGATGCATCCTCTCCTGAAACCTCACAATTTGTTTTATAGTAATGGTGTAGCTATCTTGAGCGGTTTTCATGATATTCCGCAAAATCTTTCAGTCGGATTTACCGATGTTATAAATTAGGTCGAGGTGCTGGGTCAACTTCAAGGTCAAGGTCCAAAAACCTGAAAAGGCACAACTAGGGACCTTAGAGAACATGTATGTGCAATATGACTGTCATCGGCCCAGTACTTTTCGAGATCTGCTCCGGAAACGAAGTGCGCGTCAAAACGTCTAAATAGGTCATAGTTCTGAACCAGAAGTAGGTCAAAGTTCAAATACCCCAAAAGGCACAACTTGACCCCCTAGGGGTGTTGTGTGTAAAATTTGAAGACAATCGGACAAGTACTTTCAGAGATATGCTCCGGAAACGAATTGTTTACGGACGGCCCAACGGCCCAACGCCGTCACATCATCATTTTCTCCTCTGCAACCTTGCGTATTGAATTCAGATTAAAAATATTTTAACCTGTCCATTAGCCACCTGGAAGTAACCCACATACCAAAAATTGTTATCCTAGCTTATTTTCTCACAAAGTTATAGGCAAAAGAAGAGGCCAAAAAAAAACGGAGGTAGAATCCATAGCTCCCTTCGCTCACCTACGGTGACGGCGGGAGCTAATTAATTGTTGTATATAAATAGGCCCTAGTTTTTCACTACACGATAGGGTCTACTGAATACATTTGTGAAGGTTAAATCAGTTATTGAGAATGAAATGAGAGTTCAGATATAAAGATTTGTATCTGTTGGTCCCAAAATTAAAAACATATGAGTAATATGGGTGACTATTTAAAATCAATAGCAGCTGCGAGTATAAGTAAGAGCTGTAGCAAACCTTTTATTAGTAGATGTGTTATCATAATTGTTGTCACAATAATCTATAGGACCAGAAAGGTGACCCTGGATGGTCGGTGGCACTGCCAGCTGTGGGGCTTTAGTCACAGTGCGAGCTGAACGAACATGATGATTGATAGTTAGGCCTATGGGATTAGCCTGATCTGGCTCTGCAGATTTTGCTTCAACAAAATAACACATACTTTTACTCTCCGTCCTCTTGAACACGCCTTTAGCTATCAAATCTAAAACGCACGCTGTACAAAAATATTTATCTTCGAGTTCATCAGTGGTTATGTGTGAGCTTTCTGGATTCATCCTCATCATCAGGTTATTCACACTTCCAACATCTGTGACCGTCAGTACCTTGTGTCGCTTCCAACCCCTTTGAATCCTTATAAATGGGCCACAACATAAAAAACAAGTCTCTTCCACTCCGGAAACAGTTTCATTTCCATCCACTTGCACCACGTTATCCTCCATTGATGTGTTGCTACCATAATAACGAAAAAAATAATAGCAATATTAGTAATATCAACAAACGGAGAATACTCAATCACTGCTAAGCACGTCTATGATCGATTTAAAAGGTTTAATTTCACTGTTATTGGGAAAGAAATAAGTGTTTAAACATCAAGATTTGCAAATGTTTAGTCTCAAATTAAACAATTACCCAGTATGAGTAATTTTCACCCACTTAAATTTGTAGCTCACTTTAAATGAGTTAAGATAATGTTGAGGTAAATGGTACATTTCCGAGACCACAAACCCTGGTACTGCTGCATGGGACCTTACCCCTGTTTAACAATGTTTATTAAAAATAAGTTTTCGAGCAAATTTCATACTAAATAAAATACCAATAAAATGTAACATATCTGCAGGGCCCGTATTCTCGTACCAGTTACAATATATCGTAGGCTTTTAATTGGTCGAAATAATCATCTCGACCAATCAAAAGCCTACGATATATCGTAACTTGTACGAGAATACGGGCCCAGTTGATCAAATAATTTAATTTGGGAGATGTCGATTTTCCATAAATATAAATATTTTTCTGCATTTCAAGTTGAAAATTGTGTTAGCAATTCCAGTTTCAGCTTTTATCAGCAGCACAGACTGTAAACATGGTAAAAGGTCTGTCACACCTTGGCGATCTGTGTCAACGATCGCGTAACACAAGAAAAAATCAGTCGAATGCTGACGAACGCTGGCCATCGCTGGACCATAGTTATGCTATCGCCATGTGCACTTAGCGATCGTTTTTGATCGCAGATTAATATAGTCAACTGTCAAAATACGCGGGACATGGGGTCCCCAGAATGCAACAGTGTCCCCTGGACATTCCACAATGACATATCACCCCACATCCACGGTCATCAGCCAAGATAATAATACTAGGCCTATATGCGTTTCATACTCATCGCCGCATTAAGAGCAAGTTCCCAAATCATCTAAAGTCTATATACTTGATCGACATCTATGAGTAAATAATTCACCAATTCTCTCATGTGGGCTTTGTGTTGAAACACAAATGGTAAACCCAGGTACAGTGTTACCATGGGGGTCTAGAAACAGTTGACCCTCACGCGTATTGACAGCAAGAGCTTTCCCAGCAAACACGGCACATTCACCAAATGATGCACAACACGGTACCCTGGGGTACCAAATAGAAATCCGCCATTTTGTTTAATTATTTAATTTATTTTTCAGGGCTGTACCCTGGGTACCAAAAAGAGTAAAATAATTTTAAAACAGGGCAAAAAAGATGTGAAACGTTCTTATTTTGCAAAATCTTCTTGTTTTGGTGGCATTTTCGTCACTAAGGACTATTGGTAAAACATTTTTCAATGTCGGAACCTATTGCAATGCAAATTGATGCCGCATTCACCAGGTGGCGCTGCAAATCACGTGGTACCCCAGTACCCCGGTGTACCGCGTGTTGCATCAAATGTTGGTTTAATGTCACAGATCTTGGCCTTACTTTAAAACAGCATTGGATCAATGTCTCGTTTCAGTAGTGTCTTGTAATCAGTTCAGTGGCTGATATTAATGCCGTCAACCTGTACTCAATAGGCTACTGTTGACCTTCACTTGACCGTCCCACGCATGCCCATTCTGCAGTTGGATGATTCTTTAACGCAGATCTGCAGATGAACACTGAAAGTTTTGAACAGGTTCAAAACCTTCAACACACACCAGCCCGTACGAAGATATGCCAGATGGGCGTTGGGTGGTCGCTACTGAATCGCTCCACACGCTATGGGAGTGTTACTCGATCGTTGTACTCACTAGGGGGGCGTTACTCAGTCGCTGTACAAACTAGGGGAGCGTAACTCGAGCGTTGTACACCGTCACGCTAAGGGAGCATTACTCAGTCGCTGTACACGCAAGGGGAGCGTTACTCGATCGTTGTACATGCTAGGAAAGCGTTCTCAGTCTCTGTACCATATTGCTTATAATTATAAATCATAATAGCTGTACACGCAAGGGGAGCGTTACTCGATCGTTGTACATGCTAGGAAAGCGTTCTCAGTCTCTGTACCATATTGCTTATAATTATAAATCATAATAGGCATATATACAATATATATACACTTCCTGGTGAATCACGTAAAACCATAAAAATAAAATCATAAATTATTGGTAATGATAGACAAAATATCTACAAATGTATCGATCTTTATGAAAGTTAAGCTGATCAATAATAATATGAGATGTTTGAAATCTACTTCTATATGCAACATAGGCCTTTAGCACGAGAAAATGGCCAATTTAAAATATCTTATACCAGAACACTTCTAAACTGTCTGACAAAACTTAAATAAATATACTAAAACCAATGAAATACTGTGCAGTAAAACCTTGTGGTTTTAATGATAAATTATGTGACCGTAACTGTGCATTGCAGAGCGTCGAGCACATGTTGGCAGTCACTCACCAGTCGTTGAATGTGTTATACATTCGTTACTCATGCGCTACTCCCATGCTGGCAGTCACTGGTGATCGCTGGCGATAGAATCACAGATTATGTGATGTGCACTTTATGTCGTTGATCATGTTACTCTAATGGTACTCATGCCCTTATGAACTAGATAGACAATCGTTCTGGAACATGAAAGTCCATCAATCGCCAGCGTTTTTAATAATTTTTAATATTTTCGTCTGCGTTACGCGATTGTTGACTGTGATAGCCAAGGTGTGACAGGCCCTTTAGATATACGGTTTCAAGAAGTATTAAGCAAAATTATGGATATTGATGGATGCAGAGACGGACGTTAATGATGGATGGACAGAGAGAAGTTAATGATGGATGGACAGACGGAGGATAATGATCTAGATGGACAGACAGCGGATATTGATAGATGGACAGACAGAGGATATTGATGGATGGACAGACGGAGGATATTGATGGATGCAGATATGGACGTTAATAATGAATGGACAGAGAGAAGTTATTGATGGATGGACAGACAGAGGATAATGATTTAGATGGACAGACAGCGGATATTGATGGATGGACAGATGGAGGATAATGATGGATGGACAGACGAAGGATAATGATGGATGGACGGACGGAGGACAATGATGGATGGACAGATGGAGGATAATGATAGATGGACAGACGGTGGATAAGGATGGATGGACACAGTGAGGATAATGATGGATGGACAGACAGTGGATAATGATGGATGGAGGATGGACAGACGACGGATAATGATGGATGGACAGAGGGAGGATAATGATGGATGGACAGAGGGAGGATAATGATGGATGGACAGATGGAGGATAATGATGGATGGACAAACGGAGGATAATGATGGATGGTGGATGGACAGACGGAGGATTATAATGGATTATGAACTAGATAGACAATCGTTCTGGATCATGAAAGACCATCAATCGCCAGCATTTTAAATAATTTTATTTATTTTCGTCTTCGTTACGCAATTGTTGACTGTGATAGCCAAGGTGTGACAGGCCCTTTAGATATACGGTTTCAAGAAGTATTAAGCAAAATTATGGATATTGATAGATGCATATGGACGGTAATGGGCGATTCCATGCACAAAGTGAAAAAAACTTGATTTTGAAAACAGCTTGAAAGTTTTATGTTATGGACTAATATGATACAAAACTACCTTAACTAATTATGTTGCAACTTTTTTTTTAATTATTTGATTGAAAAATGTCCAAAAATCAACATATTACCATTGTTATTGTTATTTTTTTCACAGAAGTTAATTTCCATGTTTCTTTCTATTTTTATCAAGATTTTTCAATTAGTGAACTGTTTACATTTTTTCTATCTTTAATTAATAATATAATATGTTTCTGCAAAATGTAAAATCAAAATATTTGATAATTCTAGCACATTGGTTGTTTTGTGCCAGATGTTTGCTCATGCTATTTTAATAATTTGTCCGTACGACATATGAAACATAATTTTTCCACATTAATTAATCAATTTTTCAGCCTTAATCTTGTTACTACAAATCCTCTTTCTTTAATTAGCAAAAGTTTGACTGGTTCTGTTTAAAATATTTCACATCATTAGTTTTTACGCAATTGGCATTTCAATGCTGTCCGTACGACATATAAAATGTCGTACGGACAGCATTTCCTGTACATTATATTGATAATCTCCACCTTTTGAATATGTTCATTGGTTTTTGTATAAAACTTCACCATTTATTTGAAAAGGTTTTTCATAACTAACAAATCTATTGACTAACAGAGGTCACCTAGGGCTTGTTTGACATTGAATCAGAGATGGATACATGAATATTTTAGTGAGAAACATCTTAATACATATCGAGTTTTGCAGCTATTAGGGGTATCCCACATATATTTTGGAATCTGCCTCTGCTCATACTAAAGATTAAACTATCATGAGTATCTCTATAGTCTGCTAATAAATATTTTCAATGTGAAAGTACTATAATATTGTTCTAAACAATTGCATTTCCCTACAACATGTACAATGCAAGCATTGTTTCATAAATTTAATAGATGTAAAAGGCTGTCTGTCTATTTTTTTATTTTTCAAGCTTGTTTATATGATGAAACTTCATCTTTTTTTTGGATCAACTTCAGTTAACAATTTAGATTCACAAAATAAATTAATATAATATTTTGGTCTTCAGTGCATATGCATCTTTTGTGCCATAACTCAAATGCATGAAATAAATATTACATATAATGGCCAGCATCATGTAGTATATTTTCCTCTTTTTGTCTCTTTTTGTATATATATATTGGAAAAAATAGTATACAAGTCATGATGATTTGCAACATTAAAAAATGTATTTGTTTAGTCCCTTATTAGCATATAATAGAGCAACATAGAAACATAGCATTCAACCTATATTTATAAAATAATTTGAAAAAACATCGGGCCATGATGTGTGATTTTGAAGTTTATACTGTGTTGTCCGTACGACATATATTGAGTGTGGCCCTCCATAAAGGACATGCGAAAGCCCTACAGAAATTGTGAAGAAGCTGCAAGATCTACAAAATGTTATTCTGATGGGCAAATTATTATATTCATGATAATTATCAGTATTCACGTATGTCAAATAAAACGCTCTAACAAAATTCTATACACAATTAAGACCTAATATTAGATTTTTAAAATATTTTTTGTTTTTAATTTGCTTAAAACTGAAATTTTAACCCAGCTATAGATTATTATTCACATTATAATAATCTAAGCTTACTATTTCACCATACTCAAATGAAAAATCAAAGTGAACACTCTTTTACATAGCCACAACTGACATTTTTCAGAGACGTCCGTACGACATATTCCAAACTGTCCGTACGACATGTTGTTTTTATACTTTTATTGTGACCTTGTCTATTAACAAATAATTTATCTGTTAAAATTATGTTTTCTCACTGTTTAGAACACCCTGAGAAATTGATCCAACAGGATGTGGGGAAAAAATCATTGCTCAACTCACAGAGTTTTCGAACTAAACATAAATTGTCAAATGTTACTGTTTTTTGTGCGTCCGTACGACATCTCACGTTTCATCCGATGTAGGACAATCTGTTTTATTTTCGGTCAATTTTTTTTTCTACATATATTTGCACAAGGAGTTTATATGAAACTGGATAATATTTTTTTTTCTAGCCCTAAAATTATTTGCGAAAGCTGAGATATAATCTGTGGATGTCCGTACGACATCCACGGAATCGCCCTAATGATGGATGGACAGAGAGAAGTTAATCATGGATGGATAGACAGAGGATATTGATCTAGATGAACAGACGGAGAATAATGATCTAGATGGACAGACAGCGGATATTGATGGGTGGACAGACGGAGGATAATGATGGATGAACAGACGGAGGACAATGATGGATGGACAAACGGAGGATAATGATGGATGGACAAACGGAGGATAATGATGGATGAACAGAGGGAGGATAATGATGGATGGACAGATGGAGGATAATGATGGATGGACAGACGGAGGACAATGATGGATGGACAAACGGAGGATAATGATGGATGGACAAACGGAGGATAATGATGGATGGACAAACGGAGGATAATGATGGATGGACAGACGGAGGATAATGATGGATGGACAGATGGAGGACAATGATGGATGGACAGACGGAGGACAATGATGGATGGACAGACGGAGGATAACAATGGATGGACAGATGGAGGACAATGATGGATGGACAGATGGAGGACAATGATGGATGGACAGATGGAGGATAATGATGGATGGACAGACGGAGGATAATGATGGATGGACAGATGGAGGACAATGATGGATGGACAGATGGAGGATAATGATGAATGGACGGACGGAGGACAATGATGGATGGACAGATGGAGGATAATGATGGATGGACAATCGGAGGATAATGATGGATGAACAAACGGAGGATAATGATGGATGGAGGATGGACAGACTGAGGATAATAATGGATGGACAGACACAGACGGCGGATAATGATGGATGGACAGAGGGAGGATAATGATGGATGGACAGAAGGAGGACAATGATGGATGGACAGACGGGGAATAATGATGGATGGACAGAGGGAGGATAATGATGGATAAACAGACTGAGGATAATGATGGATGGACAGAGGGAGGATAATGATGGGTGGACAGAGGGAGGATAATGATGGATAGACAGATGGAGGATAATGATGGATGGACAGATGGAAAATAATGATGGAAGAACAGACGGAGGATAATGATGGATGGGTAGAGGGAGGATAATGATGGATGGACAGACGGAGGGTAATGATGGATGGACAGACGGAGGATAATGATGGATGGACAGACGGAGAATAATGATGGATAGACAGATGGAGGATAATGATGGATGGACAGACGGAGAATAATGATGGTTGGACAGAGGGAGGATAATGATGAATGGACAGAGGGATGATAATGATGGATGGACAGATGGAGAATAATGATGGATGGACAAACGGAGGATAATGATGGATGGACAGACGGAGAATAATGATGGTTGGACAGAGGGAGGAGAATGATGGATGGACAGAGGGAGGATAATGATGGATGGACAGACGGAGAATAATGATGGATGGACAGACGGGGAATAATGATGGTTGGACAGAGGGAGGATAATGATGGATGGACATACAGAGAATAATGATGGATGGACAGACCGAGGATAATGAAGGATGGACAGACGGAGAATAATGATGGATGGACAGACGGAGGATACTGATGGATGGACAGACGGAAGATAATTATGGATGGACAGATTGAGAATAATGATGGAAGAACAGATGGAGGATATTGATGGATGGACAGAGGGAGGATAATGATGGATGGACAGACGGAGGGTAATGATGGATGGACAGACGGAGGATAATGATGGATGGACAGACAGTTGTTAATGATGGATGGACAGATGGAAAAAAATGATGGAAGAACAGACGGAGGATAATGATGGATGGATAGAGGGAGGATAATGATGGATGGACAGACGGAGGGTAATGGTGGATGGACAGACGGAGAATAATGATGGATAGACAGATGGAGGATAATGATGGATGGACAGACAGTTGATAATGATGGATGGACAGACGGAGAATAATGATGGATAGACAGATGGAGGATAATGATGGATGGACAGTCGGAGAATAATGATGGATAGACAGATGGAGGATAATGATGGATGGACAGATGGAGGATAATGATGGATGGACAGACAGAGGATAATGATGGATGGACAGACGGAGAATAATGATGGATAGACAGATGGAGGATAATGATGGATGGACAGATGGAGGATAATGATGGATGGACAGACAGTTGATAATGATGGATGGACAGACGGAGAATAATGATGGATAGACAGATGGAGGATAATGATGGATGGACAGACAGTTGATAATGATGGATGGACAGACGGAGAATAATTATGGATAGACAGATGGAGGATAATGATGGATGGACAGATGGAGGATAATGATGGATGGACAGACAGACGATAATGATGGATGGACAGATGGAGGATAATGATGGATGGACAGATGGAGGATAATGATGGATGGACAGATGGAGGATATTGATGGATGGACAGAGGGAGGATAATGATGGATGGACAGACGGAGGATAATG
Organism: Flabesymbios commensalis; assembly: GCA_964017125.1. NCBI lineage: Eukaryota > Metazoa > Annelida > Polychaeta > Terebellida > Flabelligeridae > Flabesymbios > Flabesymbios commensalis. Next base: position 77,618,332 of record OZ024913.1, on the reverse strand, counting down.
ATGGATGGACAAACGGAGGATAATGATGGATGAACAGACGGAGGATAATGATGGATAGACAGATGGAGGATAATGATGGATGGACAGACGGAGAATAATGATGGATAGACAGATGGAGGATAATGATGGATGGACAGATGGAGGATAATAATGGATGGGCAGACGGAGAATAATGATGGATGGACAGATGGAGGATAATGATGGATGGACAAACGGAGGATAATGATGGATGAACAGAGGGAGGATAATGATGGATGGACAGATGGAGGATAATGATGGATGGACAGACGGAGGACAATGATGGATGGACAAACGGAGGATAATGATGGATGGACAAACGGAGGATCATGATGGATGGACAAACGGAGGATAATGATGGATGGACAGACGGAGGATAATGATGGATGGACAGATGGAGGACAATGATGGATGGACAGACGGAGGACAATGATGGATGGACAGACGGAGGATAACAATGGATGGACAGATGGAGGACAATGATGGATGGACAGATGGAGGACAATGATGGATGGACAGATGGAGGATAATGATGGATGGACAGACGGAGGATAATGATGGATGGACAGATGGAGGACAATGATGGATGGACAGATGGAGGATAATGATGAATGGACGGACGGAGGACAATGATGGATGGACAGATGGAGGATAATGATGGATGGACAATCGGAGGATAATGATGGATGAACAAACGGAGGATAATGATGGATGGAGGATGGACAGATGGAGGATAATGATGGATGGACAGATGGAAAATAATGATGGAAGAACAGACGGAGGATAATGATGGATGGGTAGAGGGAGGATAATGATGGATGGACAGACGGAGGGTAATGATGGATGGACAGACGGAGGATAATGATGGATGGACAGACGGAGAATAATGATGGATAGACAGATGGAGGATAATGATGGATGGACAGACGGAGAATAATGATGGTTGGACAGAGGGAGGATAATGATGAATGGACAGAGGGATGATAATGATGGATGGACAGATGGAGAATAATGATGGATGGACAAACGGAGGATAATGATGGATGGACAGACGGAGAATAATGATGGTTGGACAGAGGGAGGAGAATGATGGATGGACAGAGGGAGGATAATGATGGATGGACAGACGGAGAATAATGATGGATGGACAGACGGGGAATAATGATGGTTGGACAGAGGGAGGATAATGATGGATGGACATACAGAGAATAATGATGGATGGACAGACCGAGGATAATGAAGGATGGACAGACGGAGAATAATGATGGATGGACAGACGGAGGATACTGATGGATGGACAGACGGAAGATAATTATGGATGGACAGATTGAGAATAATGATGGAAGAACAGATGGAGGATATTGATGGATGGACAGAGGGAGGATAATGATGGATGGACAGACGGAGGGTAATGATGGATGGACAGACGGAGGATAATGATGGATGGACAGACAGTTGTTAATGATGGATGGACAGATGGAAAAAAATGATGGAAGAACAGACGGAGGATAATGATGGATGGATAGAGGGAGGATAATGATGGATGGACAGACGGAGGGTAATGGTGGATGGACAGACGGAGAATAATGATGGATAGACAGATGGAGGATAATGATGGATGGACAGACAGTTGATAATGATGGATGGACAGACGGAGAATAATGATGGATAGACAGATGGAGGATAATGATGGATGGACAGTCGGAGAATAATGATGGATAGACAGATGGAGGATAATGATGGATGGACAGATGGAGGATAATGATGGATGGACAGACAGAGGATAATGATGGATGGACAGACGGAGAATAATGATGGATAGACAGATGGAGGATAATGATGGATGGACAGATGGAGGATAATGATGGATGGACAGACAGTTGATAATGATGGATGGACAGACGGAGAATAATGATGGATAGACAGATGGAGGATAATGATGGATGGACAGACAGTTGATAATGATGGATGGACAGACGGAGAATAATTATGGATAGACAGATGGAGGATAATGATGGATGGACAGATGGAGGATAATGATGGATGGACAGACAGACGATAATGATGGATGGACAGATGGAGGATAATGATGGATGGACAGATGGAGGATAATGATGGATGGACAGATGGAGGATATTGATGGATGGACAGAGGGAGGATAATGATGGATGGACAGACGGAGGATAATGATGGATGGACAAACGGAGGATAATGATGGATGAACAGACGGAGGATAATGATGGATAGACAGATGGAGGATAATGATGGATGGACAGACGGAGAATAATGATGGATAGACAGATGGAGGATAATGATGGATGGACAGATGGAGGATAATAATGGATGGGCAGACGGAGAATAATGATGGATGGACAGATGGAGGATAATGATGGATGGACAAACGGAGGATAATGATGGATGAACAGAGGGAGGATAATGATGGATGGACAGATGGAGGATAATGATGGATGGACAGACGGAGGACAATGATGGATGGACAAACGGAGGATAATGATGGATGGACAAACGGAGGATCATGATGGATGGACAAACGGAGGATAATGATGGATGGACAGACGGAGGATAATGATGGATGGACAGATGGAGGACAATGATGGATGGACAGACGGAGGACAATGATGGATGGACAGACGGAGGATAACAATGGATGGACAGATGGAGGACAATGATGGATGGACAGATGGAGGACAATGATGGATGGACAGATGGAGGATAATGATGGATGGACAGACGGAGGATAATGATGGATGGACAGATGGAGGACAATGATGGATGGACAGATGGAGGATAATGATGAATGGACGGACGGAGGACAATGATGGATGGACAGATGGAGGATAATGATGGATGGACAATCGGAGGATAATGATGGATGAACAAACGGAGGATAATGATGGATGGAGGATGGACAGACTGAGGATAATAATGGATGGACAGACACAGACGGCGGATAATGATGGATGGACAGAGGGAGGATAATGATGGATGGACAGAAGGAGGACAATGATGGATGGACAGACGGGGAATAATGATGGATGGACAGATGGAGGATAATGATGGATGGACAAACGGAGGATAATGATGGATGAACAGAGGGAGGATAATGATGGATGGACAGATGGAGGATAATGATGGATGGACAGACGGAGGACAATGATGGATGGACAAACGGAGGATAATGATGGATGGACAAACGGAGGATAATGATGGATGGACAAACGGAGGATAATGATGGATGGACAGACGGAGGATAATGATGGATGGACAGATGGAGGACAATGATGGATGGACAGACGGAGGACAATGATGGATGGACAGACGGAGGATAACAATGGATGGACAGATGGAGGACAATGATGGATGGACAGATGGAGGACAATGATGGATGGACAGATGGAGGATAATGATGGATGGACAGACGGAGGATAATGATGGATGGACAGATGGAGGACAATGATGGATGGACAGATGGAGGATAATGATGAATGGACGGACGGAGGACAATGATGGATGGACAGATGGAGGATAATGATGGATGGACAATCGGAGGATAATGATGGATGAACAAACGGAGGATAATGATGGATGGAGGATGGACAGACTGAGGATAATAATGGATGGACAGACACAGACGGCGGATAATGATGGATGGACAGAGGGAGGATAATGATGGATGGACAGAAGGAGGACAATGATGGATGGACAGACGGGGAATAATGATGGATGGACAGAGGGAGGATAATGATGGATAAACAGACTGAGGATAATGATGGATGGACAGAGGGAGGATAATGATGGGTGGACAGAGGGAGGATAATGATGGATAGACAGATGGAGGATAATGATGGATGGACAGATGGAAAATAATGATGGAAGAACAGACGGAGGATAATGATGGATGGGTAGAGGGAGGATAATGATGGATGGACAGACGGAGGGTAATGATGGATGGACAGACGGAGGATAATGATGGATGGACAGACGGAGAATAATGATGGATAGACAGATGGAGGATAATGATGGATGGACAGACGGAGAATAATGATGGTTGGACAGAGGGAGGATAATGATGAATGGACAGAGGGATGATAATGATGGATGGACAGATGGAGAATAATGATGGATGGACAAACGGAGGATAATGATGGATGGACAGACGGAGAATAATGATGGTTGGACAGAGGGAGGAGAATGATGGATGGACAGAGGGAGGATAATGATGGATGGACAGACGGAGAATAATGATGGATGGACAGACGGGGAATAATGATGGTTGGACAGAGGGAGGATAATGATGGATGGACATACAGAGAATAATGATGGATGGACAGACCGAGGATAATGAAGGATGGACAGACAAAGAATAATGATGGATGGACAGACGGAGGATACTGATGGATGGACAGACGGAAGATAATTATGGATGGACAGATTGAGAATAATGATGGAAGAACAGATGGAGGATATTGATGGATGGACAGAGGGAGGATAATGATGGATGGACAGACGGAGGGTAATGATGGATGGACAGACGGAGGATAATGATGGATGGACAGACAGTTGTTAATGATGGATGGACAGATGGAAAAAAATGATGGAAGAACAGACGGAGGATAATGATGGATGGATAGAGGGAGGATAATGATGGATGGACAGACGGAGGGTAATGGTGGATGGACAGACGGAGAATAATGATGGATAGACAGATGGAGGATAATGATGGATGGACAGACAGTTGATAATGATGGATGGACAGACGGAGAATAATGATGGATAGACAGATGGAGGATAATGATGGATGGACAGTCGGAGAATAATGATGGATAGACAGATGGAGGATAATGATGGATGGACAGATGGAGGATAATGATGGATGGACAGACAGAGGATAATGATGGATGGACAGACGGAGAATAATGATGGATAGACAGATGGAGGATAATGATGGATGGACAGATGGAGGATAATGATGGATGGACAGACAGTTGATAATGATGGATGGACAGACGGAGAATAATGATGGATAGACAGATGGAGGATAATGATGGATGGACAGACAGTTGATAATGATGGATGGACAGACGGAGAATAATTATGGATAGACAGATGGAGGATAATGATGGATGGACAGATGGAGGATAATGATGGATGGACAGACAGACGATAATGATGGATGGACAGATGGAGGATAATGATGGATGGACAGATGGAGGATAATGATGGATGGACAGATGGAGGATATTGATGGATGGACAGAGGGAGGATAATGATGGATGGACAGACGGAGGATAATGATGGATGGACAAACGGAGGATAATGATGGATGAACAGACGGAGGATAATGATGGATAGACAGATGGAGGATAATGATGGATGGACAGACGGAGAATAATGATGGATAGACAGATGGAGGATAATGATGGATGGACAGATGGAGGATAATAATGGATGGGCAGACGGAGAATAATGATGGATGGACAGATGGAGGATAATGATGGATGGACAAACGGAGGATAATGATGGATGAACAGAGGGAGGATAATGATGGATGGACAGATGGAGGATAATGATGGATGGACAGACGGAGGACAATGATGGATGGACAAACGGAGGATAATGATGGATGGACAAACGGAGGATCATGATGGATGGACAAACGGAGGATAATGATGGATGGACAGACGGAGGATAATGATGGATGGACAGATGGAGGACAATGATGGATGGACAGACGGAGGACAATGATGGATGGACAGACGGAGGATAACAATGGATGGACAGATGGAGGACAATGATGGATGGACAGATGGAGGACAATGATGGATGGACAGATGGAGGATAATGATGGATGGACAGACGGAGGATAATGATGGATGGACAGATGGAGGACAATGATGGATGGACAGATGGAGGATAATGGTGAATGGACGGACGGAGGACAATGATGGATGGACAGATGGAGGATAATGATGGATGGACAATCGGAGGATAATGATGGATGAACAAACGGAGGATAATGATGGATGGAGGATGGACAGACTGAGGATAATAATGGATGGACAGACACAGACGGCGGATAATGATGGATGGACAGAGGGAGGATAATGATGGATGGACAGAAGGAGGACAATGATGGATGGACAGACGGGGAATAATGATGGATGGACAGATGGAGGATAATGATGGATGGACAAACGGAGGATAATGATGGATGAACAGAGGGAGGATAATGATGGATGGACAGATGGAGGATAATGATGGATGGACAGACGGAGGACAATGATGGATGGACAAACGGAGGATAATGATGGATGGACAAACGGAGGATAATGATGGATGGACAAACGGAGGATAATGATGGATGGACAGACGGAGGATAATGATGGATGGACAGATGGAGGACAATGATGGATGGACAGACGGAGGACAATGATGGATGGACAGACGGAGGATAACAATGGATGGACAGATGGAGGACAATGATGGATGGACAGATGGAGGACAATGATGGATGGACAGATGGAGGATAATGATGGATGGACAGACGGAGGATAATGATGGATGGACAGATGGAGGACAATGATGGATGGACAGATGGAGGATAATGATGAATGGACGGACGGAGGACAATGATGGATGGACAGATGGAGGATAATGATGGATGGACAATCGGAGGATAATGATGGATGAACAAACGGAGGATAATGATGGATGGAGGATGGACAGACTGAGGATAATAATGGATGGACAGACACAGACGGCGGATAATGATGGATGGACAGAGGGAGGATAATGATGGATGGACAGAAGGAGGACAATGATGGATGGACAGACGGGGAATAATGATGGATGGACAGAGGGAGGATAATGATGGATAAACAGACTGAGGATAATGATGGATGGACAGAGGGAGGATAATGATGGGTGGACAGAGGGAGGATAATGATGGATAGACAGATGGAGGATAATGATGGATGGACAGATGGAAAATAATGATGGAAGAACAGACGGAGGATAATGATGGATGGGTAGAGGGAGGATAATGATGGATGGACAGACGGAGGGTAATGATGGATGGACAGACGGAGGATAATGATGGATGGACAGACGGAGAATAATGATGGATAGACAGATGGAGGATAATGATGGATGGACAGACGGAGAATAATGATGGTTGGACAGAGGGAGGATAATGATGAATGGACAGAGGGATGATAATGATGGATGGACAGATGGAGAATAATGATGGATGGACAAACGGAGGATAATGATGGATGGACAGACGGAGAATAATGATGGTTGGACAGAGGGAGGAGAATGATGGATGGACAGAGGGAGGATAATGATGGATGGACAGACGGAGAATAATGATGGATGGACAGACGGGGAATAATGATGGTTGGACAGAGGGAGGATAATGATGGATGGACATACAGAGAATAATGATGGATGGACAGACCGAGGATAATGAAGGATGGACAGACAAAGAATAATGATGGATGGACAGACGGAGGATACTGATGGATGGACAGACGGAAGATAATTATGGATGGACAGATTGAGAATAATGATGGAAGAACAGATGGAGGATATTGATGGATGGACAGAGGGAGGATAATGATGGATGGACAGACGGAGGGTAATGATGGATGGACAGACGGAAGATAATGATGGATGGACAGACAGTTGTTAATGATGGATGGACAGATGGAAAAAAATGATGGAAGAACAGACGGAGGATAATGATGGATGGATAGAGGGAGGATAATGATGGATGGACAGACGGAGGGTAATGGTGGATGGACAGACGGAGAATAATGATGGATAGACAGATGGAGGATAATGATGGATGGACAGACAGTTGATAATGATGGATGGACAGACGGAGAATAATGATGGATAGACAGATGGAGGATAATGATGGATGGACAGTCGGAGAATAATGATGGATAGACAGATGGAGGATAATGATGGATGGACAGATGGAGGATAATGATGGATGGACAGACAGAGGATAATGATGGATGGACAGACGGAGAATAATGATGGATAGACAGATGGAGGATAATGATGGATGGACAGATGGAGGATAATGATGGATGGACAGACAGTTGATAATGATGGATGGACAGACGGAGAATAATGATGGATAGACAGATGGAGGATAATGATGGATGGACAGACAGTTGATAATGATGGATGGACAGACGGAGAATAATTATGGATAGACAGATGGAGGATAATGATGGATGGACAGATGGAGGATAATGATGGATGGACAGACAGACGATAATGATGGATGGACAGATGGAGGATAATGATGGATGGACAGATGGAGGATAATGATGGATGGACAGATGGAGGATATTGATGGATGGACAGAGGGAGGATAATGATGGATGGACAGACGGAGGATAATGATGGATGGACAAACGGAGGATAATGATGGATGAACAGACGGAGGATAATGATGGATAGACAGATGGAGGATAATGATGGATGGACAGACGGAGAATAATGATGGATAGACAGATGGAGGATAATGATGGATGGACAGATGGAGGATAATAATGGATGGGCAGACGGAGAATAATGATGGATGGACAGATGGAGGATAATGATGGATGGACAGATGGAGGATAATGATGGATGGACAGATGGAGAATAATGATGGATGGACAGATCTGGAGGATAATGATGGATGGACAGACAGAGAATAAACTAATGATGGATGGACAGATAAAGGATAATGATGGATGGACAGACAGAGGATAATGATGGATGGACAGATCTGGAGGATAATAATGGATGGACAGACGGAGGATAATGATGAATAAACAGACTAAGGATAATGATGGATGGATAGATCTGGAGGATAATGATGGATGGACAGACGGAGGATAATGATGGATGGACAGATCTGGAGGATAATAATGGATGGACAGACGGGGGGTAATTATGGATGGACAGACGGCGGATAATGATGGATGGACAGACAGAAGATGATGATGGATGGACAGATGGAGGATAATGATGGATGGACAAACGGAGGATAATGATGGATGGACAAACGGAGGATAATGATGGATGGACAGACGGAGGATAATGATGGATGGACAGATGGAGGACAATGATGGATGGACAGACGGAGGACAATGATGGATGGACAGACGGAGGATAACAATGGATGGACAGATGGAGGACAATGATGGATGGACAGATGGAGGACAATGATGGATGGACAGATGGAGGATAATGATGGATGGACAGACGGAGGATAATGATGGATGGACAGATGGAGGACAATGATGGATGGACAGATGGAGGATAATGATGAATGGACGGACGGAGGACAATGATGGATGGACAGATGGAGGATAATGATGGATGGACAATCGGAGGATAATGATGGATGAACAAACGGAGGATAATGATGGATGGAGGATGGACAGACTGAGGATAATAATGGATGGACAGACACAGACGGCGGATAATGATGGATGGACAGAGGGAGGATAATGATGGATGGACAGAAGGAGGACAATGATGGATGGACAGACGGGGAATAATGATGGATGGACAGAGGGAGGATAATGATGGATAAACAGACTGAGGATAATGATGGATGGACAGAGGGAGGATAATGATGGGTGGACAGAGGGAGGATAATGATGGATAGACAGATGGAGGATAATGATGGATGGACAGATGGAAAATAATGATGGAAGAACAGACGGAGGATAATGATGGATGGGTAGAGGGAGGATAATGATGGATGGACAGACGGAGGGTAATGATGGATGGACAGACGGAGGATAATGATGGATGGACAGACGGAGAATAATGATGGATAGACAGATGGAGGATAATGATGGATGGACAGACGGAGAATAATGATGGTTGGACAGAGGGAGGATAATGATGAATGGACAGAGGGATGATAATGATGGATGGACAGATGGAGAATAATGATGGATGGACAAACGGAGGATAATGATGGATGGACAGACGGAGAATAATGATGGTTGGACAGAGGGAGGAGAATGATGGATGGACAGAGGGAGGATAATGATGGATGGACAGACGGAGAATAATGATGGATGGACAGACGGGGAATAATGATGGTTGGACAGAGGGAGGATAATGATGGATGGACATACAGAGAATAATGATGGATGGACAGACCGAGGATAATGAAGGATGGACAGACGGAGAATAATGATGGATGGACAGACGGAGGATACTGATGGATGGACAGACGGAAGATAATTATGGATGGACAGATTGAGAATAATGATGGAAGAACAGATGGAGGATATTGATGGATGGACAGAGGGAGGATAATGATGGATGGACAGACGGAGGGTAATGATGGATGGACAGACGGAGGATAATGATGGATGGACAGACAGTTGTTAATGATGGATGGACAGATGGAAAAAAATGATGGAAGAACAGACGGAGGATAATGATGGATGGATAGAGGGAGGATAATGATGGATGGACAGACGGAGGGTAATGGTGGATGGACAGACGGAGAATAATGATGGATAGACAGATGGAGGATAATGATGGATGGACAGACAGTTGATAATGATGGATGGACAGACGGAGAATAATGATGGATAGACAGATGGAGGATAATGATGGATGGACAGTCGGAGAATAATGATGGATAGACAGATGGAGGATAATGATGGATGGACAGATGGAGGATAATGATGGATGGACAGACAGAGGATAATGATGGATGGACAGACGGAGAATAATGATGGATAGACAGATGGAGGATAATGATGGATGGACAGATGGAGGATAATGATGGATGGACAGACAGTTGATAATGATGGATGGACAGACGGAGAATAATGATGGATAGACAGATGGAGGATAATGATGGATGGACAGACAGTTGATAATGATGGATGGACAGACGGAGAATAATTATGGATAGACAGATGGAGGATAATGATGGATGGACAGATGGAGGATAATGATGGATGGACAGACAGACGATAATGATGGATGGACAGATGGAGGATAATGATGGATGGACAGATGGAGGATAATGATGGATGGACAGATGGAGGATATTGATGGATGGACAGAGGGAGGATAATGATGGATGGACAGACGGAGGATAATGATGGATGGACAAACGGAGGATAATGATGGATGAACAGACGGAGGATAATGATGGATAGACAGATGGAGGATAATGATGGATGGACAGACGGAGAATAATGATGGATAGACAGATGGAGGATAATGATGGATGGACAGATGGAGGATAATAATGGATGGGCAGACGGAGAATAATGATGGATGGACAGATGGAGGATAATGATGGATGGACAGATGGAGGATAATGATGGATGGACAGATGGAGAATAATGATGGATGGACAGATCTGGAGGATAATGATGGATGGACAGACAGAGAATAAACTAATGATGGATGGACAGATAAAGGATAATGATGGATGGACAGACAGAGGATAATGATGGATGGACAGATCTGGAGGATAATAATGGATGGACAGACGGAGGATAATGATGAATAAACAGACTAAGGATAATGATGGATGGATAGATCTGGAGGATAATGATGGATGGACAGACGGAGGATAATGATGGATGGACAGATCTGGAGGATAATAATGGATGGACAGACGGGGGGTAATTATGGATGGACAGACGGCGGATAATGATGGATGGACAGACAGAAGATGATGATGGATGGACAGATGGAGGATAATGATGGATGGACAGACGGAGAATAATGATGGATAGACAGATGGAGGATAATGATGGATGGACAGCGGGAGGATAATGATGGATGGACAGATGGAGGATAATGATGGATGGACAGACAGAGAACAATGATGGATGGACTGACGGCGGATAATGATGGATGGACAGACGGAGGATAATGATGGATGGAAAAAGGAGGATAATATGATGGATGAACAGACGGAGGATAATGATGGATGGACAAACGGAGGATAATGATGGGTGGACAGACAGGGGATAATGATGGATGGACTGACGGCGGATAATGATGGATGGACGGACGGCGGATAATTATGGATGGACGGACGGCGGATAATGATGGATGGAGACACAGATTGAAGTTAATGATGAATAGACAAATGCATGTAGGCAGAGGATAATGATGGATGGACAGACGGAGGATAATGATGGATGGACAGACAGAGGATAATGATGTATGGACAGACAGGGGATAATGATGGATGGACAGACGGAGGTTAATGATGGATGGACAGACGGAGGTTAATGATGGATAGACTACACAGACAGTGAAGTTAATGATGGATGGACAGTTGCATGTAGGCAGAGGATAATGATGGATGAACAAACACAGATTAATCACAGTTAATTAATTAGGCCTATTGTATATAAATATTTTCAAATCTAGGCATGGGCTAGTTTTTCACTAAACGGGTCCACTGAATCTACTCAATTACATAAATTTGTAAAAAAAAAACAGCTGTGAGCATAAGAAAAAGCTGTATCGTTAGCAAACCTTTTATTAGTAGCCTAAGTAGGTGGCTAGAGGCTAGATGTGTTATTATAATTGACGTCACAACAATCTATAGGACCAGGAAGGTGCCCCCGGATGCACAGGTGGGCAAGTGGTCGCCACATCGCCACATGTGGCGACAGAAGCAAAATATCTGTAATCCAAATATTTAAAAATGACCATTCAGAGCCCTTAAAAATGGCCATTTGTGGCGATAGGCTAGAGCCTAGGCTAGCACTTATTTTGCCTGCCCACCCCTGGGATGGTCGATGGCTTTGCTGTGGGGCTTCAGCCACACATGTCACAGTACGGGCTGAATGATCATGATGCTTGATAGTAATAGGCCTATAACTTAGCTTAGCCTATGCCTGGCTGAGGCTACTGCTGGCAGTGGAGTGGCAGTGCCAGTCACCGCCAGTCATTTGCCAGTGGCAGTGGCCATGCTGGCATCCTGATTGCATCCACTTGCTCAACCATACCCTCCAATTTTTACTATGCTAACTAGCTTATTTTGATAAACTTTATCACATGACAAACTGTGTGATTAATTTGGGGCAACGATGACTTTGTAAATCAAAATTATCCGAACCGGTGTTGTTTTTGTAATGGAAATGTCTGAGAACGTCCAGCATGTCTCGCCAGCTTCAGTCCCAGGGAATCATTCATTCAGAATATTCGATTAATTTATTTGGCAATCTGTTGAAAGGGACCATTCAGTGTATTGTTCTAAATAAAATTGAGAAGATGATTTGTAAATGTCTTTCTTGAGACAACACTCCCAACTGTACTTCAGCAGCCCTACAATGTGGAACCTCCAGTGGAGAGTGGAAGGCTGAGTGGAAGATTGAGAAGGTTTAAACTGTCAAAACAAACTTTTTACATTATCGTTAGTTTCCCCCCATTCACCGAAGTTTGCTACAGTGTGGCATTTGGCGGCATTTGAATGAGACGTTTCGCATCATAGTCATTTTGCCGTCGTATTATTGTTACAGTGTTAACCATCCCGTCAATTAATAAACACCCTATGTTAAACCAATGTTGGTCCAGCGTCGTCGAGGGTGACCAACATTGGGTCGATGTCTCGTGTTTGCTTGGATAGATCTATATGACCATGAAAGTATTAATTAACCTACCTACAACCTATGAAAATCCTATCAACATAGATTATGAACATAGATTAATGTATCTTGCATCATAGTCATTTCGCATCATAGTCAGTTCGCCGTCGCATTATCACTGTGACACATAGGCCCCCTAGTTGAAGAATTACTCGTTGTTTTTTTTTAAATTGGCTCTGCTATCCCAGGGGTGGGCAGGTGAAATGAGTCCAGTCTGTCGCCACGAATGGCTACTTTTAGATGCTCAGAATGGTCGGATAGTCTCCAGAGTAACAAATATAGGGATTGCAATAGCCTTTGATCTAAAAACATTCATAAAAAAAACAATTTCCAAGACGGAAGGTTTCCGGATGATTTTTCACTAGTAATTTAAAAGCACATATGGAATGGAATGACAAATGCAGGGGCGGATCCAGAATTTGAAAAAAAGAGGGGGAGCAGAGGGTTCAGGGGCTCGCCCCCAAGATTTTTTTGGCCAATTTAGGGGACTTTTTAAAGAATTTGGCGCAAAAAGGGGTGTGCGCACGCCCTTCTGCGCCCCCTCTGGTTTCGTTCCTGAAATGAATAGGCCTAGGTAATTAATAAATAATAAAGAAAAAAACGTTTGATTTTTAATTAGACATGTTGCTTTATGGACTCGTTCCTTTTAAAAAATAGGATATCAAACATTTAGAAAAAATCTGCTATCATGACCATTTCCTTAAGCATAAATAAAATGAAATGAATCGGGCTTTAGGCCACCTTTAAGCACATATAGGCTAAACTGGGCCAGGAGAACCCCCTGAGGATGGTGAGATGATTGAGATGACACTGTCCTCCAGACACAGGATTCGAAATTCGAGCCCTGGTGGTCTGAGGCCGAGCACGCTACCTCTCGGTCATGGAGGCTCCCCACAATACTGACTTTCACACGTGGATGGGGAAGAAACATTTTTTGTTTCTTTCAAACCGCCGAGACCGGGAACCGAACCCCGAACTCTGGCGTGAAAGGCAGCGGTGCTAGCCACTACCCTAGGCCCCCCGCCCTCCTTAAACATGATAGCAATGTGAAACATAGAGTGTGACTTATGGCCTACAGCGTTTGAACCCTATTGGAAAGCCTAATTATTATGTTATAAGATGAAGCAATTTTTAATGTTTTTGTAGACTGGTGTGTGTATGGCGGGAATGGCAGTCAACTCATCCCCCCTACCAACTCATCCCCCATACCATGATATAGATTTAAGTATTTAAGACTTAGAATAAGTTAAATCTTGTTAGGCGTAAGCCTAATATGCCTAAATTATATTTTATTCAAGTCAGATTTTAAAACATATCTTATACCGGTACATTTAAGTGATCATCGTCAAAAATAATCAAATATCATTAAAGACAAGGTAATACCAACTCATCCCCAAAGGTGCAACCCCGGGGGTGCAACGCACATGACCAACTCATCCCCAGCCCTCCAACAGCTATAACCAACTCATCCCCAGCTTGTCACACCCATACCAACTCATCCCCTGATATACCGGGGGATGAGTTGGTATGGGGGATGAGTTGACTGCACACCTATGGCGGACTAGAGTGATTACTACTCTGGCCAAAGAGTCAACTGGCTATATATGTAGCGCTCGGGAGGGTCGGTGGTTCGATCCCCGGGCTGGGCAGTTTCAACATTGTTACAATGGCGCCCAATGTGGGGCTCCTTACCGGCTCATGTTTGCTGGGTATGGCTGTTTTTGTAAGTGCTATTGTGACAAAAAGACATCTCTAGTGTATTTACCATTGAGGACACAAAAAACATGCCAACCAGTGCTAAACACCCTAAATGAATTAAACTTCACACAGGCAGATGTACAAAAAATCCTGCAAAACCTGAAACCTGACAAGGCCCAAGGTTTAGACGGAATGCACCCGAGAGTACTGAAAGAGCTAAACACAGAACTCGCTATACCCCTCTTTATCCTCTTCAGAAAAACCCTGGAATATGAACAGATACAAACAGCTTGGAAGGAAGGCCAGATAATCCCCATTTTTAAGAAAGGCGACAAGAGCTCAGTATCAAACTACCGCCCTGTTAGCCTAACATCTGTGATATCAAAAGTAATGGAAACTCTAGTAAGAAATAATATTATGGAACATCTAATAAATGAAAAACTGCTGGCAGATGCCCAACATAGCTTTGTGAGTGGCAGATCATGTGTCACACAGCTAATAGAAACAATAGAGGAATGGACACAAATGCTTGATAAAGGAAATTCTGTGGACGCTGTGTACTTGGATTTTCGTAAAGCTTTTGACACGGTGGCGCACGAAAGGCTCTTGATCAAATTAAAGGGATATGGAGTAAACGGTAAGTTTTTGTCATGGGTAAAAGCGTTTCTAACAGACAGAAGACAAAAACTGTTAGTTAACCAATCTCAATCCGACTGGGCAGGGAGTGTTCTAGGACCACTGCTATTCATAATTTTTATAAATGACCTGCCAGACTGTGTAAAATCAGCCATATATATTTTTGCAGATGATACAAAAATCTATAGAGAAATCAAAGACCAAAGTGATATAAAACAACTACAAGATGACATAGATAGCTTAAAGAAGTGGTCGAGAGATTGGCAGCTACTTTTTAACACTAGCAAATGTTAATGTATGCATCTAGGCAAGAAAAACGATAAACATAATTACATAATATCAGAAGAAGGGCAGATAGAGTTAGATGAAACTACGGAAGAAAAAGATCTAGGCATATGGGTGGACAATGAATTAGGATTTAAAGACCATATAAATAAAGTAGTAAATAAAGCAAACTCAACTTTAGGCATGATAAGAAGATCGTACACATACCTGGACAGGCAGAATCTACTATATAAAGCACTGGTACGTCCACTATTAGAATATGGAAATCTGGTATGGTCACCATATCTTAAAGGTGATATAGAAAAATTAGAAGCAGTGCAACACTGAGCAACAAGAATTATACCCGCGCTCAAATAATTACCATATCAAGAAAGGCTGAAGTTACTAAAGTTGCCATCGCTCAGGTACAGGAGAGCTAGAGGGGACATGATTGAAACTTACAAGTATTTGCATGGTATAAACAAGGTATCAACCCATTTTCTTCCTTTGTCCGAAGACAGACGCACTAGAGGACATTCACTAAAGTTAAAAAAAGTAAGAAACACCACGAATAGGAGGAGAATGTTCTACTCGCAACGTATTGTGGATGAATGGAATTCCCTGTCAGAGGAGGTAGTAATGTCACCTACACTAAACTGTTTTAAGAACAGACTGGACAAGTTTTGGTCAAACAGAATGTACTCAAAAACTGATATCCCATACACAACTTGTATATAAATATCTCAAAGCGAACGCCTAAACAGAAATAACTAATGGCGGGCCCAGAAGGGTCTCACACAATGCCACCAAAAACAAGTAACAAAAACTGTAACATAGCATATATGAGTAAAAATATTCTACTAAGAAGACTTAAAGGATAATGATGGATGGACAGACGGAGGTTAATGATGGATGGACAGACGGAGGTTAATGATGGATAGACTACACAGACAGTGAAGTTAATGATGGATGGACAGTTGCATGTAGGCAGAGGATAATGATGGATGAACAAACACAGATTAATCACAGTTAATTAATTAGGCCTATTGTATATAAATATTTTCAAATCTAGGCATGGGCTAGTTTTTCACTAAACGGGTCCACTGAATCTACTCAATTACATAAATTTGTAAAAAAAAAACAGCTGTGAGCATAAGAAAAAGCTGTATCGTTAGCAAACCTTTTATTAGTAGCCTAAGTAGGTGGCTAGAGGCTAGATGTGTTATTATAATTGACGTCACAACAATCTATAGGACCAGGAAGGTGCCCCCGGATGCACAGGTGGGCAAGTGGTCGCCACATCGCCACATGTGGCGACAGAAGCAAAATATCTGTAATCCAAATATTTAAAAATGACCATTCAGAGCCCTTAAAAATGGCCATTTGTGGCGATAGGCTAGAGCCTAGGCTAGCACTTATTTTGCCTGCCCACCCCTGGGATGGTCGATGGCTTTGCTGTGGGGCTTCAGCCACACATGTCACAGTACGGGCTGAATGATCATGATGCTTGATAGTAATAGGCCTATAACTTAGCTTAGCCTATGCCTGGCTGAGGCTACTGCTGGCAGTGGAGTGGCAGTGCCAGTCACCGCCAGTCATTTGCCAGTGGCAGTGGCCATGCTGGCATCCTGATTGCATCCACTTGCTCAACCATACCCTCCAATTTTTACTATGCTAACTAGCTTATTTTGATAAACTTTATCACATGACAAACTGTGTGATTAATTTGGGGCAACGATGACTTTGTAAATCAAAATTATCCGAACCGGTGTTGTTTTTGTAATGGAAATGTCTGAGAACGTCCAGCATGTCTCGCCAGCTTCAGTCCCAGGGAATCATTCATTCAGAATATTCGATTAATTTATTTGGCAATCTGTTGAAAGGGACCATTCAGTGTATTGTTCTAAATAAAATTGAGAAGATGATTTGTAAATGTCTTTCTTGAGACAACACTCCCAACTGTACTTCAGCAGCCCTACAATGTGGAACCTCCAGTGGAGAGTGGAAGGCTGAGTGGAAGATTGAGAAGGTTTAAACTGTCAAAACAAACTTTTTACATTATCGTTAGTTTCCCCCCATTCACCGAAGTTTGCTACAGTGTGGCATTTGGCGGCATTTGAATGAGACGTTTCGCATCATAGTCATTTTGCCGTCGTATTATTGTTACAGTGTTAACCATCCCGTCAATTAATAAACACCCTATGTTAAACCAATGTTGGTCCAGCGTCGTCGAGGGTGACCAACATTGGGTCGATGTCTCGTGTTTGCTTGGATAGATCTATATGACCATGAAAGTATTAATTAACCTACCTACAACCTATGAAAATCCTATCAACATAGATTATGAACATAGATTAATGTATCTTGCATCATAGTCATTTCGCATCATAGTCAGTTCGCCGTCGCATTATCACTGTGACACATAGGCCCCCTAGTTGAAGAATTACTCGTTGTTTTTTTTTAAATTGGCTCTGCTATCCCAGGGGTGGGCAGGTGAAATGAGTCCAGTCTGTCGCCACGAATGGCTACTTTTAGATGCTCAGAATGGTCGGATAGTCTCCAGAGTAACAAATATAGGGATTGCAATAGCCTTTGATCTAAAAACATTCATAAAAAAAACAATTTCCAAGACGGAAGGTTTCCGGATGATTTTTCACTAGTAATTTAAAAGCACATATGGAATGGAATGACAAATGCAGGGGCGGATCCAGGATTTGAAAAAAAGAGGGGGAGCAGAGGGTTCAGGGGCTCGCCCCCAAGATTTTTTTGGCCAATTTAGGGGACTTTTTAAAGAATTTGGCGCAAAAAGGGGTGTGCGCACGCCCTTCTGCGCCCCCTCTGGTTTCGTTCCTGAAATGAATAGGCCTAGGTAATTAATAAATAATAAAGAAAAAAACGTTTGATTTTTAATTAGACATGTTGCTTTATGGACTCGTTCCTTTTAAAAAATAGGATATCAAACATTTAGAAAAAATCTGCTATCATGACCATTTCCTTAAGCATAAATAAAATGAAATGAATCGGGCTTTAGGCCACCTTTAAGCACATATAGGCTAAACTGGGCCAGGAGAACCCCCTGAGGATGGTGAGATGATTGAGATGACACTGTCCTCCAGACACAGGATTCGAAATTCGAGCCCTGGTGGTCTGAGGCCGAGCACGCTACCTCTCGGTCATGGAGGCTCCCCACAATACTGACTTTCACACGTGGATGGGGAAGAAACATTTTTTGTTTCTTTCAAACCGCCGAGACCGGGAACCGAACCCCGAACTCTGGCGTGAAAGGCAGCGGTGCTAGCCACTACCCTAGGCCCCCCGCCCTCCTTAAACATGATAGCAATGTGAAACATAGAGTGTGACTTATGGCCTACAGCGTTTGAACCCTATTGGAAAGCCTAATTATTATGTTATAAGATGAAGCAATTTTTAATGTTTTTGTAGACTGGTGTGTGTATGGCGGGAATGGCAGTCAACTCATCCCCCCTACCAACTCATCCCCCATACCATGATATAGATTTAAGTATTTAAGACTTAGAATAAGTTAAATCTTGTTAGGCGTAAGCCTAATATGCCTAAATTATATTTTATTCAAGTCAGATTTTAAAACATATCTTATACCGGTACATTTAAGTGATCATCGTCAAAAATAATCAAATATCATTAAAGACAAGGTAATACCAACTCATCCCCAAAGGTGCAACCCCGGGGGTGCAACGCACATGACCAACTCATCCCCAGCCCTCCAACAGCTATAACCAACTCATCCCCAGCTTGTCACACCCATACCAACTCATCCCCTGATATACCGGGGGATGAGTTGGTATGGGGGATGAGTTGACTGCACACCTATGGCGGACTAGAGTGATTACTACTCTGGCCAAAGAGTCAACTGGCTATATATGTAGCGCTCGGGAGGGTCGGTGGTTCGATCCCCGGGCTGGGCAGTTTCAACATTGTTACAATGGCGCCCAATGTGGGGCTCCTTACCGGCTCATGTTTGCTGGGTATGGCTGTTTTTGTAAGTGCTATTGTGACAAAAAGACATCTCTAGTGTATTTACCATTGAGGACACAAAAAACATGCCAACCAGTGCTAAACACCCTAAATGAATTAAACTTCACACAGGCAGATGTACAAAAAATCCTGCAAAACCTGAAACCTGACAAGGCCCAAGGTTTAGACGGAATGCACCCGAGAGTACTGAAAGAGCTAAACACAGAACTCGCTATACCCCTCTTTATCCTCTTCAGAAAAACCCTGGAATATGAACAGATACAAACAGCTTGGAAGGAAGGCCAGATAATCCCCATTTTTAAGAAAGGCGACAAGAGCTCAGTATCAAACTACCGCCCTGTTAGCCTAACATCTGTGATATCAAAAGTAATGGAAACTCTAGTAAGAAATAATATTATGGAACATCTAATAAATGAAAAACTGCTGGCAGATGCCCAACATAGCTTTGTGAGTGGCAGATCATGTGTCACACAGCTAATAGAAACAATAGAGGAATGGACACAAATGCTTGATAAAGGAAATTCTGTGGACGCTGTGTACTTGGATTTTCGTAAGGCTTTTGACACGGTGGCGCACGAAAGGCTCTTGATCAAATTAAAGGGATATGGAGTAAACGGTAAGTTTTTGTCATGGGTAAAAGCGTTTCTAACAGACAGAAGACAAAAACTGTTAGTTAACCAATCTCAATCCGACTGGGCAGGGAGTGTTCTAGGACCACTGCTATTCATAATTTTTATAAATGACCTGCCAGACTGTGTAAAATCAGCCATAAACATTTTTGCAGATGATACAAAAATCTATAGAGAAATCAAAGACCAAAGTGATATAAAACAACTACAAGATGACATAGATAGCTTAAAGAAGTGGTCGAGAGATTGGCAGCTACTTTTTAACACTAGCAAATGTTAATGTATGCATCTAGGCAAGAAAAACGATAAACATAATTACATAATATCAGAAGAAGGGCAGATAGAGTTAGATGAAACTACGGAAGAAAAAGATCTAGGCATATGGGTGGACAATGAATTAGGATTTAAAGACCATATAAATAAAGTAGTAAATAAAGCAAACTCAACTTTAGGCATGATAAGAAGATCGTACACATACCTGGACAGGCAGAATCTACTATATAAAGCACTGGTACGTCCACTATTAGAATATGGAAATCTGGTATGGTCACCATATCTTAAAGGTGATATAGAAAAATTAGAAGCAGTGCAACACTGAGCAACAAGAATTATACCCGCGCTCAAATAATTACCATATCAAGAAAGGCTGAAGTTACTAAAGTTGCCATCGCTCAGGTACAGGAGAGCTAGAGGGGACATGATTGAAACTTACAAGTATTTGCATGGTATAAACAAGGTATCAACCCATTTTCTTCCTTTGTCCGAAGACAGACGCACTAGAGGACATTCACTAAAGTTAAAAAAAGTAAGAAACACCACGAATAGGAGAATGTTCTACTCGCAACGTATTGTGGATGAATGGAATTCCCTGTCAGAGGAGGTAGTAATGTCACCTACACTAAACTGTTTTAAGAACAGACTGGACAAGTTTTGGTCAAACAGAATGTACTCAAAAACTGATATCCCATACACAACTTGTATATAAATATCTCAAAGCGAACGCCTAAACAGAAATAACTAATGGCGGGCCCAGAAGGGTCTCACACAATGCCACCAAAAACAAGTAACAAAAACTGTAACATATCATATACGAGTAAAGATATTCTACTAAGAAGACTTAAAGGCTGATAGCCTACAAAAAGTCTACTATGATGATGATGATGATGATGATATTGATACGCCACGATTAACCCAGAAAATAGCAGAGGTAGCAGAATGGCCAACACCCACCAATTTGCATGCCGCTATATAAGTATCTATATTAGCTGCATGTGTCAACTACAGAAGGTGATTACATATATTAGCTTATCATGACATCATATAATCAGTGTATATAATTTATAGGCACAGATGACACGAATGAACCAGCATGCATGATGTCAAGTATTTATTGGCTTCAACAACTATCAACGCAACCACATTCAAAACTGACAGTTCCCCTCCACTAACAAACCTTTTGGTGACGGCCAAAAAACGCATATTTGTATATGTAACCATTGTTATCTAGTCATTTGGACACAATCCTTAAAATTTCGTGAAAATCCATTGAACACTTCAAAAGATAGACCATTTGACACGTAACGCAATTCTGAGAATAAACCGGTAGACATTTACTACATGTCAAATGGGCTAACTTTTGAACTGTACAATATTTTTTTACGAAATTTTCAGGATCGATGCCAAATGACTAGAAAATAGAGTTTATAAAATTTCATGAAAATCGCTTGAGAATTGACTGACTGGATACCGAAAAGCTAACTTTCATTTTGGACCATCCTCCACCGTCGGAGGGACTGTAGCAAGTGTAAATCTCTTGGAATAAAGTGTTAATAAAAAAATACCATAATTAGATTTTTTTTTTTTAACAGAGGGAACTCCCAGTAGTTACAATTCTAGGTAATTTGGCGGCCATATTGGATTTCTGGCCTACATATTGGATTCGGGGAATATTTTACGGTGGTCCAGAAGCTGATTTCAAACAGTTAGCTGAATCCACTGAGAAAATGGCAGGTTTTGCTTGTCATGGACCTGTCTTGACGTGTACCATGATTAAGTTCTGTAAGTTACATACAACATAGGCAGCTCGACACTCCCAATTCCACGGCCAATATTTATCTGCTCTTCACAAGATATATTCAAAAGGTGTGTAACAGTAGTACTGCTTTAAATCTCAACTTCATTAGCATTCAATTTTCAATTTTGAAACGTGAAGACTTTCATATTTGCCATAACATATGATTTCAAAAAAAAAAAAAACATCACAGATATACAAGACAATAATGATTATTTATTTTTCACATTTATCATCATAGGTAAGTTTACGATGGCAACGGAAACAACATAATCTTGATAAAAAAAAGATACTATTTATAACACAATCTGTGATGACATTTCATTTCCCTAATTATTGCAGTGTGCCTACTTTTGACCTCACCTGTCATACCAAATTGTCTATTTTCAAATTACATGATAATGTGTAACAATTTTAACATCAATTTTAATAAAATCAAGCTGCTGTATCATTGATACACCACAAGAAAAAAACACTTGGCAAAATTCTACTATAATCCTAATACAATTTACTAGGCCCACTTTTAAAAGAATTACATTTGTAGCAAAAAATAGTTCATATAAACATTTTTTATTAACAATTTTTCATCAACATTTTTATCAACATTATCACATGTTACCATAATACCACATTTCTGCATAATCACATAATATCACAAGTGTGGAAATGTTCAACAGAAGTGGCAGTTTGTTTATAATTATGTCTTTATTTGGCAATATATCTCCCACCTCCCTGAATCCAGAACTGTTATAATTATTGTTGTTGTGTTGGTTATATTTCAAAAATACTGTTTAAGTTATTTCTGAGACAGTTGGCCAAAGTGCAGTTAGACAGTAGGCAAAATTAGTCCGGTGGACTATACTACAGAAAAGAGACAGTAGGGCAACGCATAGTGGACAAGTGAAGTGAATTATCATTAAAATACCAAATGCAAATTTAGAACTGTTGGCCTACCTAATTCCCACCCATTACTAACCATTTCCTTGTCCAGTTTTAAAAATTTATGTATTCGAAATATTTTTATATTGTTAAATTTGACAGAAAATATGTGTCAATATTGTCGATATAAACACACTGATAAAGAGTTTTTTATTTAACACAAAGTTGAAGAAAAGGAATTGTTAAGTGTGAATTCATCGTATCAAATTTATTCTAATAAACGCCCATATCCCGACCAATAAACGCCCCCCCCCTCCTTGAATTGAAAATAAATCCTACGCTCATGTAGGCCTACACTATATGATCAAAACTACTCTAATAAGCTCCTATCCTCTCTGTAAACTCAGGGGGTATTTTAACCCTTAGAACACTGCTGTCGATATTCCATGTTTTTTGTTAGAACCTGTATAACCTGTTCTTAAAAATAAAATATGCTTTCAATCTGGAAACACTGATATATGTTGAGACTTAAATTTCACAAATAACACAAATTTTCAGTCACTTGTAGTTGTGGATCGCGGTACCGAGACACAACTTCAAGTGGCTGAAAATTTAAATTTCTTAACTCTAAGGGCTAATTACCGTCCTCGGCGTTTATTAGAATAATTATGTTTATTTATAATTGTATCAATCAGCGTAACGCTACACATTATAACACAGACAGCAGCGTCAACAATATGGGCCTAGCATATACAATTAATAACGTTATGCTGATACGATAGAATAAATTATTTTACGGTTTTTAATCAGTTGAGGATCACAAATAGTGTACACGTGGAAAGGGCACTTCTGATTTAATGTTAAGTAATAGTAGCCTACTAGTGTTTAACACTGAACTTCGACTCATAGGCTGAAATATAAGGCCTATATCACTTGAATAGAAATGGCAATACCAACAGACGTTTATATGTTGCGATTTTTATAAAAAAATATTTCAGCCCATATTTCCACACAGTGTGCACACTGGGATATAAACATTATGCTTTAGTCACCTTATATAAAATAGTAACTCTTCAGACACATAAATATTGTAAAAATATACCATAAAGATTTTTAAAAGTATCCATATACAAAGTAATTTTATGTACAATTCATAACCATTTTCTCATGAAAACTGTAAAGATTTTAGAGAAATATTGTTTGCGTTTTTTTGCTTAATTTGAATAAATCATCATATTGAATAATTACAAAACGTTGTGGGAATTTCTTTCAAAGCGTACAACAATATAACATATTTAAGGCACTATCTTAACACACAAAGAGACTGTTGACAGACAACATGAATATTACCTCAGTATCCACATAGATATAGTTAAACCACCTACTATAAAACACCTGTCAGGACAATGCTGGTAAAGTGAACTAACTATCAGACGTAACAAGCTATTTACAGATACATTATCATATATATTCATGTATAGTATTGAATACTATTGACACATAACAGTTCTGTCTATATTGCAGCTTACACTAAACCTGGTATAACTTTCATGTGATACATAATGGATATTGATGTACTAAACAAATATGCATGAACGAGAATTCACTGCAAACTTGAATGTATGTAAACAGTATAAAGTGTTGCCACTCGGGGGATATCTCAAAATTTCCTGTCTTTTTTCTGACAACTTTGGACACTCACGGTTCATGTTATGCTGCTTTGTTGGAGAGCGGCTAGTTGGCGGCTTATTGTGCATAGTCACGATGCTGCTCATCCATTATTGTAGAAATGTCTCTGAATATATCAATGAATGCAGGTCTTTTTTCTGGGTGCTGCAACACAAGAAATTTCATTTCGATTGTATTAATATTAAAACTACATCTAAAGCCACACTTTTTAACAATGTGGTTTACAGATGCAGTTAGTCTAATTTATCTAATATCAGAAAAAATTAAAAATTAGAAAGTCACTCATTTTTTTATTTCTTCCTTATCAATTTTGTGGAAAACATCCCCCAGAAAATAAAATGATAAAAAATACTTTTTGTGGGGTCTAAAAAACATTTCCTAAGATAAAAATACAAAAAACCTGTTGGCCTGAAATCTGCTGAACAACATTTCTTCAAAGAAAACTGTAAACCACATTATCATTGCATCATGATTCAATACCTAGAGTTGACTGATAAGCTAGATGTGACTGTTTTAGGCATACAAACATTCAACGCATACATGTCCTTTCATAAAAATAACCCTAAAAAAACCTCAAATACCTGGAGAGGCTACTTCAGTCATTAGTGATAGACAAGCTATTTTAAAATAATGAATTGTGAAATAATTATGAAATGTGAAATATGTAGGCCTACATGTCACTATAATAAATAAATACAATACAATACAAAATAATTTGAACCACCAAGAATTTTCCAAGCAAATAAATAATGTGTAAAAAAAATTTCAGCCCAAAATCAGATCATCAGAAATACTAGTACAACCACATAAAATCTGAATGCAATCCATCCAAGGCCCTGTGCACCAAATAATACATGAGAAGAATTTCCCGGCACCCCCCCCTTTCTTCAGATCCTGGTTCAACCGTCCCTGCTATAAGCATCCAGATAATCGGGGATGCTTAACCCTTTTGCCGTCTAAAGTCGATCCCCGCACTGTAAGAGAAAAAATATTTCTAATGGCCGTGGCCAATAACATAGGTATTCAAATGAATCGGAAAGAGCTGAATAAGACATTTATGATGATTTCAAATTTAAATAAACCCTTTGTTCTCCAAGGATTTTATAAAAAAAATTCATAGCTTTAATGCTTAGCCCTTTACTAGCTATGTTATTTAATTTAACATTTACACGGTTGAAATATTTTTGTAAAAACCACAGACCAAAGGATTTTTATTCAATTTGAAATCACCATAAATGTCTTAGCTATAGCTATTTCCGCTTTATTTGAATATCTGTGCTATGGGCTTACGGGCCTTATAAACATTTCACTCTTTTATCGATGCTGGGATTGACTTTAGACATCAGATCGAGATGTCAAAAGTAGGTTGTGCGCTGAAAGGGTTATTTTTCACCAACTTGAAGGTGCAGGTAGCGATATTACAAAAAATATTCATATTTGCCTAATTTGCAGGTTGATAAACTACGAATAAGTTGTCGTAATTTAGGATGATTCTCTAACCTGATGCCAGCAGCTGTACATGACATGGTACACATTCTCTGGACACACTGGAGGGCGCTGCAGTCGCTCCCCACGATGACATACCAGATCCACCACATCCGGGTTCCTCATTCGACCGTACGGCATTTCTCCACAAGTAAAAACCTCCCACATCAGAACCCCTGAAACATAACCACCATACAGTAACCTAGCCTATTATGAAGGAGATATGTAAAAGAAAAGTTTTTATATATTTCTTCACCATTCGGGGATGATGAGGAAATATATTTGCATGATAGGATGAAATAATAAAGTCATCTTCGCTGGTTTGTGCATTACGAGTAATTTTATCATGAAGGAAACATATATATAAATTTTATATATAAATTGTATACATAAAGCTGTATCGGCCATTTTGTGAAGTGGCAGATACACCCTTTCATATCTAAGGGGATTATATATATATAGGCATAAGTTTGATACAAATTATAATAATACACAATTCTCATGATTTAAAACAGCACTATCCGCTGTCTGAAAAGGTACAATTTCAAACAAAATCCTATCGAATAGCTAGGGCTTACCCAGTAAGCACATGATATAGACCCAATGTTGGCCAACTGTTGGTCCATCATCGTACACAGTGGGCCAACTTCTAGTGTTTGTTTTTGTACCACAAACGTTGCCGTTTAACCCTCTCAATCCTGAATGTACCATTGTCATCTTCATCCACTACAAGCTGCGAATTGCTGACGCAAATCTCTCTTTGTAAGAGATGAAGATGACTTGAAGTGGGTGACAAATAAAAAAATATTGCTCAAAAAGTTTCATGAAATCTTTCACTCTAAAACCCTTTGGTGTGGAAAATTAGTTCATTTCTTAAGGGATACAGGGTTTAACCCTTAAAGCGAGGAAATAATTTTATATAAAACATGGAGACCAAAGGGTTTTTTCAGTTTGAAATCATCATGAATGTCTTAGTTAGCTCTTTCCGCTTCATTTGAATACATAGCAGTATGCTATGGGTCGCCGGCCACCATAAATGTTTTAATTTTTTCAATACTTAGACGTCAGAATCTGACGTGAACAGACGTCAGATTTTGACTTATAAACCCTACGCTGTAAGGGTTAACCCTTGTCCTGCTACATTGTTTCAATTGTATTTTTCACCATTTGAAGCTGGAATTGCTAACGCAATTTCCAGCTTTAAATGACGAAAAATATTTATGAAAAATAGACATCTGTGAAAATTAACATTTTGATTAACTGGGCATCTAACACAAACTATGTTATGGATTTTAGTGTAATTTTATGTCCTCTGAAAAATACTCGAACCGGATATATATGGGTCCAGCAGCACAAGGGTTAAGGATATCGATCACTCTCGCCTCCAATTGCCTAAAACCTTTTCCAGGAGAGTGATCGACAGTAAATTGCTGATCAATAGCAAATCTTACTGCACTGCAATAAATTTCAAACGAAAAACAGTTGTATGTGCCCGAATGCTCCACAAATTCAAATGCCTCGCATCATCCTACCACTCTCCGCAAAAAACTTCAAGGAAGCTGTTCATAGCTCTTCTACAATTTACTTCAGGCCAGGTCTGGTGGCTCTTAACCATCATCCTGCTAAGGTAATTTATTTAAATTTTCACCACTTGATGTTGTGTCTCGCTACCACGACCCACAACTTCAAGTGGCTGAAAATTACTGATATTTTGCTAATTCGAGCACAAATATTTGCAAATCCTAATGTTTAGACAGACATTTAATTTCCAATAACAGTGATTTGGTCGACAAATAAAACAGGATAAAAGAAACAATAGTCGTGATCAGCAGTATAAGGGTTGATTCCTTTGCAATGTTTTGTTTTGATCTTACCATAAGCCCAGATGTCAGATTTGCTGCTGAACTTGGTATAACTTAGGACTTCTGGTGGCGCCCATTTGATGGGGAATCGTGTTCCACTGGAACTTGTGTATTCATCGTCCAATACAAATCTGGTGGTAAAGACAACAATACTATGCATCAAACTGGTCAACCCTTGAAAAGCTGAAATACGTTTGTATAAACCATGGGAACCAAAGGGTTTTTTAATAACTGTCTTAGTTAGCTCTTTCTGCTATATTTGAATACCTATGTTATGGGTCTACGACCATTATAAATTTGTCAATTCTTTTAGTGTGGGGACCGACTTTAGTCGTCAGAATCTGTCGTCTGTGACGTATAAAGACGGTCCCCGCACTGTAAGGGTTAAGGCTCAATTTGAATACAATACAAAATTATGTAAATTAATAAATTATACTTAATAAGAACATTTTAAATAATTTATATCACTTATAGTCATTCATGTGAATTGTGGGTAATCAATTATGTCAAAACGCTTCGAACCTTACATTGTCAAAATATTTTGATTAAACTGTATGGATGAGGTGATGGTTGAAAAAAAAGGGTGATCAAAAAGGGTGATCCACCACATCGTTTTTTATTCCAGAATGTTCATTCTGAGGACTTTTTCTCCGAAACCTATAAAGACTCACGTTTTGTATGCATACCCGGTACCTAATATATTAATGATAAATATTGAGATCGATTGGAAGGATTAAGTAATTTATCGGTCGGATAAGGTAGTTGAGTAGGCCTACACAAACCACCCGCTGGGCACAGAGAGGGCAGCATCATTAATATCATTGACTTTAATGGTATGCAGTAATAGAGATTTTTTTATCTAATGTTTTACAGGTGGATATGATCGGAATACAATATCGGGAATTGAAGTAAAATAACTTTCCTGGATCAAACTTTTTTAAGCAAATTTTCATTGAGACAGCTACAAAAAAATGTCTGGATTGAGAAAACGAAAACTTGACGGATTCTGTACTGAAACCACTAAAAAGCCTTTCATGCTGCAGTTTCAAGGGCCGGAAAGTTAAAATATGATTTTACATGAAATCTCACATGAAAATCGGCAACGAGAAAAATCAGCAACAAATGAAAAATTTAACATTCATTTTTATATTCGAAATGGATACACTAATGTCGGAGGGTCCGTAAAACATAAGATAAAAATATCTGGCTAAGGTCATGGTAAGGTCATTGAACTCACCTTGCTAAACCAAAATCTCCCACTTTGATTATATTATTTTCTCCAACGAGACAGTTCCTTGCGGCTAAATCTCTGTGGAGAAACTTTTTAGATTCTAGATACTGCATGGCATCTGACACTTGGCAGCACATGTCGACCAAAGTACCCGGCTGCTTCAAAAGACGGGACGAGTATTTTTTCAGGTAATGAAGCAAAGATCCTACAATGAAAATAACAGAATATTTAAACAGGTTTTTCATCTCCAAAATAAAAAGTAAGGACTTAAAAAGACAACAATAACGTTTCACAAGGAGCAATTGAAAAAGAAAAGGTAGCATCAAGTTTAAAATCAAATTATTACAAGAAGATTACAAAGCTACCTTTCTCACAATCATGCTGTTGGTTTTCACTACAAGACGTACGGTGAGATCAGCCCATTTCGCATTCTCTCCTAAACGCTTCACTTCACAGTTCGATTTTGCCGTTTCAGATAGATAATCGTACGAGAACATGCATACTGCATCGTTGGTTCGGCTAAATGTGCTGTTCTCGGCCCTCGTCACCACATCAAGCCCTCGCCTTCAGGGCTTGATGTGGTAACTTGTACTGAGATGAGTCCATCTCCCCTTCCCAACGATGACGTATGCATATAATATAGCAGTCTGATTGAATCCATGGAAATGTTTCGTGAGGCAATCAAGTGCAAGCTAGATCATTTTAAAGACAATTTCTAGTTCTGTAATGGAAACTAACCTGCTAAGTAAGATTTTGCATTAACCCTTTCAATCCTGAATTTACTATTGTCATCTTTAACACTACAAGCCGTGAATTGCTGTCGCAATTCTCGACTTGTAGTGGATGAAGATGATTTGATGTGATTTAAAAATTAAAGAATGCTGTCATGTCAAAGTGAAGAATACCCTTTGGTCTCCATGGTTTACACAGAAATATTTTAGAGATTGTAAGGGTTAGACGGGTCTCATAAAAACCTACACACATTTACATAATGTACCTACACACATCTTTTTGTTTCTAAGTTAGAAATGGTTACCATTTTTCATGTATTCAGTGATGATGTATATTGGGCGAACCTTTGTCGTCACTCCATACAGCTGCACTAGATGAGGATGGGTCAGCTGCCTATAACAAAGTCACAGGGTTTGCGTAAAATTATATAAACAAAGTAGTGTTATATTTCACATTAAACATTTGCCTGCTAATCACGACAATAGTTATTCTCAATCTGTTTTATTAGCCCAAATAAATAATTGTTATTGGGAAAAAAATGAGTGTTTAGTCCCAAATTAAGCTGATACGAGTAATTTTTAACCACTTGAGGTTGTGGATCGCGTTAGCGAGACACAACCTCAAGTGGTTTAATTTAAATAGATTAAATTAGCAGGATGAGGTTAAGAGTGTTCATTATTTGATGGCGCTAGATCACCAAGGCTTTTGAGCCTTCTCGTGTGTCTAAAAGAATAAATTTTGATATGTGCCAGTAGATTGATAAAAAATCAGTGACATACACGACTAATCCTTATGGTTCCCAAAGGTCCTGGAATATATTTTGTAAGGGAAGAAAAAGCATGAAGAATCCCTAAAATTTTCAGGAGTTTGCGAAGACATCACAGTGATATCGGGAAAACATCACAAATACTTCCTGGACACATTCTGATGGACGACTGACTGTTACACACAGATTTAGCACAGATTTCTAAACGAATCTTCCCCAAATCATCAGCAATGGTGGAATTGCAATAATAATTAGAAGTGTTTGTCAAATGTTCATCCTCACGAGTAAACTACTAAATCATTTCAAGTATAAAACATAACTGAAAATTACTTGATTGTTTCAAAACTCACTTCATTGTTTTCGCCTCGTCTATAAAATCGAGTTCTGACATCATTCCGGCATTCATCATCTTGACGGCCACATCAGCCTTGCCCTGCCACCGCGCCTTCTTCACCATCTAGCACAATGATACAAGAGAATGTCAAGTCACATTAACCCTTTCAAGCCTGAACTTTACATTGTCATCTCATCCACTACAAGCCAAGAATTGCTGTCCCAATTCTCGACTTGTAGCGTATGAAGATGATTTAAAGTGGGTGGAAAATTAGAAAATTGCCATGTATTGGTAAATCAGTTTCAAGGAAATTTTCATCCTGAAACCCCTAGTTGTAGGAAAATTAAGTCTGTTTACAGTGATGTAAAATGATGCTTTAATGCATCGTGAGGGCTTAAAGGGTTAAAGCGCTGAATATTTTTATATAAACCATGGAGACCAACAGTTTTTTTTATTTGAAATCATCATATGTCTTAGTTAGCTCTTTCTGATTCACTTGAAAACATATGTTAGGGGTCTACGACTATTATAAATTGTTTTACTCTTACAGTGCGGGGATCGACTTTAGACGTCAGAATCTAAAGTCGATCCCCGCGCTGTAAGGGATAACCCTGCTAATCACGACTATTGTCATTTTTAATCTGTTTTATTAGCCGACCGAATCACTGATATTGGGAATGAAATATTGTCAAATCATCAAGATTTGCAAAGGCGGGGGGGGGGGGGGCTGTCTTCCATCTGGGAAGGAGGGGGAAGGTTATTCAGTAACAAGTGGGCACGCATAATCTGAAGGGAGCTCCCACGCACGCCGAGAAATACTGCGCGCATGTTTGAGAGGCGCATGCAGGATAAGGGTTAATGCCCCACATGGCAATAAGGAATTGCGAGTGGGGTTACCGTAAAATTTATAGTTGTAGCCGGGGCTTCAATTAGAATGAAAAAAATAATTTTCTAGTGCCCAATGCCAAAAGTTTCTATTGGAGGTTTTGCGTGAAAAATTGAATCGCCGCGCAGCACTGCTGGGAGCAATCACCCAACTCTTCATGTCCAATGCTCATATAAAGATTATATGCCATATGAATCGATTTGATGCTCACATTAGTCGGGAAGTTTGTTTTACATAGCGCTAGTTAAACATGTTCTACATT
Organism: Flabesymbios commensalis; assembly: GCA_964017125.1. Classification (NCBI taxonomy): domain Eukaryota; kingdom Metazoa; phylum Annelida; class Polychaeta; order Terebellida; family Flabelligeridae; genus Flabesymbios; species Flabesymbios commensalis. The sequence continues at coordinate 77,585,194 of OZ024913.1, read as the reverse complement.
GCAAATCATTCAGAGAATCTAATGAAAAGATACGCCATGCCTAATTATATAAAAAATAATGTCTATCATGTCTATAGCACACTGAATGTCAGTGTGTGGTATTCGGTATGTTGCGTTCGAAGACAGTGTAGACAGTGGTAGACACCTCATAATCTGATAATCGTGTTACAACACAGCCCTGTCAGTCGGCAACAACACCCCTCTCCAGACGTGAGCTGTCAGTCATGGGAGAGGCGAGCGCGTCGTCACTTGACCAGTTGCTGACTGTACAGCTTGCACGAGATGTCAATGCAGAGTCGGCTAACTGTTGACAAATGATGTCTACAGTGAACCAGCAGTTGGCGTTGCCAAGCCCACCCCCCTCTCCTAATGGTGATGAAATGTGTGGGAAAATATCAACTTTCGCCACACTATTAATGTCACACGGTGATGCTGGCTGAACCGTGAACACAACAAATAACCATTGCAGTGTATACCGGTATATGTAATTGTCATTTGTATTTTATAAAGGACATTTATTACATATATATATATGCAGGCCTAAACAGTCGACCAAAAAATATTTCAATCCGTTAGACTGAGTAAGTAGGCTTCACATGGCAACAGCTGGGCCTATAGCGCTTATAGGGTTACATTACCTGCCCTATCGTCACAAATTGTATATTAATATAACACCTCATGTCTGTAAAGGGTTGGAAGCCGTCTGGGCTTATATAGAGTGTGCTCTATTAGCTCGGTTAGGTAGCTAGCGGCCGTCTTGATAAACACCTGATCATTGTCCTTTTTATAAGATATGAAAATAGTTTTGGTTCTTGACAAATCTCAAAAGTCGCCATGGAAACTTTTTGTAAAAAAATTGTAATTTTTTTAAAGTTTAGGGGGGCGGCTTCTATTGGAGATGCGGCTACAATTAGAAATTTTACGGTAGGTTAATAAATTGTAGAGTAGGTGGTACCCAGCAAACATGACCAATTGAAACAAGGTTGGTTAAATGTTGGGCCAGCGTCGTAGACAAACATTTCAGCAGGGACATGTTAATGTAGGCTATCTTGTGCCAAACATATAAATAAAATTGATATTTTATATAAAATTAAACATTAAAAAATTGATATTTTATATAAAATTGCATAAATTGTATTCAATGTCAGATGGATCGAATTATGCACAGCTGACAGTGAATCAAAACAAGTCAAAATTCTCGGGTAGGTAAATGTGTGGTAAACAGTTAGCTAAAGGAGTAGTCCATTGTGTACAAGCAGTGGGACACATCTGTACCCAGAAAGCACCACGCTGATTACAGATACAGAAGAAACATACATAGAGTGGTCTATAGCTTTAACCCTTAGTGTCATGACCGTATGAATCTGACATCTGTAGACATCAGATTCTGACGTCTAAAGTCGATCCTGGCACTGTTGGAGTGAAAATATTTATAATGGCTGTAGACCCATGACATAGGTATTCGAATGAAGCAGAAAGAGCTAACTAAGACATTTATGAAGATTTTAAATTGGAAAATAACCTTTGGTCTCCATGGTTTACAAGAAAAAATCAGCACTTTAAAGGTTAACCCTTTAACTGCCGGTGTCGCATATATGCGGGTTTTCATTTTTTATTAGCACATTAAGTACCACTTTTTAAACATGTGACAAAAATAAAATGTGACATCAATCAGCAATATTTGAAAACAGTTGACCTCCATTTTGCCAAATCTGAATAATTTTCACTCACTTGGAGTTGTGGATCGCGTCAGCGAGACACAACTTCCAAGTGGGTGAAAATTCAAATTGAACAAGACTACATAAGTCCAGGAGCTCCCGCGACGAATTAGAATTTGATTTAAGCAATTTTGTATAGGGTTATTAATGTAGTCCTAGTCTAGGTCAAAAATCAAGACGCAAGACAACTAGGTCTAAGAAGACCAGTCTAAGAGTAAGATAAGAACTAGACAGTCTGTCAGAGATTGCAAACCTCCATTGAAATTAATGATCCTAATCAGTATCCCAGTAATGGTCTACCTATCTGGCATGGTTTACCCGATATCAGGCCAATCGAGTTAACTAATAGTTGATTTACGGTCATTTTGAATTCGATATAAATTAGTTAAAAACTTAGGGTGCATCCTCCCCCGAAACCTCAAATTTTGTTTTATAGTAATGGACTAACATCTAACACAGTTTGCAAAATATTGGGCATGTGAAAGTAAATAATGGCCGATAGGGGGCCATTTTGAATTTGAACGAGTCAGAATTTTTCAAGATGCATCCTCAGCTGAAATCTCACATTTCATTCTATAGTAATCGTCTAGCTATCTAGCACGGTTTACCAAATATCGGCCATGTGAAAGTGAATAATGGCCTAAAGGCGGCCATTTTGAATTTGATCAAGTCAAAATTTTCCAAGATGCATCCTCAGCTGAAATCTCACATTTCATTCTATAGTAATGGTCTAGCCATCTAGCACGGTTTACCAAATATCGCCCATGTGAAAGTGAATAATGGCCGATAGGAGGCCATTTTGAATTTGATCAAGTCAAAATTTGTCAAGATGCATCCTCTCCTGAAATCTCACATTTTGTTTTATAGTAATGGTCTAGCCATCTAGTACGGTTACTAAAAACCGGCTATGTGAAAGTGAATAATGGCCGATAGGCGGCCATTTTGAATTTGATCGAGTCAATTTTTTTCAAGATCCATCCTCTCTTGTAATCTCACATTTTGTTTTATAGTAATGGTCCAGCTATCTAACACGGTTTACCAAATATCAGTAATGTGCAAGTAAATAGTGGCCGATAGGCGGCCATTTTGAATTCGATTGAGTCGAAAGTTTTTAAAAGGCATCCTCTCTCGAAACGTCACATTTTGTTTTATAGTAATGGTCTAGCTATCTAGCACGGTTTACCTGATATCAGGCCTATCGAGGTAAATAATGCTGATTGTCGGCCATTTTGAATTCGTAAGTTAAAAATTTTCAGGGTGCATCCTCCCCCGAAAACTCACACTTTGTTTTATAGTAATCAGGTAATGGTCTAGCCATCTAGCACGGTTTACCAAATATCAGCCATGTGAAAATGAATAATGGCCGAAAAGGCGGCCATTTTAAATTTGATCAAGTCAATTTTTTTCAAGATGCATCCTCATCTGAAATCTCACATTTCGTTTTACAGTAATGGTTTAGCCATCTAGCACGGTTGACCAAATAACGGCCATGTGAAAGTGAATAATGGCCGATAAGCGGCCATTTTGAATTTTATCGAGTCAAATTTTTCCAAGATGCATCCTCTCCTGAAATCACACATTTTGTTTTATAGTAATGGTCTAGCCATCTAGCACGGTTTACCGAATAACGGCCATGTGAAAGTGAATAATGGCTGATTGGCGGCCATTTTGAACTTTGACAAAATGATTTTTTTCAAAATACATCCTCTCCTGAAGCCTTACAATTTGTATTATAGTAATGGTGTAGATATCTTGAGCGGTTTTCATGATATTCCACAATATCAGGCCTGTCGAGGTGAATAATGGCTGATAGGCGGCCATTTTGAATTTTATCAACTTCAATTTTTTCAGGATGCATCCTCTCCTGAAACCTTACAATTTATTTGATATTAATGGTGTAGCTATCTTGAGCGGTTTTCATGATATTCCGCAATATCAGGCCTGTCGAGGTGAATAATGGCCGATAGGCGGCCATTTTTAATTTTATCGACTTGAAATTTTTCAAGATGCATCCTCTCCTGAAACCTCACAATTTGTTTTATAGTAATGGTGTAGCTATCTTGAGCGGTTTTCATGATATTCCGCAAAATCTTCCAGTCGGATTTACTGATGTTATAAATTAGGTCAAAGTGCTGGGTCAACTTCAAGGTCAAGGTCCAAAAACCTGAAAAGGCACAACTAGGGACCTTAGAGAACATGTATGTGCAATATGACTGTCATCGGCCCAGTACTTTTCGAGATCTGCTCCGGAAACGAAGTGCGCGTCAAAACGTCTAAATAGGTCATAGTTCTGAACCAGAAGTAGGTCAAAGTTCAAATACCCCAAAAGGCACAACTAGACCCCCTAGGGGTGTTGTGTGTAAAATTTAAAGACAATCGGACAAGTACTTTCAGAGATATGCTCCGGAAACGAATTGTTTACGGACGGCCCAACGGCCCAACGCCGTCACATCATCATTTTCTCCTCTGCAACCTTGCGTATTGAATTCAGATTAAAAATATTTTAACCCGTCCATTAGCCACCTGGAAGTAACCCACATACCAAAAATTGTTATCCTAGCTTATTTTCTCACAAAGTTATAGGCAAAAGAAGAGGCCAAAAAAAAACGGAGGTAGAATCCATAGCTCCCTTCGCTCACCTACGGTGACGGCGGGAGCTAATAATTTGGCGGTTAAAGGGTTAAACGGGTAAACGTTGAAGGATGGCTTACCCCAAACTGTCCAGTGCCTAGAACCTCTCCAAATACCAGCTCCTGTGGATTAATCTCAAATATATCTGGAAAATATAAAACACAATAACGATTTAGTGCACCTAGAAAGTGTTACAGTCATTTTAACTTTTCTTGTAAATGAAATATTTTCAAAATAAACACATCAATATATTGCTTCATTTTACTTTTGAATACATCATATATTAAAAATTTCAGGTTATATATAAAAACAAGAGATATCATCCGGAAACTGAACTTATCATCCGCCATCCATTAAAGTCAATAATGGCCTCAAAATTGAAGGTCAACAATTAGGTCAAAGGTTAAAACCCCAAAGGCACATCTACACCCCCTGAGGGATGTGTGTGTGCAGTATGAAAAAAATTCAGCAAACGCTTTGCGAGATATCTTCCGGAAACTGAACTCATTATCCGCAATCAATTAAAGTCGATAATCACCTCAAAATCAAAGGTCAAAAAGTAGGTCAAAGGTCATAACCCCCAAAAGGCACATCTACACCCCCTAAGGGATGTGTGTATGCAATATGAAAGCGATCCGGCTAACGGTTTCGGAGATATCGTCCGGAAACGAAACACGGACACACGGCCAGACATGGTGATGACAATATCCCCCGCCCCTACTTCGTGGGCGAGGGATAAAAATCCAAGATAAATTTAAATAGGATTCCTCACACACACTCAAAGGATGGCAAGTGATAATTTTAATGTGGGTATTTATTCGAGTGATACGGTCCGTCAATACTCACTGTGGCCCAAACCTGAAGCTGTAGGTTTGCTGGATGACCTGTCACTAGGTGGCGATCTGAGACGTACGACAAGACCTTAACAAAATGGAAGTGTTATCATTAGAAATTATGTAATATAAATTATTATAGAGATGAATCTGCCACTCTGTAAATTGGCAGATATGCCTCAGCAATCAAATATCAAGCATCAAATAGTAAGTAAAGTATGAAATATGCCATTTAACCCTTTAACCCTTTCACCACTGAAGCTCGTTTTTATGTGCTGAATGCCATAGCATTCAGCACATAAAAACGGGCTTCAGTGGCGAAAGGGTTAAGCCGTCACAATGCATAAAATCATCATCTTACATCCCTGAAAACTGACCTAATTTTCTTACGACTAGGGGTTTTAAAAAAGAAAATTTCAATGAAATTGGTTTACCATGACAATCTTCTTGAATTTGTCACCCACTTCAAGTCATCTTCATCCACTACAAGTCGGGAATTGAGACAGCAATTAGAGGTTTGTAGTGGATGAAGATGACAATGGTAAACTCAGGCTTGAAAGGGTTGGATAACAAAAAAAATTATGTGAGTATATGTCATGAGCAGATTGAATGTAATAGAATTCATCATTAAGTAAAAGGCCTTAAATAACGATTTTTTAATTATGATTATGTTTATTATTTACAAAAACAAAATTATCTGGTATTCATTATGAGCTGGGAATTGCATTATAAATCTTATCTAAGGATAAAAAGGAAAGGATTTGAATTAAAACCATTAAGTAAAATGAAAAGTCAATAAACAAGAAAAAAACATATTGATAAAAAATGGATCTGAGGGAGGTGAGGGGTGTTGAAGGATTCAAATAACTGTTCTTTTAATTCTGAAACGGAGCTCAGGTGCTACACAAAACAACGGTTAAATGGCAAAAAAGGTGTGGATATTTCAGATACATGTATAGAAAAAACAGTGGTGTGTCTGCTCCTAGGATACACCACCCTACGTTTGTGCGATTTCACAAAACACTACAAATGAAAAACAGACCAACAACAAAATACAGATTGATATATGCAAGATGGGACTGAGAAATAAGAAGTAGCGAAAAAGTGAAGCAGGATTGAAGCAATAACAAATCTTCTCTTCTGATAAACATGGGGGTAGAGCAACGTCCCATAAAAAAATATTGAGTTTCTGTATTATGTTTCTGTGAAAAATAACTGGTGCCTGGTGAAATTATAGCGAGGTCATTGATCACTCAAGACACAATACGTCTTTTTAAATCACAGTAACCTGGATTGGAAATAATTGTGCAACAATAATGGTTAACCTTTAGAGCACGGGGATCAACTATAGACTTCAGAATCTGACGAGATTCTGTCGTCTAAAGTCGATCCCCGCACTGTAAAAGTAAACATATTTAAAATGGCCATAGACCCATAACATAGGTATTCAAATTATTTAGAAAGAGCTCACGAAGACATTTATGACGATTTCAAATTGCAAAATCCTTTGGTCTCCATGGTTTAAACGAAAGTATTTCAGTGTTTCAAGGGTGGAGAGAACAAAATACACCAGTATTCACCTTTGACAACACAAAAGGAGTTCAGCACGAGGATGAGCTGCGAAGGTGTGCACAAAAGCCTCGAGTCACATGACATGGCAAGATGGTGCACATTGTACTACACTTTTACGACCAGAGTGCTACACTGTTACCATGGCTATGACCACAGTGATATACAGTTACCATGGTTATGACAGAGTGATATACAGTTACTATGGTTACAACCAAAGTACTACACTGTTTCCATGGTTACCTCCAGAGTTATGTTTGTGGTAGACAACAAGCTCATGTATGGTGGCAAACGTGTGATCAGGTGACACGTAATGATAACCAAAACCGTCAATCTGTACGTGATAGTGAAGTACTTCACGACCGTCAATCACACTGAAAAGTCAACATCAGATAACTCAAAATAACAAAATGAGTAGAAAGATAGATCGTCAATTTTTGTACCAGCATTATAATCTATCCATTTCATAAAATGTTTGTTCGAATGCAGTATTGGAAGAGGCAGCATGAACTTGAGCTATTAAATTAACCCCTGAACTCATGTCACAGTTTTATCACAGTTTTAGAGACATTTTTCATTTTGAAAATCAATTCACACGAACGGTAGGTACTATAGTCGACATCAGTGCTCTAGGGGTTAAGGAATAAAGTGTGGATGAATATAAGACAACTAAATAACATGTTTCCTGTGCTGGCTGCATTGGAACCACAGACCTACATGTGTGCTGATGTGAAAGCATTATGTCCTCTGGTATGCAATTTGACCAGAAATTATAATCTCGGGAATTGGCGGGAATAGTTGACTCAAAAACTCTCCGTGAGAGACGCTGATGATAACCAATAAAAATAAATAAAATATAAAATAGGCTGCCCATCTTAGTACATAGTGATATTATATAATATATTGAATGATAATATGGTGTACATAAAAGATCATAAAAACACATTTTATAGAAAATAAAATGAAACAACTGTGCCTCTGTGAACAGTGCAGCTAGCCACGTGCAGCTAGCTGAGCCATCGACTTGAATCATGACTAAAGTTGGTGGTAATATCGCATGTAAAAAGAACAAACCCACTAAACAGATGTAAGGCCTACTGGTATCTATGTAGATATTCTATGACAAGATATAATATGAGAAGGGCTATAATTATGAATAAAGGAAATAACAGGCCATATCCCTGCTTTCTGATGACCTAGATTATAAATGTGGTTATATGTATTATTGAAATTATTTTTTATTACCATAATTCATATAAATATATAAAATGGATAACCAAATTTGCCTGTAAATGAATAAAAAATACCACAAAACAAATTGGCACTCAAATAATTGAAGCTGACTGTTAGTTATAAGAGTTACCCCTTTCACCAACAGAATTTACTATATTACGATATTAAGGAGGCGAAAAGGTTTTAATTATTGGTGAACTTAGAAGTACAAAAAGACTTTTGTTGTATAAAGGGTCTACCTCAAAATTGATAATTGGAAGAGGTGATCTGGGTTATATACCGTATTTATTCTAATAAATGAGCAAACAGGGTTAATTAGAATACCCCCTAAGATTACATGGAGGATGGGCCCTTATTGGAGTAGTTTTAAATGATAATAGTGTACATGATTGTGGGTTTTTTTTCAAATCAGGGGGGATGGGTGTTTATCGGAATATGGGCGTTTATTAGAATAAATACGGTAAGATTAATTCCGAGGTTTAGTTCTCTACAGGATGATATCAACCTTTAGCCATCAAATTATTAATGGGAGGTCTTCAGCATCTAATGGGTTGATGAAGAGCTTTGATCCTCAACCCTTACAGAGCGGGGATTGACTTTAGTCGTCAGAATCTGACGTCCATAGACGTCAGATTATGACGTCTAAAGTCGATCTCCGCACTGTATCTTCATCTAGTGCCGCCAGAAGCGCTGGGGGAGAGCGTGAGGGGGGGAGGGGGTTAAACCCCCTAGCATAAACCCCCCTCGCACACTCTGAGGCTAAATTTTACTATCTGGAGAGCATCAAAATGCTAAGCGTGTACTGCATACTAGTCTAGCGGTGCTTGCTGTGCAGGGTTTTCATCTACGGTGGCTCGTAAAGGACAAGTGAAATACGCGATTGATTAGATTTTAAAGTGTAATTCATTTTTTTTACTCTGAATTTTTTCAAAAGACCCCTGTAACTAAGAGATATATGATGATTTCAAATTGAAAGAACCCGTTGGTCTCCATGGCTTATGCAAAAATATTTCAGCTTTGTAACATACCAACCTGCACAGTTATGTTTGTGATAGAATATCAAATCTGACATCTTTTCAGTTGGGTGTTTTTCAGACAGATAAAACTTTCCCTCTGAGTTAGTCTTTATGTGGTAGTGTCTGACGAAGCCATCAGGTCTATGTGGCAAATACAACAACAACAACAACATCAAACATCAACACAACATGAAAACTGTGCTACAGATCAGCTTAGTATTTATGTAATCAATCCGTTTCTCTGATTAACATTTTCTGCACTAAAATGTTCGATTTAATTCAAATTGATGCATAACAAAATGGTAAAACTTAATTAATTTTCATAGTTTAAAATTATGTCTCAAAATGATGGGGTTATACTCATTAAAATTAAAAGCTTATCTGTAGCACTGTAAAAATATAAAAAAATCTTACAATACAAGGCATAAAAATACTAAATTCTTATTCCGTTGGTCAAATCACAATTCAGTTATTGGTTACATCATATATTGTAAAAATTACTTACATATATATCAAATATTTGGTCAGATATACATGTATATATTCTCCATATGTGTTGAAAGTGGGGTATTTGTTTTAAATAGACAAAAATTATATTTATCTATATATATAGTTAGGAATATTTTCATACTGTTGAATTCTAAACAAACCAAAGAAGCTGGAAGAGTTTTTAAATCTAAATATGATCATTTAATATGTCAGTAATGACAATTTTGACTGCTTTTGGATGCATTATTTGAAGCAAACAAATGGGAAATTTCAAACCATACCCAGAACAATTGTTTATTACAGGACACCAATTATGTTTTCATAACACTGCATAAGAGATGTACAGACAAAACTGTAGAGGAATTACTAATTTTATATAAAAAATAAGCATTACCAGCTGAATTATAATAATTTCTAATTGAAAATAGTGAGCAATGGTGGTCGCAACATTTTGTGTCATATTGACAACTACAGTACTACTAAATCATGTCATAATTTTTTCCACCATGCTATAATCGCTTTACATAATTCTACATAAAACAATATGGATCACAAAGAAAAAAGTATATTTATAGGGGGTGAAATTATGGTCAAATGTGCGACCGTTAAGGCAGATTATATTGGTGTTTTTTTATTTTATAATGACTGTAAAAAAGCAGAATCAATGTTGGATGTCATTTGTATCTATATTTATTTAGTTTTGTGAAAATTTGAGATATAATTCAATGGTAAGTATGATCAGAAAACATTGCACCTATTGAGAACCACCCATTAAACAAATATGATCCTTACTCATTGTCAGTTGTGTCTTTCTGATATTTAAAATTCATTTGATGCTGGAATTGCCAGCACAATTACCGGCTTCAAATTATAACAATTTTTCTTCAAATAAACATCTTCTACATTGAATTAATTGAGTATCTATCACACAATATATCGTCGCCTCGGAGCTAAAGGATCCTATCTGCCACTCTGACGAGTGTCAGATAGGATCCTTTAGCTCCGAGGCGACGATATGATCATTTAACCGTTACCCTTCTGCTTCTTCGGCCGTATATATGTTTAACCCTTGTGCTGTTGTACAGTTTCAAGCAAGTTTCAAAGGAAATAGAAAATTGGTAATGAATTTGGTTAACCATTTTCCTGCTGATCACAAAATTTCAATTAATTATGGGTTAACTGTGCATATACTGCAATCTAATTGAAATAATTGATGCTCATTCAATCAAAGAATTCAAATGTCCATTTTAAAAATATAGAAACAAACAATTCATCAGAACAAGGGTTAGGCCTAGATACTACTTTGGTGGGTGATTTAAAACTTGTTTGATAACGTATAATTATACAGGTATATACACCATATTTATTCTAATAAACACCCCGGGTGTTAATTAGAATACCCTCTGAGGCTAGAAAGGGAGTGGGCGCATATTAGAGAAGTTTTTTAATGGTTATATAGTGTACCTTGATCATGCATTTTATTCTCAAATTTTCAGTTTAGTGGAATATGGGCGTTTATTAGAACAAATACGGTATGCCATAACAGGTCAAGGGTTACCCATCTGTTGCTTGAAGGCTTCATAGAATAACACCCACCATTTAATCCCTCACAATGCATTAAAGCATCATTTTACATCCCTGAAAACAGACTTAATTTTCCTATAATAAAGGGTTTTAGAACAAAACTTTCCATGAAACTGGTTTACCATTACATGGCAATTTTCTTTAATTTTTAAACCACGTTAAATCATCTTCATCCATTACAAGTCGAAAATTGTGACAGTAATTCGCGGCTGTTAGTGGATGAAGATGACAATGATAAATTCAGGCTTGAAAGGGTTACATGTCCATAATTTACAACCTATAATATATCGGTAGCCTTGTCAAGCAGCATGCAAAAGCATAAAAGTAAATAAAATTTACTGAACCTTGCTGCAAGCCAATTAATATTTTATACAGATTGTTACCTGGAGGATTTTTTGTCACACGTTGCTTTAAAAGTCAAGCAGAGATATCTAACCCCCTCAGCGCAAGGACTTTATAATCTGACGTCTACAGACATCAGATTCTAACTTCTAAAGTCCACGCACTAAAGAATTACAAATATATATAATTAGAAAAACCTTTGGTCTCCATGGTTTATAAAAATATTTCAGCATTGTAAAGGTTAAGGGTGTTTGCTAGGATTGCAATTAAGTAAATTACGCTAATGAGGGAGTAAAATAACTAAATTAGGTTCAAAAAAAAAATTACTGTTGCTATACAACTATTGGAAAACAATCATTTAAAATAATTGAAACTAAATATTTTCAGTTTTCACAAAGGTGTAAAGCAGGATTTTATGGAGTTAAATAAAAATAACTTATAGATACTGAGACATTGACCCAGTGTTGGGGTAGCATTCTACTACGGCCTGCAACGATGTTTCAACATCTCATGTGTGAAGGGAAGGCTTATTGCTAGCAGATTTGGTATCAAAGTGGATGACACACACATGAAAGTTTGTTTTACAATCCAAAATGAATTGGTTCCGACGTTAATGTCAATGGCTGCCATATAATGCATCTTTTTTTACTGTACCAAGCTAAGAAACAAAGTGTATTACCTAGAGCCGTCAGCGGCCTGATTGTTGTACCTGAAGCCGCAAATTAACCAAGATAATCAGGCCTACTACAGTTCACAAAAAGAGTAGTTGCCAGGATCCTATAATTGGCAAACTTTAGTTAGTTTCAATATAACCCACCAGTTTTTTAACTCTTAACCCTTTAGCCGCCAAATTATTTATTTGAATTTCCACCCACTTGAAGTTGTGTCTCGCTGACGCGATCCACAACTTCAAGTGAGTGAAAATTATTCAGATTTGACAAAATGGAGGTCAACTCTATCACATTCTATCCTTAACATATTTCAAATGTGGTACTTTATGTAATAATAAAAAATAAAAACTCGAAAATATGCGGCACCGGTGGTTAAATGGTTAGCCACTGAGAAATCAAAACCACATGTCTCATGTGCTGCGCTGGTTTACATCTTTCAAATGTAAACATAATCATTCGCTTTTGAAGCTCTCTGTACTCTTAGTTGCAGTTTTATATTACAGGTAAAAAAACTTGAAATTCTTATTTAGTTATTAACGTGCCACATTTGGTGGCTCAGAAGTACATAGAATACAATTTTTTTTTTTTATACAAGATTACCCCAAAATTCATCAATCTTAAAATAACAAACTATAATATAGATGGCCTATCAAATTGAAATTCATAAATCTTGATTTTATTTGGTAGTGACATTTTCAGCTGAATGCATGTATTCACAATATGATGGATGACGCTAGCAAGAAAGGGTTCCAATAAATATATTGATAGTAGCCTGCATGGAAGGCCTCGATAAGTGCATAAGGCCACACAAATTTTTTTAATTGTTTTACCGAATCGCTGCTGAAAATTTCCGAAAATAGCAAAAAAATGAAATTTCGACAAATTTTTTTTCATTTTTTCTGCCGTCGTGGATTTATTCATTTCAAAGTTAAAAAAAAAATTAAAACTGTTTCTTTCTTACTGTGCCAATGCAATAAACAGTCACTACTTTCGTTGTAAGCAAAACTGACACGCTGCGGTCAATCTGACACAACTCAACGTGCAGCCAGGTGCCGACATCAGGTGTGAAAAATAGCTGTGATACATTAAGGCTGACACTGTGCACGCTATAGTTCTGTTAATGTGTCACACACATTACACTCCAACTCAACCCGAACACCTGGATTGATCGATAATACATTGCCAAATAAGAATTAAAAAACAAATGTTATGGATGACATGATTCTCATTGATATATTCAATGGCAAACAGGCAGTGTCAACTCTGGGCCGGTATCTTAGTTGTTAACCCAGCATTGAAGTTGAAGACAGCGCACGCACACAGACGCTATCTGTATGCACGTGAATGTTGTCGGCGGGAGACGTCGGGGCAGTGTTGTTCTAATGCTGGGCCACCGTCGTCAATGGTGACCTACATTGGAACGGCATCGGTTAAGCGTCTAGTGGTGTCGTGTGCAAATCCCGTCTTACATCCAGATCTGACACACAGCGTCTTGTTGTGCAGTCCAGCTGGCTGCGGCGGCTATTCATACACGTCTTATCTCTCTCAGTTTGTCCAGGGAAGTAGTCAAATAGAAAAATATGTTTTTTTCTTGACTTTAATAAGACTAATTTTCTGTTAAACGAATCTGACCACAACAAACGAACCTGTATGCAAAATAGGCCGCCGTTTTAGCAAACGAAATGGTTTGTTAATATTAAGGACAGGAGAGTAAATTTTTTTGTTTTCTTTCATGCCAGTATGTCAGCATTCGTAATCGGCCCAAACCTGGGAAACTCGTCGCTTTCTGTATTGTGGACCAATCTAAAAAAAATTAAACACCTCTTTATCTGATTTTTTTTTTTTTGCCACCACCCGACAGCCCCAATGCTGAAAAAAAAATCGGTAAAACAATTAAAAAAATTTGTGTGGCCTAAAAAGTGAACTCGTTCAAAGAGGGGAACAAATATATATTGAAACTAATCTTAAAGCAAATCAGTGTCTCTGAAATGGCTGACAGTCTAAGTGAATAATTATGTACCATAAAACACATCTATGAGTGAATGCGAGATTGGACAAAAGCCAGAAGGGATCAGTTTTTAAGCCGGTGATTGAATGGCGTCAAGCGGTTGACATTAACCCTTTCAGCGCGGGGACCGTCTTTAGATGTCACAGTCCGACCTCTGCAGATTGTGACGTATATTGACGATCCCCGCACTGTAGATTAAAAATATTTATAGTGGTTGTAGACGTAGGTATTCAAATGAACCGGAAAGAGCTAACCAAGACATTTATGATTTAAAATTGAAAAAAACCTTTGATCTCCAAAATGATCCAGCGTTGTGAGGGTTAAAGTGGGAATGTATTGAGGTTGGGGTTGAACAAATGAAAAACTTCCAAGCAATGTTTCAGGTTGAACGGGTAACAAGCCAAATTAAAAAAATTGCAGAAAAAAAATTATAATTAAGTAACTCAAACATCAAACTACAGATATATGTGATCATTTAATCATTTATTTAATATAAATTGCGGCAGGAGTTATGGGTAGATCAAGTGTCTGCTGCAGCAAAATGCATGTTTAAAATTAGGTGAAAAGGAAATATTGTGTAGATATATCTGAAAAGAAGAACAGTTGTGATAAAACCACAGGTATAATGATATGCTACATACTTTTCCTTCGTGTACAGTGATAGCGAGTACATCCCGCGGCTGCTTGACTCTCGCACCAGAAAGCAGCCTTCAACCGCCTCCTTCATTAATATCTCAGCCGCTTGCTCTCTGGTACAATTCCTATAGAACCAGCTTTGAAAACAAAGACATAAAAAAATATTATATTGAACTAATATGGTGCACTGGATGACAAAATAATAAAGCCTGAACATTTAATTCATACTTTTTTAAGAAAAAAGCAATTCATGCGCCAACAAAAATAGTAAAATATTAAGGAAGTATATTATTTCCTCTAGCTCTACAGCTCTATTACCTAGAAAAAAATGAGGAATATTGAGTTGATTTTTGCTAGGCCTACTGATAGTTAACCTTTAGAGCCCTCACGATGCATCCAAGCATCATGTTGCATCCCTGAAGAATAATTTCATTTCTTACACCTAGAGCTTTCAGAGCAACAATTTTCATACAACTGTTCCAGTAACAACAAGGTATTTTTTTCATTTTCCACCCACTTCAATTCATCTTTATTCACTACAAGTTGAGAATTGTGACAGCAATTCGCGGCTTGTAGTGGATGAAGATGACAATGGTAAATTCAGGCTTGAAAGGGCTAACCCTTGGAGCGTGGTGATCAGCTTTAGAAGACAGATTCTGACGTCTAAAGTCGATCCTCGCACTGAAAGATTAAAATATTTATGATGGCCGTAGACTCATAACATAGGTATTCAAAATGAGGCGGAAAGAGCTAACTAAGACATTTATGATTATTTCAAATTGAAAAAACCCTTTGGTCTCCATGGTTTATATACAAATATTTAGCGGTTAATTTTTGTCCTGCTCAATTGTCATTTGAAGATGGAATTGATGCAAACTACAACATCAAATGACAAAAAATGGGAATCTTCAAGCTTGAATTATTTGATTAACGCAGCATCTAACACTAAATATTTAAACTATTTCATTGAGATTTTAATTGATTTGTGTTTTGTCCAGCATTATTGTTGGTTTAATGCCGGTGCTTGTCATGTGTGGAGAAACATGAAGGTACATATCACAAGTAGGCCTACAATTAAGCCACTATCTTACCAGGAAACATGAAGGTATCACACAAGTACGCGTTTAAAACACTTTCAGCATGGGGACCGTCTTTAGATGTCAGAATCTGAAAGATGGTCCCCGCACTGGAATAATTAAAAACAATTATTATGGCCGTAGACCCATAACATAGGTATCCAAATAAAGAGCTAACTAAGACATTTATCATTATTTCAAATTGAAAAAAAGTCTTTGATCTTCATGGTTTATATAATTTCAGCGTTGTAAGGGTTAACACTCTATCTTCCCAGAAAATGTCATCATATTGTCATTTATTATGAGATGTAAATTGCTACTGCAATTCTCACTTCACAATGAATGAATTTTACTCAATTTTTAACACTTGTCCTGCTGAACTGTTTCAATTGTATTTTTCATCATTTGAAGCTGGAATTGGTAACGCAATTTCCAGCTTCAAATGACGAAAATTATTTATATTTTTCTAAAATATACATCTTCTAAATTGAGTTATTTTCCTAACTGAAAATCTACCACAAACTGTATTGTTCATTTCAGTGACAAATTATTTGGCTTAAAATATGCTTGAAATATCTAGCAGGATAAGGATTAAGAATATTCAAGAAAAATATATCTGATTGATGGGCAAGGGTATTTGGGTTTTTGTAGCAAGCAATTTTTATTAAATATACCGGGTATATCAGATGACACGTAGGATGTCACAAATGTTGCTTGTGTCAATGTATGTTTTTTCAACATGTTTAACCCCAATTTGAACCAACAGACTTTGGTCTCGAAGATGAGACCGAAATATAATAAAATGCGAAATTTTTTAACACATTTAAACCTTTCAAGCCTGAATTTACCATTGTCATCTTCACCCACTACAAGCCGCGAATTGCTGCCGCAATTTTCGACTTGTAGTGGGAGAAGATGAATTGAAGTGGGTGATAAATTGAAGAGAATTGGCATGTATTGGTAAACCGGTTTCATGGAAATTTTCATTCTAAGACGCTTGGTTGTAGGAAAATTAGGTCTGTTTTCAGGGTTGTAAAATGATGCTTTAATGCATCGTGAGGGCTTAAAGTTGTGGACGGCTGTAGGCCTACATGTAGAAAGACATAACTTCAAGTGGGTAAAAGCTACAATGACTTGTCAAATGTTAAAAGCAATTCTTATTCTATACTTATTCTATATTTGTAGATCAGGCTACTTACTCGTATGATTCCAAACCTTCATTTGTCAACTCTTCCACAAAGTTAGCAGGTATATGCCCCTTGTCCCTGCAACCAATAATACTTGAAATGTCACACAAAGAAAAGTTAGCATTTTTCAGAAAAAAAATTCTATATACTTGAAGATCAAAGGGCAATCACTGAAAGGTTTACAATATTTATAATGGTGATAAACACGAACCACGGGTATTTAAAGGGAAAAAATTGTTTGAAAATTATTGAATAGCATTTTTCTCATCTAAGTTGTAACTTGCTAGACATCCTTATCATTAATGTATAAATATTTTGCTAATCAATTACAAATTTGATTAGCAAATGGACAGAATTGCATAGCATTTTGCACTGAGCAAATTTTTCTCTGATTTTAATGTTCCTTTAACCCTTGTGTTGGTCAATTAATTGTTTCTATTTTTCATTCATTCAAAGCTGGAATTGCTAAAGTGAGCATGTACCAGGAACGATTTTATAAAATTCAGTGATAAATTCTATTGATCTAAAACAAGATTGAAATCGTATATATATATATATATATATATATATATATATATATATATATATATATATATATATACAGTTTCAGCAGCATGAGGGTTAAGTTGATTGAGTCAGCTCCTTCCTCTTCAAAGAGGAAGAATCGGACTCAGCCAGCTTTTCAAAGAGCAACTTTTTGGTTTTCATAGGCAAAATATTTCAGCAATGTAACATTATAAGAGCTAAAAGTTTTTTCTATAAAATGACGACTTGCCCATGTTTATTGAGTGCCAGCCACCAGTACTGATTGCTGTCGTCTAATACTCTGTATTCTTCACCCTACAAATATATATCAACAATGGTGTTCATTTGAGTGCGTTAATAGGTATATTAATTCAATATCAAACAAAAAAAATACCTTTATTTATTCATTGAATCCTTTATGTGATTGTAAGGCTTGTTTGGTTTCATCTCGGTCATGTTTTGACCACTCTAGTGTGTGTCATTCGGACGAGACTGTACATGCTGCAATGTTTTGGGTTTTTGGCATGCTAAACACGCCCACATTCCTCAATATAGCTTATATATAGACTCGTTAAAGTGTAGTGAAAGACCAAAAATCTTTTGCAAAAAAATTTTTCCACCTCCGACTGGTATTTTCACCCCTGAAAATCCGCAAATTTAAAAATAAAAACACTGTGGGCTAACAGAATTGCCATTGACTAGCACTACCTTTTTTGTGATGTTCAGCTTACAGTACCTTGACTAGTGATAAGTCATCTGATTGCCCCTTTGTGTAATCATATAAAGCCAACACTCGCTTCTGAAACAACAAAAATTAAATTCATTAAAGTCCACAAGATGTCTTATTTCTACAAGCTGATTAATCAGTTAATGCAAAGTAGATGGGCCACTATGCTTCGCTGAATTAAAATATTCCTGTTACGACAGACCCCATTCCTGTATACATTGACCATGATGCGCAGATGTATGAAGGGCCCTCAGCGTCCCAGCAAACACGACATGTTCACCGATTGCTGTTTCAATGTTGGACCACCGTCTACGACACTGGCCCGACATTGAAACAGCATTGGGTTAACGTGTCGTGTTTAATGGGGTATCATAAGGACCCACCTACTTTAATCCTTTCAGCGCGGGGACGGTCTTTAGACGTCAGAATCTGACATAGTCGTCAGATTCTAATCTAACTTCTATAGACGTCAGATTCTGATGTCTAAAGTTGATCCCCGTAATGAAACATTAAAATATTTATAATAGCCGTAAACCCCTTACAAAGACGAAAAAAAATTCAAAATCATCATAAATCACTTATTTAAATAACCATGTTACGGGTCTACGGCCATTATACCTTTTTTTAATTCTTTTAGCGCGGGGATCGACTGAAGACATCAGATTCTGGTGTCTAAAGACCATTCTGATACATTATTTATGATAAAACCAGTGAAAAAGTTAGGTGCACAAAATAGGGTGTTTACTTCAGATCATGCAACTTTTTCCTTCAGAATATAAGGTTGATAGAAAGTTTGTATTCAAAAAAATCTAAATCTAAATCTGTCCTCATATGAATTACTTTCAAATGACTGACAAAACATACCATTTTTGCTAAATTGCTAAATCAAGTATGCTGGCTCCCTGACTAGTAGGAGCCTACTAGTCGCACGGGCAACACACAGACATCCAGACTACATAAATCATGCCTCTGCATGGCACAGATCGGTGGAGGCGTAATAAAATACGGTTTGAACACATTCAACATACATAATCAGTCACAAAGGGCAGTGGTTGAGTTTTAAAAAATACATACCTTTATTTCTTGCTCCTGAGCTGGCTGAGCTGGTAGCGGTCTAACAGACATAGAAGTAGAAACAACCTCCTCACTCCCTGTATAAAAAACAAGTAAGAGTTTTCTGTATGATCATTCCCTACAGGAAATATTTTGTTTGAAAATTATTGATTTGTATAAGCGATTTCCTCCGTCAAGTTGTGGCTGGCATTACAGCCTTATCATTGATGTATAGATATTTCTCTAATTAATTTGATAGGCAAATGGGCAGAATTGCGTAGTTACGAATGAAAATGTGATGTTATCCCTTGAAGTGCTAGTCGCGTTTATAGACCTTTTGATTTAACCTTTAACCCTTAAAACTCTGAAATTATTTCGTATAAACAATGGAGAGCAGTGGATTTTTTACAATTTAAAATCATCAGAAATGTCTTAGCTAGTTCTTTCTGATTCATTTGAATACCTATCATATGGGTCTACGGCCATTATAAATAGTTTTACTCCTTACAGTGCGGGGATAGACTTTAGTCGGCAGAATCTGACGTCTACAGACAAAGTCTGAAGTCAGATTCTGATCACAGTTATTGGGAATGAAATGAGTGTTTAAACATTAAAACTTGCAAATGGTTTGGTCTCATATTACAGGTCCGTACGGAGGGGGGAGGCTAGGTTGCTTCTTCACGCCTCCAGACAGGAAGGTTCACATTATTGGGTTAGCTTTTTTGTTAGATACCGGTAAATTTAATCTCTACTAATGATTGCCCGTAAGATTTTGATTCCCCTATTCTGTGTAAAGATGTCGCCAAAATGAGTTATTTAGTGTGTAATTTTTCCAGACCCTCCTAGAAAAACGGTCCGCCGCCTCCCGTAATATACTAAAAACTCACCTTCCTGTGTACAGGCCTGTATTAAACAAATATGAGTAATTTTCACCCACATGAAGTTGTGTCTCACCACCGAGACCCACAACTTCCACGTAAAAATTTTAATTCTATATAATTTAGCACTTCAAGGGTTATCCCTTTCAGCACAGACGCTAAAGACAGTCCCCGCACTGAAAGGATTAAAATACCGTATTTGCCGGCCTATAAGTCGCACTGGAGTATAAGTCGCACTAGGCTCAAGATTAGGCTCGAACCATAGACAGGTCGCACTGGCAGATATGACGCACCAGGCTCAGAGACATGTCTGACGATATTTAAGTGTCAGGTGTCAGTACATTGGCGTTTATAGCAAGAGAAGAGGAGAGAGTCAATGCTATTTAATAGCCTGGTAGACCGATATTAAAAGTTTATAATAAAAGTGTTTAATATATTGTTCATTGTACGTGAACATGATTTTTAGTGATTTATTCGAAATTATTTCAATGCCATGTATGAAAGACAGACACCATTGTTTTCTTTTCTACCTCATTAGAGAGCTCCCACTTCAGTAACTGACCCACACTCACCAGGTGGCGATGTCGATAAAGGGCATTGACTTAGGCCAGTGAATACAAATTAATAATAACAACAACTTGTAGCGTATGTTTTCGGCGATTTCTCAGTCAATTCACAACCGATTTCCATGAAATTTAACAAGGGCTATTATCGAGTCCCCCACCAAACACTGTGAAAATTTCACTGGTAAATATTGTATAGTTCAAAAGTTGGACCATCTGGCATGTAATGCAATTCATGGCTTAAAACTGATTTTAACCTTAACAGTTTATAGAGGGACGTCGTAATTATAAATTTATGCTACTATATGTCGAATGGTCTAACTTTTGAGCTATAAATTATTTTGTCATGAAAATTTCATGCTATTTGGCGGGGGACCCGATAATAGTCCTTGTAAAATTTCATGAAAATCGGTTAAGAATTGACTGAGAAATCAACGAAAAACTTGCGCTACAGGTTAATGTGACTTCCACTATAGATGTGTTTATGCGGTTAATTGCTTGCTATTGTCTCGCCCCCTAGCGAATGCTGCCGATACTGACCGGATGCAGAGAAAATGGCTGACACACAAACGCAATCATAACAAACAAACAGTCACGATCTTTCACTAAAACATTCTATCTTACCCAATTAATCGTAAATTAAATACATAGTATTTAGGCATTATGCATGCTGTTCAATAGTAAACTAAATAACATTCCCAAATGGTATTAAAACTGACATACAATGGCCTCAAACGATGATATGACGTTAGCGGTTCATAAACGGCGATCGCGTCATTACGTGACAGACGGTAGAGGCCATTCTAGATTTTATTCAGCTGTCCTCGGCCGAGTTGAAAACCATAGAAAGGTCGCACCGGAGCATAAGTCGCACCAGCCTTAAAAAGTGGTTTAAAAAATAAAAAAGTCGCGTCTTATAACCCGGAAAATACGGTATATAAAAGTCATAGGCATTTGACATAGGTATTCCAATGAAGCCGAAAGAGCTAGCTAAGACATTTATGATGACTGCAAATTGAAAAAAAACCTTTGTTTTCCATGTTTTATACAAAAATGTTTCAGTATTGTGAGGGCAAACATTGGGATACTTGCCATTTTGTTCCCTTGTTTTTACATTAGCATTGACATTGGCGCTGGCGGTTGATGCCTGGCATCCCTGATCCGCCTTATTGATAGAGTCGCAGCACGTGTAGCGCCGTGTCTTGGTCGTCCACACACCGGGGTGGTACTTCTTGGAGAAGACAACTCCTAACTCATTACAAGCTGAAAAAGAAAACAAAATAATTACAATGCAATACAATAAGAAGAAAAGATCAGACACTCAATATATAAAATTTACAATAAAATGTAATACATCGCATTGTGATGCAATGCAAATCATGTGCTATGCAACGCTAAAGCCTATAATGTAGGATAATAGCAAAGCAAAAATGTATAATGCAATAAAAGATTTAAAGTTATTAATAAACTAGTATCTACCAGTGGACAAGCAGTCTTTCCCAATAAGCTTAAAATTTAACTGGACAGTAGGTCCTGTAAACTTAAAAACTTTTAACAGACCAAACAAAATTCACCAGACAAGCTTAGGTGGTCAATGGTCGATTAATACCTTGTGATCACAAAAAAACGACCAAAAAACTAAACGGACCAAAGAAAATAACCAGATTGTAGGTCCAATGTGGTTGGGTATTTTGCCGGTCTTACCTGTGTTTTACAGGACATGTCCGATGGGTCCGACGTTATTGGGAAAGCCTGGTGGACAAGAATAAAAATCTGACCACTGTGGTGTTGGCCAAACCCTAAGTCTGAGCTAAGCACAACAATAATGGTAATTTTTTTATATTACATGTAGGCTACCTGATCAAATAACTGTTAGTAGGAATGAAATGAGTGTTTCAACATCAAGATTTTGCATCTCAAATTAAACAAATGACAGTGATTTTCATGCATTTGAAGTTGTGGATCGCGGTAGCGAGACACAACTTCATGGGCTGAAAATTTACCTTCTCTTTCGATCCCACCAACATAAAACCTTGAATAACTTACCTTTCCTTAATTCATCAATCCATCTTGTTCTTTGCTCCCGATGCGTGCCTATGATGTACAATGTATACATCTCCATCGATAGATTGCTCTGTCTGTAAACAATCTGGAAAATACAAACATGAGTAAAATTTAACCCTTAAAGCTCAAGTGGGTGAAAATTTAAATGATTTAATTAAGCGATTTAACCCTTTTAGTGCATAAGATATAGACGACGTCTAAATCGATCCCAGCACTGAAAGAATAAAAAATGCATAATGGCTGCACGCCCAGATAACATAGATAACCTTAACCCTTACAGCGCTGGAACCGACTTTAGTCGTCAGAATCTGACGTCTGGAGACTTCAGATTCCGATCATGCTGATGTCTAAAGTGGATCACGGCACTGTAAGAGTAAAAATATTTATAATGGTCGTAGACCCATAACATAGGTATTCAAATGAATTTGAAAAAGCAAACTGAGACAGTTATAATGATTTCAAATTGAAAAAACCCCTTTGGTTTCCAAATTTTTCATAAAAAATTCAGGGCTTTGAGGGTTAAGTGCTCATGATGTCTATATCCCAGTATTTTTAAACCATTTTCCATTCCTTTCATTCGCTTTTGAAAGAAGCAAAATTAAAGGAGAAATGAACATTAAACACAGATAAATTTGGTAGATTCACATATATTTTTATTCAAATTATACATATATATATATATGTGTAAGTAATTTTTATCAACTCAAGTTGTGGGTCGTGGCCGCGAAAACAACTTCAAGTTTAAGTTGGTGAAAATTTGAATGAAATTTACACTTCTTCTGATATCAATTTATATTTGACTAGCTGAGCATTTACCCAGTAATTCTACCACAGGTATTTCTAGCCTAATTCTAGCCAAATTAATTCAAATTAAACCAGGGCTGACAGGTGTATAAACATTGATCGATAGAGATTCAATTATATATATTTTTGTTATTATGAAACTTTTGTTTAATGATATATTAATTAACAATAATAAATAAATTAATCAACTAATAACATGATTAATGCACCATGCAGGCAAGTTCAGACTTTTTGACAACCATCACAAAAAAAGGTAGTGGACTTAGTCCCTTTAACCATTACAGCGCGACATATCATTTGGCTTAAAATCTACTTAAAACTATATATAAATATTATTGTATATATACAGCTGTAGCAGGACATTTAGGGTGTCAACATGATTTCACCTGGAATGCATTAGGTTTACCACCAAGAGCTTCCTCATCTACACACTCTACCGTCTTTATGTCCGTCAGGATAATACGTCCTTTCTCGTTATTGGGACTAGCCTGAAGAAACAACAACATTAGAAAACTGACAAACAGAATGTATAATTATCAAATCCAAGCAAAGTTATATTCAGATAAGGATAAGGTTAACGCTTTCAGCGCAGGGACTGTCTTTAGACGTCAAAATCTGCTGTCCAAAGGTGGTCCCTGCACTGAAATTTTTTTTAAAATAAACATCTTAGGTATTCAAATCAAGTATATAATATTTATATGTATAATTGTATATACAGTTCTACAAGCACACATGATTTTGATTTTCAGTGGAAGTTGTTGCCAATGTTTTACTTGCCAATAGCTACTTGGCCACTGACTATAGGACTCCTGGTCATGTGAAATCCTAAAATCCTAAAATCAGTTTTTCTATGAGTAGATAAAATTTGTTTTTTAATGGCAATGTAGGAATTTTTAGGGAAGAATTTGCTATTTTTCTATTAACCCTTAGAGTGCGGTGATCGACTTTAGTTGCCTGTAGACGTCAGATTCTGACAACTAAAGTCGATTCCCGCACAGTAAGAGTAGAAATATTTCTAATGGTCGTAGACTCATAACATGGGTATTCAAATAAATCAGAAAGAGCTGACTAAGCATTTTTATAATGGTCTCAAAATGAAAAAACTTTTTGGTCATCATGGTTTACACAAAAAAAATCAGCGGTTTACGGGTTAACCTGTTAACCCTTGTCCTGCTAGAAGCATTAATACTCGGTTTCAAGCGAATTTCAAACCAAATAAAACATTACAGAAAATGAAAAAAATGTTTGTGATTAGATTCTCCGTTCGTCGAATAATGAAATTTAGGAGGTGTCTAGTTTTCATTAACCATTTAAGCCCTCACGATACATCAAAGCATCATTTCACATCTCCTACAACTAAGGATTTTTGATTTTTGAACGACAATTTCCATGAAACTGTTTTTCCATATTGACAGATGACAACGGTAAATCCAGGCTTGAAAGGGTCGAAGTAATATTTTTCGTCATTTGAAGCTGGAAATTGTGTCAGCAATTCCAGCTTAACCCTTACAGCGCAGGGATCGACTTTAGTCGACAGAATCTGACGTCTGTAGACATCAAATTCTGACGACTAAAGCCGATTCCCACACTGTAAGATTTAAAATATTTCTAATGGCACTAGACCCATAACATAGGTATTCAAATGAATCAGAAAGCGCTCGAGAAGACATTTATGATTATTTAAAATTGAAAACCCCTTTGGTTGCGATGTTTTTTTACAAATTAATTCAGTGTTTTAAGGGTTAAAATGAATGAATAATAGAAACAAACAATTCAGCAGCATTAGGGTTAACCCCTAGAACACTGATGTCAACTACAGGAGACATTCTGTTTTTTTATGGGCACCTGTATAACCAGTTGTTAAAAGTAAAATATGCTTTCAATCTTGAAACGCTGATACATGTACATGAACATTGGGACTTAAATTTCACAAATAACACAAATCTTCAGTAACTTGAAGTTGTGGATCGCGGTGGTGAGACACAACTTCAAGTTGAATAGGTCAGTGCTGTAAGGGCAGTGTTCAGCACAGACAAGAAATAGGTGGGGACATTTGTCTCACTACCCTGGAAAAAAAAGAGAGACATTTGACCTTTAAGTGCGTAATTGACACCCAGTGTTTCGCACAGACATGAAATAGATGGGGACATTTGTCTCCCTACCCTGGAAAAAAGGAGACATTTGACCTCTAAGTGCGTAATTGACGCGATATCTTGGCCTGTGCTGAACACTGCAAGGTGCTGTAAGGGCGCTGTACGGGTTAAATTTAATAGTCCAGTGCTGAGCAGCCTTAAACTGCTGCATAAAATTTGCAGCATGTGTGGTTTCCCACTAAGTATTATCTGGCACAGATATTACTTAAAAAACATCTGATCAACAACTGATAACAAAAGCCAATATATTACAAAATCGGTCAGTTAGGTATCTCTAAAGTGTAAATAGAAAGACACAACAATTTTTTTTTTTTTTTTTTTATAGAAATTACTTTCTCCGCTTGGTTTAATTTGGGCGACTATAGTCACCCATAGCAGTGTAAGGGCTTATATCGATCAAAAGCAAAACATGTTTTCTATCACCCAGTCAATTGGTGAAATTCAAGGTAAATTTGTATATATTTTGTCTGATTTATTTATTTTACTATGGTTTATTTAAAATGCAAATTTGTGAAAAATATTACTGAAGTGTTTATGTGCAGCATGAACCAAACATCTTTCAAAAGGATTTAATTAAAACTTACAAGCATCATTACAAGCATCATAACCTAACAGACATGACAAATTAAAATTGTATTTCTAAAGTGAAAAGAGACATATGTCTACCAAGCAGGTGATGTATGCATTTCTGCCATGCAATATATATTTATGCAGTTCACACCTCTGCATATCACAAAATATGTGAAAATAAATAAAGTGCATATATCTATAGGCCTTATAACATACATGTATAATTCCAGCTGTTTGGGTAAAATTTTTAAATGGATTTTAAAATTTGTGATTTATGATTGAAAATAAAATTTGTTTTTATACCCTCCTAACACCCACATAATTTTTCTCATTTTTAATAACTTTGAGCCCTCGATTGAATGCAACACCAACAGTTATAATATGTTATTCATGTTGTACCTGGTAACCATGGTAACCATCAGCCTGATCAGCGATTCTTAAGAATAAAAGTTTTATTTATTTAATAGTAATTTGATTCCATACATTCATCCAAACACTAGAAATTTGGTCCATGAAATTGAAGTAGAAATGATTTCCTGGAACAAAGCATATGTTTTACTGGGGATTTGTTTTACTGGGGATCACCGATGTCCGTGACTCTCCACCATGCCTTCACCTGTATATATAAATTTTGTTTTGCAAATATCAGCAGATTAGCTTGCAAATTGTGTCGCATAAATTTTAATGAAACAACACATCGAGGTTATTAACGGTAATTTGCATAATTTGCCAAGTTGTAATTATGGTATGAAAACATGTAGGCCGCCCAAATACTCTTGATTAAACAAAAACAAAATTAAAAATGACATGGTTATAAATATATTTACATGACTTTAACCACATGTCTCAATGTTTCATGAGTAACACATTTTGTAAGCTGAATGACAAAAATGGGTGTTGGTGGCAAAATGGTTATTAAAGAAAAAATATAAAAGCAGCACATGTATGTAGATCAATATTGAAGCAACTGTTGGGGCTGATCTGACAGAAAAAATACAAATGAAATGTTAGCAATTTCATTAATTCTATAATTGACCTAGTACAAATTCAAAACGCTTTCTTTGGTGGTACATGTGGTAGGCCCCCTACTGATAATAGGACTCATGATACATAGCCTACATGTGTACTAGTAGTAATACCCATAAATAAAATGTGCAGCTTGAAAATTAAAAAAAAATACAAATTCTTATTCGATTACTTACCCAGCTGAGGTGAGACAGTCACTCGATGTTGATTTAACCCTTTAAGCCCCCACGATGCATTAACCCTTAAAGTGCTGAGTTTTTTTATGAAAACCTTAGAGGCCAAAGGGTTTTTTTCAATTTGAAATCATCATAAATGTCTTAGTTAGCTTTTTCCGATTCATTTGAATACCTATGTTATGGGTCTACGACCAATATAAATATTTGTACTCTTACAGTGCCGGAATCAACTTTAGTCGTCAGAATCTGACGTCTGTAGACGTCAGATTCTGTAGAAGTCTGATTTTTGACGTCTGTAGACTAAAGTTGATCCCCGCACTGTAAGGGTTAAAGCATCATTTTACATCCCTGAAAAAAGACTGAATCGTCCTACAGCCAAGGTTTTTAGAACGGAAATTTCCATGAAACTGGTTTACAAATACATGGCAATTTTCTTTAATTTTTAAACCACATCAAATCATCTTCATCCACTACAAGTCGAGAATTGCGACAGCAATTCACGGCTTGTAGTGGATGAAGATGACAATGTAAAGTCTGGCATGAAAGGGTTAATGTTGGTCCACCATCAGCATTAAATCAACATCGGGTAAACTTCTCGTGTTAATAGCTGGGTGGTTTACCTGCATCGCCTTCTGAGTATCCTGTCACAATGAGCATTGCAAAAGTGATAAACAACACTTGAACGGTGACATGATTTTATCAATTTCAGTTTTTTTCATCAGCAGTTTTCTTTCTTTAATTTAACCCTTATAACTCTGAATTATTTTTGTACAAACCATGAAGACCTCAGGGTTTTTTTCAATTTAAAAACACCACAGATGTTTACATCATATGGTCTTATTAATAAGCCAAAATAAAATCACGATTTTTTTATGATTTTAGCCTGGGCCTCTCCCTTTAATGTATGCACATGTAGTTGTATATTCTAGATTTTGAAAAGGGCCCCTTGGGGATCACATGACCCCTGTGACCCCACCCCCCTTGGATCCGTCACTGCTAATGTTGCATGTCTCTATATTGTGACAGAACAGGAAGTTGAGTTGATCCCTGGAGATAATAATAAATGGGCCAGGATGTGGATATAGTCACTGTACATGTAGGCCTACATGTGTTACATGTGTAAGGCTGTGTGTAGTAGTAACAGTAATGTGTGCTCACCACACGAGAATTTCAACATCATGCTAAATAACCCTTTCAGCCCTCACAATGAATTAAGCCCCTACAATGCATTTTAAAGCATCATTTTAAATCCCTGTGAACATATTTAATTTTCCCACAACTAAGGGTTTTAGAATGAAAATCTCCATGAAACTGGTTCACCAATGCATGGTGATTTTGTTCATTTTTTAAACCACATCAAATCATCTTCATCCACTACAAGTCGAGAATTGCGACAGCAATTCGCGGCTTGTAGTGGATGAAGATGACAATGGTAAACTCGGGCTTGAAAGGGTTAAAGCATCCCTGAAAAACGACTAAATTTTTTTACGACATTTGTTTTAGAAAGAAAATTTCATGAAACTCTTTCACCAATACATGGCAATTTTTATTAATTTGTCACCCTCTTCAAATCATTTTCAGCCACTGAAAGTCGAGAATTGCGACAGCAATTCGCGCCTTGTAGTAGATGAGATGACAATGGTAAACTCAGGCCTGAAAGGGTTAAATGATTTAAACTTCAACCCACGGAAGAAAGAGTTTTTTTGTACCCCCCTGGGCGATAATAACTGTTATTATCGGATCATGGTTATTGGAAATGAAGGAGTTTTTAAACATCAAGATTTGCAAATTATGTATCCAAGGTCTCAACTTAAACAAATAGGGTCTACATAGCATACACATAACAGCATAAGGAAATGAAATTCACCAACTTGAAGTTGTGGGTGAAAATTTAAATAAGATAAACTCGCGAGTGAAGGGAAAACTGAATAAACTAGGTCTAGACACAAATGAATGATGGAGGGGTACAATTAATAGAAACTCTTTCCCAGTGTCTCTATACTTACTTCTCCATCACAATAAATGAGAAATTTCGACTTCAGTATAAACCACCTATTCTTGAAGTTCATCATTTTAAAGCGCCCTTTCATGATAGAGCGCTTCAGCATATAATCCATCAGAAGGATGTCTTGGTCGTTAAAACCCGCCATTTCAACGAAAAATGGCGAAAAGCACTCTTGACACTGCACAACTATGATAATCTAACACAGTCAGGATTATTCGATCAGGGCGAGGCGTGATGAATATTCCATTTTCATGGTAGTCTGGTCTGCCACCGAACAGCTAAGTCCACGGTTTCCTAAAAACAGATCTGAGTATACTTTCAGTCCAATTATTTTGTCTCAGATAGCTTCCCAGCAAACACGATACGGTCAACTAATCATCCAATGTAGATTGTTGGTACAATGTCGGCCCATCGTCTACGACGCTGACCCAGCATTGTACCAGCATTGGCTGAATGTCTCGTGTTTGCTTCGTTATTCCAATGCTTTATAAGGTGTTTCACTTTACGTTTTATATCTTTAGAATCTAGATCTACCACTATCAGATTCAGTATCATATCAAAGACTCAGTACTCAGTAGGCCTGTCACAGACACAAGCCACAGTAGTCAGCAGTCTATCTATGAGACTATGTATCAGTAGTATCACAAGGAATCAGGAAGGTTTCAGATCCAGTTTCCCATCCATAATTGTTTATATTGTGTTCAGGTCAATCACTGCAGTCTGATGTTATTTAGGATGCTTCAGCTATGAGTGATCACATAATTTGAGAGGCACGCTTCACTCGTGGTGAATTCCGCCATATCCCGGACATTCCTCTGTAGTCAGTCAGTTCGCTGTCAGAGTCATGACAGAAGTGTCACGTACACAGTCTGTGTACGCTACTGTGTACACATCAGCAGCAGCAGAGGTAGTGAGTGTGAGTATGTCACTGTCGGTATGCGGCCGATACTGTGTGCTGTATGCTGTATCACGCATCATGCCTTCAATCACTTAAATCACTGTTAATATTAGCCTACTCCCATCATATCGTCAAGATCTTGGATATCTGCAACACAACATGAAAGATTAATCCAAAAAAACACAAGAAGTCGAATAATGTTGGGCGAGCGTCATAGACGGTGGGCAGGGGCGTAGCCAGGTTTATGAACATGTGTACGCACAACGCTAGGGGTAGGAGTGGATTTTCCCTAATTCATGGCTGCCATCTTATGGGGGAACCCCCGTACCCGCTGCGGCAACTCAGCGGACACGACGGGGGGTCCGGGGGGCCTCCCCCGAGGAAAATTTGAAAAAAAAAGATCGATATTGATTTGAAATTTTGAATTTTTTTATAATATTTTTTGTAAAATTTCACTATTGAATAATCTACAGCAACAAAATTTAAAATGGATTTATATCAAGTTTTAATATAACTTGAATCATTTTACTCAGTGATTATAGATTGAAATTTACTGATTCTTTTCTGTCAAGTAGGCTTTAATACGATTATCCATAGATATATATTTTTTTTAAATAGACATGGCGGATCCAGCATTTGACTGACAGAGGGGCGCGCCAAATTTTTATAAGATTTACTATTGATCAGTAGGTCTAAGGATTAAATATTAAAGGGACTGGCCCAGGCTTAAATCATCAAAAAATATGTGATTTTATTTTGGCTTCTTAATATGACCATATGATGTAAACATGTCCGTAGACTAGAACTGCAAAAGTTTTTTAGGTGTTCTGCTGCGCATTCACCAGTTAGACTAAATATAGAGACGAAATTCCCGCATTTCTAATTATTGACATGGTTGTCAATAATTAGACAGCGGGAATTTCGTCTTTATATCTAGCCTAACTGGTGAATGCGCAGCACAAAAATTAAAAAACTTTTGCAGTTCTAGTCTATGGACATGTTTACATCATATGGTCATATTGAGAAGCCAAAATAAAATCACTGATTTTTTTATGATTTTAGCCTGGGCCAGTCCCTTTAAGTAAGCCAATGGCCTTGCTTTCTTGCAAATTCGCCCACTATGTAGGCTACGTAGTGTCTTTGAGAGCACGAATAATAGCTAAGCTGGACATTTTGTGATTTGTCATATGGGGGCCACCATTCAATCGCCAGGGGGGGGGGGAGGGTATTTTTGAAGTAAATATTTTGAGATTGAATTTTCATGAAATAAATCATTGTCTGAAGGACATGTTGTAAATATATATTTAATGGCCCTCAATTTTTTTAGCCGTAGATCTACATAATTAGAGGCTAGAGTATGTGGAGGGGTTAAAAGATGAAATAACTATTATTTGTAGGCATATAGATCTATATCCATGAATTCTATTACTATGCCAGCTGCCAGACAGTATACAAAACAGGTAACCTTACACATGTAGGCTATAGCTTACGAAAACGTTATTTGATCATTATTTAAATATGTCGTTTAGAGTTAGCCCCATAACGTTGCCGAAACAGAACTGCCACAGATTATAGTGCCCCCTCAAGGGTAAAAAAGTGGGACATTTCTTTGGACGCTCATATCTAAGACTTGCCTCAACTAATCAGGTCAATAAAAGGTTATTTTGTATATATCGTACGCTCAGTTCATTTGTAAAAAAAAACAGTAAAATGTTATTGGCATTTTTCCACCTTGGGGTGAATATCGATCTTATTGACTGCCTGATTAAAAGAAGTTGATTTTCCCGGCTAAAACGAATGTAGTAATTCACGGCTCCACATCATCGCGGTGTGGGCTCGTCCACAGCCAGTTTAGCGGCACTATAGTCATAGGCCTACATGTCGTGAATTTGCGACTGTCATTGAAAAGAGAAACATTTAAGCCTATTGCAATTGTATCCTACTTTTCCGGCGTTTTACGCAACATCACATAAAGAATAGAAGTCGTTATTTGGACTGCTAAGTACGCATACATGTAGTCTAGTCTGCTAACTTGTTGCTTCTTTTTTTGATAGGGTCATGTTTTTTTTACTCCCCCTTACAATGTGTACGCACGTGCGTAACGTTACTGGCGTAGGCTACGGCTGGCTACGCGCCTGGTGGGCCACCATTAGGCCTAAGGCAATATTGGGTCCATAGATCTAGAGAAAATTTCTCTAGATCTATGATTGGGTCAACATACTCAAGCCTATCTTAACGTTAACATTGGCCTAGGCAGTTATTAAGACGTTGGACCAACATTGTTTTAAAGTTGACAATTAAACCCGCGCTGGTTCAACGTACCAGCGGAGACACGGCGTTGAATCAATGTTGGTTTAATGTTGGTCCACCGTCTACTACGCTGGACTAACGCTAAACCACCATAGATTCAACGTCAACTGACTCAACTCTTGTGTCCGAAGGGACCCAGCAAACACAAGACGTTGACCCAATGGTCAGAGACGGCGGAAGCAATAGGCCTACTGAAGTGCTACGTAGGCCTACCCATGGCTGAAACAGGTTTCAGCCACAGATTGACCGCGTAGAAAATCATGGGACATTTCTTTGGACTGACATATCGGAAAATGTCGCTGAATAATGAGGGCAAAAATAGTTTGTTTAAGAATCCGTAATAGGGCCTATTTCAGTTCCATGCCCGCATGCTCAGCTAAGTTGTCACACAGTCATTAAAAGTTATGGACATTTTTCGGAATTTGGGGTCGGGATAGCTGTCAGTCACCGCCATGTTGGATTTTTCGGGTGAATCAAATACATCAATCCACGGCTTTGGAGAGGATGACACGGCTACGCTGGCGTACGCTGAGATCAACAATGTCATGACAAATATGAGAGTAACCCTGGCTATATTAAAACACGAATGTTACTGTAAATCTGATCATTTTCGCAAATTTGTAATTTTGAGACATTTTGTGAAGTCTAGAATTCGATGATAGGCCTAGGCCTAGTAGCCCTATTATGATAATAGGCCTACTTTTCGCGAAATTCTTGAATTCGCGAATTTATCCTCCTCGCGAAAATTAAAACCTCGCGAGTATTACCAGATCTACAGTACTACTCAGCTAAGACAGCAAGGAAACCAATTTTTACAGATATTTACACTTTACCTCCTAAGTTTTTATTTTATTTTCAAAACAAATGTGTGTCAATGTAGGCCTTAGAACTGTTAGACTCTATATTTATTCGGATACTTCTCGAAAAGTTACTGATAAAAACCCTAACATTATAAAGCGCTATGTTATAAAAATTCAATTTCCACCCACTTGAAGTTGTTTCTGGTTTGATGTATAACCTAGGCCTATATATATCAATATAGTTTAGTTGGTGTAGCACAAGTTCATTTACAATTATTGTGAGCAAGGAAACCAAATAGATGATAAGCATGTTTTTTGGAGATAGCCGGTTGACATTCCATCTGGATCACAACCAGATGCGGGGGGGGGGGGGGGGAAGCGGAAATACTACAGGCTCATCTGGAGAATGTGAACATCCCGCAAACACGCCAAGTTAAGCCAATGCTGGTTTAATGTTGGGCCAACTATTCGGCTACATCATAATAAAGGCTACACCTAGCACACCCAGCAGCAAACACGAGACGTTATCCCAATGCTGGGCCAGCGCCGTGCCACCGTCCACGACGCTGGCCCAACATTTGCCCAACATTGGGACAACGTCTCGTGGCTTCTGACCCAATGTGGTTGATTTGATGTTAACACCAAATTGGAACATTGGTTCAATTAATGTCTCGTGTTTGCTGGGAGTATACACCATCCCTTATATAATCGCTGAGGTCGACTAGGGCGTTTTAATATTTTTTATTAGTCGATAAAATCAGATTCTCGGAATGAAATGGGTCTTTGGGAATCCAGATTTGCAAATGTTTTGTCTCAAATTGAACAAAATAATAAGTAAGGTTCACCCACTTGGAAGTTGTGAAAATTTAAATTGCATTTAGCTTATATTAAACATTAAAAAATGTTTAATCTTAATAAACCAGTTATGAGTAATTTTTACTTGAAGTTGTGTGTCGCGGTGGCGAGACACAATTTCAAGCGCTTAAAAATTTAGATTAAAATGTTGTAAAAGTTTCTATTGACCGCTCACATGTCAACTTTGACATTTTTATTTTTTATAGTTTTTTTGCATGCGGCGGGAATCGGTTATAAAATACGTTTCGGTTGTCATTATCCCCATGAATTTGAACAGTTTTGGTCACTGCATATGTTTGCACCAAGGAGATATATCGGCCGCGGTGGGACTCGAACCCGGTACCCCCAGGCTCTGAGTCAACCACGCTACCAATGAGCTATCCTTGCGCCATTAAAGAAGTGGGCGGACAAAGGGTTACAACCATAAGCGTTTATAATAGCTTTATAAATCTACTTTATAAACAAAGGAGTTCCCAAAGTCCGAGGCCCGACTTTAGTAGGTTTGAGTTCTATAGACAAAAAATTAGTGTAATGGTCTTCCTCATGGTCCAGATTTCTAAATGTCCAGGATATAATTAAGGAAAGAACCAAGGAGTTCAAATATATCTTCGACGTAAATTTTTTCCACCACCATCGCCGGTGCTGGCCAACTTTCATTCAATACTTGCCTACGATGTACCTGGTACAGAGGATGTAGGCCTACCCACCAAATTCCGGTTCAATGTTGGGCCAGCGTTGGACCTGATTTAATTAGGCTTCATGAATGGAGTGTCAAATGGAAAATGAATTTTAACCATTCAAAGTGTAAAATTCTTACTGTTAGTTGCCGTAAGGCACCAGTATACTTTAATTATATGCTAAATGATAATAGCTTAGAACATGTTACATCATTTAAAGATCTGGGTGTACTTGTTCCGTCTGATTTAAGTTGGAAAGAACACATACACAATGTTGTAAGTAAATGTAATCGAGTTAATGGTATGATTAAACGAGTTGTTGGCTACCATGCTCCCAACAATGTCGCACTCAACATGTATACATCTTTAGCAAGGAGCATAGCTGAGTACAGCACTCCGGTTTGGTCTCCTCAGCATTCCAATGAGCTAACACAGCTTGAAATTATTCAAAGAGGGATGACACGTTTTGTAACTAAGTTTGATGGCCGCAGTTATCAGGACAGGTGTATTGAACTTATTACCGTTATGTTTCAGGGGTGAAATCACAGATCTTGTTTTATTTTATAAATGTTCAAATAAGGACACTAAATTACATATTGAAAATCTTATTCAAACTTTTGATGTCAATTCTTCGCGAAGATCTGGTAACTGTGGCTTACTTTTAAAGCCCCTTTTGATAAGAACTGAGACGTTCAAAAAATCATATTTCAATAGAATTGCGAGCGAATGGAACTCCCTTCCATTCGTGAATCATCCTCACTTTATTCATCAAAGAACAAGCTGATGCATCATTATATTACTAAATCACAGCAATCGCTTGATATTAAAAATGTATGCACGAGGACATCTACTAGCAGGTGTCAGCTGTGTGTGAGTAATAGAATGAGAAGTATGTTCTTGTGATATTGTGGTACAATTTTTAAGTATTTGTTACCATTTTTTTTACATATTATTATTTTAGTCCTAATTATCTATGATTATTGTGTGCATATTTATTTAAAGTTGCTATTTTAAAAATATGTTCCCATGATCTTGTTGTGCAACACTATTTATTTGTATAATTAACTAAACCTTTTTGCAACTATTGAGCTTTTTATGCTTATAAATAATTACATTTATACTTTTAGCAGTTTTTGCTTATTTTAATGGTTTTAACTTACTATTATCGTTTTTAACACAAACTTTCTTGAATCTTTAATTGTATTATAAGGCTTGGTTTTTTTATCTTGAGGGTGGTGGACTCGCCTGTCGCCACTTGCCTGTATATGAACATTATTTGTATAACTGTACATGTAGAAAGTCTAATCAATAAAATACAAACTTAAGTTGTGAGTCGCGTGGATAAATTGGCAGGCAAAGGGTTAGTTGAGAAATAACTTCCTCCTTCTTGCGGTGATTATTTTACCGTGTTTAGCATCACTGATCGTATTTGCTTGTTCTGCGGTCAGAGAGTTTAGGGATTTTCGTGTTCATGTCAACCGCAACAGATTCACCTGAAAAGATTCAGTGCAACCAGAGAATGCTATTTGCCTTGATGAGTCATATCCGCGACGTTCACACAATATTGGTGTAATTTTTTTTGCCAGAATACAGGCCGATTCATGATTGAATGTGAGTGAATATTGCTTTGTGTCGTTTTCTACACAATCATTGCAACATCGCAATAGAAGGAAGCCAGAAGTCGGGACTATGTCCTACTCTAATACAAGTGTTTCCCAAATGTCGTTTTGGCAATCACTTTATATTCGAGTCAACAGCATTGAAAAGGCCACCAGCTTGGTCCTTGGCAACGACCCATCACGACATAAGGCATTGAATTTAAATATTTCTATAGCTCTTAACTCCGCGGCGGACTGAGCTCAGAGGCGTGACAATCCAGAACAATATTCAAGAAGTGTCCAAATCATGGTCGTCAAAAGGGCGCAGGGCAGTAGGCTAAACGAGCCCTGGTGCAAAAGCCAAATCAAGATACAAGAAGCCATGTACTTTTCTCTGAACTGCGTTGGATGCCTATAGCAGATAGAATAGACTATCATAGATCAATACAGGTGTATAAATGCTTAAATAACAACAACAATCAAGGTCTAAATGAATTATTTCAATACACTAAAAATATCCATAACTATAGTACTAGATCATCTAAATCAGACCATTTACACGCACAGATAGGTCACAAGAAAAGTTTCACTTATACTGGTGTAAATTCCAAATAGCATTAAAACTACACCTTCTTTATCAAGTTTAAAAAATTCATATACTCAACATTATTTCGGTAATTAATGATCACCCATATGCTAAATATCTTGTTTACTCTAAATTAGTTGATACTACATATACCTACCTATTAATTTGTACTTTACTTTTTAATTTGAAATGTACATATTGTATTTTGAATTTGTATATATGTTTTAGAGGGCCCATTGCAAATTAGCAATTAAATTTGCTAAATAGTTACCCTCTTGAAATAAAGTTTATTATTATTATTATTAAATAAAGCGATATTTTATGAATTTTCTGAAGTAAGTAAGTAAAATATTTGCTTTACTTCACTTTTCGGCCAGTATGGCCATTTAAGTGAAAATTCCAGGTATTACAATATCCCATATTGTATAGTTAAAGTAGTAAAGGAAAAACAAAGCCAATAAAAGCATGATCGTACTAAAATATTCAGTTTAAAGTGTTTGATATGATAAGATGACGATGCTCCTGGCACCTATATGTAACGAGTCTGATGACATGTTGTAGCGCCTGCACTACAACACAGTTTAATGAGTATAAAAATATCAGTATAAATAATGTAAAATATGAAGTAATTATAAAATGAACGACTGATCAAGTCACTATATCTCCATGAAATTGGAGTGATTGTGTAAAAACTACAAGTCTAAGTAAGTAAGTAAGTAAAATATTTGCTTTACTTCACTTTTCGGCCAGTATGGCCATTTAAGTGAAAATTCCAGGTATTACAATATCCTATATTGTATAGTTAAAGTAGTAAAGAAAAGACAAAGCCAATAAAAGCATGATCGTACTAAAATATTCAGTTTAAAATGTTTGATATGATAAGATGACGATGCTCCTGGCACCTATATGTAACGAGTCTGATGACATGTTGTAGCGCCTGCACTATAACACAGTTTAATGAGTATAAAAATATCAGTATAAATAATGTAAAATATGAAGTTATTATAAAATGAACGACTTATCAAGTCACTATATCTCCATGAAATTGGAGTGATTGTGTAAAAACTACAAGTCTGAGTCTAATAATTAAAACATATAATATAGGTTACATTCCCGAAGGAACTGAATAATAAAACCAGCAGGGGTGTCCCTGAATAGCTCAAATAAGAAATTAAATGCAAAATACTTCCTTCTGATGTGCGCATATTTCGCACAACTGAGAAGGACATGTCTTACAGTGAGACGAGTATTGCAGCACATAGGTCGCAATTCTCCTCTCAATAAATAGCCGTCATCTCTTCGGCGTTCCATTGGTGTAAAAGATCGCTTAATGATTGGTTGTACCTAGAACAATTTGCTGGTGACATTGATGTTCCATTCACCTTGCAAAATGTCATCAAGGTAGACCGAGATGTTATACTTGAAATCAGTATATGGTATATAATAAAACTGTTTTGTCTTATCCAGGGCAGCCTTGGCCAAAACATCAGCCCGTTCATTAACCTGTATTCCAATATGGCTGGGTACCCAGCAGAAAACAATGTCCTTGTGCCCAGACAAGTAGTGACACATATGCAAAATATTGGAAACAATTGGGTTGTTGAGTTTTTGACTCTTAAGAGCCTGCAATAAAGATAGCGAGTCTGTGATGATCATGAACTCCTCGTCACTACTATCCCAGATGTATTCGATGGCAGCTTCAATAGCTAATAGCTCCGCTGTGCAAATTGAAGCCTCATGATGCGGCAGCTAAATTCATGATCATCACAGACAAAGGACATAGCTGTCCTCTTGTCTTCCTTTGATCCGTCAGTATACACCTTCCGGTGCCTCGGAAATCTACAAAATAGCTCTAGCAACATGCTCTGGAAGACAAGGGGACAGGTGTCTCCCTTCCTGAGATCCGAGAGGTTAAAAAGTATATTAGGCTGTTAAAGAAGCCAAGGTGGACATTCTGGTGAGCGTACAACGCTAATTGCGTCGAGCTCCACCTCCATGTCCTCCAGATGGGGTTGGAGTCTTATACCCAAAGGAGGAATAGTCCCTGGCTTGTTAATAAACAATCTCTTGTATTCAGGGTTGACAACACACGAGTATGCTGGATCCGCCACTGACATATATACAAACACATTACCTGATTACTGATATCAAGATGATGTGCTATGTATTCTTGCTGGTATCTATAAGCTGATTAGTAAAACGGTTCCAATTATTGATTTTTATGACATTGATGATGTACTATAATGTGTCGTTAAAACTCACTTATGTAGCACAGAAGCAATTGACAATGTAGGACTAAATAATGATGTGGTCATTCGTGCATATAATACAGATGTTTTAGTTATTAGACGAGACAGACAGTTCAAGTGACGATAATTTATTATTTGACTAATTTAAAACATCAAAATAAGATTTAACTTTATTGGTTGTCTTAAACTCAATATTATTTATAGCTGACATATTGGATATTTTATGCTTTGGCACAAGATAATGTCCAAAGAACTTTAATTTAAGCTTATAAGATACCCATGTTATGTTTCGGAATGAGATAAAACCGAATCATATGTGTTTATTTCTGACTAAATGTTTCACATATATATATATAATACATTGTTTTCAATGTGTTGTATTTCCACTAGGCCTATAGGGCACATACCGAGATAGTGAGAATAGTTTCACCCTTCCATCCGTCCACCCGGTGTCCGCCTTTTAGTCAGAAGGCCCGTTAGTCACAAGGCCCATTAGTCAGAAGGCCCGTTAGTCAGAAGGCCCGTTAGTCAGAAAACCAGTAATGATGTTTAGTCAGAAGGCCCGATTGTCAGAAGTCCCGCCACGCAAAAAGGGCCATAAGCTCAATTTCGTCAAAATTGATTTTGTTTTCAATTGATTCGATAGCCGTATGGTTCCTGTCTCAATATTGAAAGAATTTTTGAAAAATCTTTATAAGTTTTTGTTTTATTTGATTTTTAATATTTTAAATTTAGTTATGAAATAATTAAAATTAAATATTAAATGACGTCATAAATAATTTGAATAAAGCTGTCAAGGTATCTTCTCGCGTGGCGGGTCACAAATGTATTGTTATTATATTTGATTTTGGCTTTCATATATTTTAATTATTTTGTTGATTGTCTATATAGCCGAAAAATCAGTTTCCCAGCAAACACAAAACATAATTTGTATAATTTCATACAAGTTCGGCTCAACGTCTTTGCATAAATGTTAGATGCGCATAAACGACGCTAGTCCAACTGTATTAATCTAACATCAAGTCAATATCGGGGTTACCTTTATAACCCCCTCGACCCACAACCCTCGACCCTCAACCCACAACCCCTCGACCCACAACCCCTCGACCCACAACCATTCCGAATTACCCCTTCGACCCAAAGTTGAAAATGGGTGATTTAGGTTTAGTTTATAATCGTGTAAGGCCTATTGGTGGACCTTTTTTATTTATAACATAGGCCTAATTTGTGTTTTTGATATTAGGCCCTATATTAATGAATAGGGCATAATAAATTCTCTGTCGGTAGACATAATATCCTATTCATATATGCGTGCCGCGTTTACAAGTCAAAGCGTCCCTGTGCAGACAATGTTGTGCCAGCTGTGGAGATGCTGGCCCAGTATTGAGACAATATTGGGTGAATTTCCCGTGTCAGCGCCTGTGTTGGCTTTGATGCCAGCCACAGCGCCCATGCTCCCGACACTGCATGGGGTCATAATCTATAAAGCACACACTCACGGAGCTACATGTAGCTGATACAATGAAGTATGGGGGAGGGGGTCTTGTGTAGCATTTTTATCATCGTAGCCATTTAAAAGGAATTCCGGTGACGTCACTGTGTTTCACAGAATAGGCCTAAAGGTAGGCCTACATTTCTAGAGGGTCATGCACCATTCAATCGGCGGGGGGGGGGGGGTATTTAAATATCAAACTCCGGACAGGCTCTTTATGAAATAAATATTATATTTCAAGACCTGGACTAGCTGGCCTAATCATTTTTCTCCACGCGTCACCGAGCCCTACGTGTTGAAATTATGCGGGGATAAATAATCCAGCCCCCCTCTCCCCCCCCCATCCCGGTGATTGAATAGTGCCCCTCTAACAGTTTTGTTGACAACAATTATATAATTGATTTAACTGCCTGCAGTGGGTCTCATATGCATGGTGACTTGAAGTTTTCGGAACGTGGGAACTTTTGAACGTGGGAACTTCTCGATATTAGGCCTACTTGAAGTATAAATATTTGGTTACTAGCCTGTCTGACACTTCGTTTCCATTTTCGGGCTGTGACTGGCGACCTTGCCAGCTATTTGGTTACCATCTAATGTGATAAAAAATATGTTGTTGTGGGTGGAGGGGGTTGTGGGTCGAGGGACTTGTTGGTCGAGGGTTGTGGGTGATGGTTCGAGGGGATCGAGGGGGTTATGAAGGTTAAACCCAATATCGGCGGGCCGTGTCTACCAAGAGAACAGCACCTGGTGGACAACTGTCCCAGTAAACACAAAACATTTGTATAATACTTAAACAACGTAAGAAGCAGTAAATGCCTAGTTTACCAGGGAGCAGATAATGCCTTTTGACTTTGCACAGGCAGAACAGATGTGAAGCGGAAGTTAACGACAGACGTTTGTCTTGAAAGTCTAACTAAAAACTTGGAAAGTTGAAAAAGGTAGCCTACCATGCTACACCAATGAACTGTAGATATATTTGGATCTTGTGATTTGTGTCAAAACAGAAGTATGTCCACGTTGATCCGCGACTTGGCTTATTTTACAAACAAACTCTTTGGCAGTTATTTCGATTTTTTTATTAAAAGCGTTGTATCAGTTGTATTTAAATTTTCTGAACGTAGGCCTATTCATTATCATAATTATGTAGAAACGTGAGTGTCAAAACTTAAGTTCACCAATTTCATCAAGGATTACGACATTGATCATGAAATGACCTGATTAAATATGCCTATATTATTAAATATGGCGGATATCAGCCATTTGTAATTTGGAAAAATGTTGATATTATGATTGACATTGTTATATGCTTGAAAAATGCGAGGATAACCAGAATTTGAGAGTTATTCATGTTATTGTTGATTGAAAGTTGACCCTTCTGATATACTAGTACCTAATTTACCTCATTATATATGCTAATTGTGCTGATCAAAAATTTGCTAAGCATGTAAAATTACGTCCGCCATATTCTGACTCATTGAATCATACAAATAATATTTCCATCAAAAAACAGTAAAAAAAACATTTTGGGTTTAATACATTATATCAAAGAGAGTGGCAAATAAACTAATGCAAATTCTTAATGGCGGATGTCAGCCATTTTGTATTTTTGAAAAATGTTGATACTATGTCTGACATTTTTATTAAGGTTGAACAAATGCAAAGGTAACCAGAATTTGAGTATTTGTGTTGATTAGGGGGGGGGGGGGGGGCTCAGATAAAGGCGGGTTTCCAATTTACCTCAATAAATATGCTAATTAAAAAAATGCTCAACATATGAAATTTAGCATCCGACATTTTATGACTCCTTGGATCATATAGATAATATTTCCATCAAAAAACCTCGCTGTAAACGAAATTTTGGGTTTAATTCATCATGTCAATGGGAGTGGCAAATACATTACAACACCCAGTCACAGACAAAAAACTGTCGACACTAACGAAATAATTTTTTAAGTATTTCTGGTGATATTTACATTAAATTTTACGATAGAAACGTAAACTAGTGAGATGAACGAAAATAAACCAGTTTGATAAATATCCAAGTGAAAATAAGCCCCATGATATACATGTGCGTCTCTAGCAGGTGAAGGCTCCACTCGCCCCCCCCCCCCCCTCCCCCCCCGTGTCTCCGGTATGTCATCAACACAGAGCCAATGATTTATGTTTCTAATAAAGGATACAACGGGATTAAACCAGCCATCAAACACGATACACTGATACAATGTTGGTTCAATGTTGGCCCACCGTCTGCGACGCTGGACCAGCATTGAACCAACATTGTATCACTGTATCGTGTTTTCTGTGCAGCTATTTAATAACACCAGATGTTGCCGTGATGTTGTTTTAATGTTGGGGCAGCATCATAGCCGGTGGACCTAAATTAACCCTTTCAACGCGGGGACTTAATTTGTAAAAAAACATCGCAACCAAAGGGTTTTTTTTAATTTGAAATCATCATAAACAGCTCTTCCTGATTCATTTGAATACCTATGTTATGGGTCTACGGCTATTAGAAATATTTTATTCTTTCAGTGCGGGGATCGACTTTAGACGTCAAATTTGACGTCTAGGGCCTACAGACGTCAGATTCGGACGTCCAAAGTCGATCCCCGCACTGAAAGAGTAATATATTTAAAATGGCCGTAGGTCCCCAAGGGAGGCACCATTCAATCTCGAGGGGCGGGGGGGGGGGGGTTGGTTGGTGACTGGAGTATTTTTAAATACATATTTTGAGACTGAATTTTCATGAACATAAACAATTGTCTGAAGGACATGTTGTAATTAAATATTTAAAGGCCCTTGAAAAATACAATGACGTTTAAATTTGTGAAGCCTCAATTCGCATGTCTCCCCAACCACTAGCCTACATCTATACTAAGCCTAGTTTGGGATCCAACTTTGTTGACAGAAAAAATCATAAGAAAGTGAAATAAACATTTACCTTGAGGCAGTGTGTTAAATAAATACAGTATTGCAGACAAAAAGTGAAATAAATAATTTGTCCTGTTAAAAAACTCCAACCCCCCCCCCCCCCCCACTAGTTATTGAATGGTGGCCCCCTAACATAGGTAGTACTATTCAAATGAAGCGAAAAGAGCTCTGTTCTCTTGGTTTATATAAAAATATTTGCAGCATTTTCCTGCATGTCTGCACATCAAAGCTAACAGAATAAAAGAAGCGGTGTTAGTGTAAGGCTGGGTCAGCGTCGCGGTCTAACATTACACCAAACATGTCCAACATTACACTCCAATGAGTTGTCAAAATAGTATTTTTGCGTCAGCAATTCCAGCTTCAAATGACGAAAAATATTTCTTTTTGCAAAAAATAGGTATATGCCTATGAGGACAAGGATTATATATGTGATTTTTCGTTATTTGTTTTTGCGGCCATCTTGGATTTTGCAAGATTGATATTTTGATTGCGGCCATTTTGAAAATCGCTCATATTGAAAATTTGAAATCATCATAAACTTCTTAGTCAGCTCTTTCCGCTTCATTTGAATAACTGTGTTATGGGTCTATGACTATTATAATTAATTTAATTTATTAATTCATTTATTGAGACATATTTATACAGGGTGGACATTATTAATTGGCAGTCAGGCTATTTTCCATATGTGCCCAGTAGTGATTGTGTTCTAAATATGAGAACAAACTGTCAATTATATAAAAAAAATATACAGATGAAATATATATTACAGATAAAAAACGTATCAAAGT
Source organism: Flabesymbios commensalis (assembly GCA_964017125.1). Taxonomy (NCBI): domain Eukaryota; kingdom Metazoa; phylum Annelida; class Polychaeta; order Terebellida; family Flabelligeridae; genus Flabesymbios; species Flabesymbios commensalis. Next base: position 77,540,473 of record OZ024913.1, on the reverse strand, counting down.
TAAAATACATAATATAGAAATGTTGCCCGCGCCAAAACCAGAGATAAAAAAACTATTAATATATTATTATAAATATTTTAATGCTTTCAGTTCGGGATCGAGATTAGAGAATTGTCGTCGGATGGCGGCGGTGCACGGTAACCCTCTAGGCTCATGTAAACAGGCATCCCAGCAAACACGGGACGTTGATCCAACGGTGGTTTAATGCTCGGATGAGTTAGAGATGGTGTCATTGTGAGAATTGTAATCTGCCATTTTGCTTCACATTGATTAATGGTTTCATCTATACTTATCACTGTATTAACCCTTTAAACCCTCACGATGCATCAAAGCATTAAAGCATCATTTCACATACCAGAAAGGGTTTTTGAATGAAAATTTCCATGAAACTGGTTTACTAATACATGGCAATTTTCTGTAATTTTTAAACTATATCAAATCATCTTCATCCACTACAAGTCGAGAATTGCGACAGCAATTCGCGGCTTGTAGTGGATGAAGATGACAATGGTAAATTCAGGCTTGAAAGGGTTAATCAGGTATATGGCACGAAATGCCCCTTGTTGTTAAGCCACACATCCTCTCTGTGCGGTGTTTGATGTGCTCTATCTGATCTATGACCTCTTCATATCGACCTTGAAGTATCCCCTCCTCTGACCACACATCGTCCTAGTCAACACAAAACATTTGTATAGCATTTGTACAATGTTGGACCAACGTCGAAAACGTTGGGCCGAGGTTGTACAACTGTTATACTCTAATACAAATGTTTTGTGTTTGCTGGGGCAACACAGCACTGACTATGATATTTATTGTATATGGTATGATAACATAGTGACCATGATCGGTAGGGTATATGATATTTTGCCAGATATGGCGAGTGTTGTATTATGCCAGTATGGCCATCTGGTGACTCGGACTGTAATAACACTATGGCCACCTGGTGAATGATAATGAACTGTTGACCTGATGTGAGGTTATGTCTCGGAGTCTTGTTCCGGACGCGTGACTGTAATGAATGGACGCCCAGATTATGATGGCTAAATACTAATATGTTAATCTTTTTACATCTGCTTAATAAAGCTTTAAACATGATCAGTTTTGGTTCAGACTAACCGGATAACATAACAGCGAGATAGAATCGAAACTATTATATATATGTAAGTAAGTAAGTAAAATGCTTTACTTCACTTTTCGGCCAGTATGGCCATTTAAGTGAAAATTCCAGGTATTACAATATCCCATATTGTATAGTTAAAGTAGTAACGGAAAGACAAAGCCAATAAAAGTATGATCGTACTAAAATATTCAGTTTAAAGTGTTTGATATGATAAGATGACGATGCTCATGGCACCTATATGTAACGAGTCTGATGACATGTTGTAGCGCCTGCACTATAACACAGTTTAATGAGATAAAAATATCAGTATAAATAATGTAAAATATGAAGTGATTATAAAATGAACGACTTATCAAGTCACTATATCTCCATGAAATTGGAGTGATTGTGTAAAAACTACAAGTCTGAGTCTAATAATTAAAACATATAATATAGGTTACATTCCCGAAGGAACTGAATAATAAAACCAGCAGGGGTGTCCCTGAATAGCTCAAATAGTAAGTAAGTAAGTAAAATATTTGCTTTACTTCACTTTTCGGCCAGTATGGCCATTTAAGTGAAAATTCCAGGTATTACAATATCCCATATTGTATAGTTAAAGTAGTAAAGGAAAGACAAAGCTAATAAAAGCATGTTCGTACTAAAATATTCAGTTTAAAGTGTTTGATATGATAAGATGACGATGCTCCTGGCACCTACATGTAACGAGTCTGATGACATGTCGAAGCGCCTGCACTACAACACAGTTTAATGGGTATAAAAATATCAGTATAAATAATGTAAAATATGAAGTGATTATAGAATGAACGACTTTTCAAGTCACTATATCTCCATGAAATTGGGGTGATTGTATAAAAACTACAAGTCTAAGTCAGAACAGTGTCATTGTCAAAACAAATATATAATATATACTATAATACTATATACTATAATCAAAAAAAGTAAACCCATTTAGACATAAATATGAATGACATAAACAATGAACAGAGAAACCATTAAGTAAGTAAGTAAATGTCTTCTTTACTTCACTTTTCGGCCAGTATGGCCAGAGAAATCATGAAACCACAAACAATTCTTAAAAATTAAAGACTTACAGTGCCCCCACAGTTGGTAACAAGGTCTGTGATATTGGAGGACATCACAGAGCGATCACGAACCGTGAGGACACCGTAAGTCACCACAGGCTAGTTGTACGGCAATGGCTTCTCTATGACATGCTGCATTATCCGCCAGGATGCCACAGAGAAACCATTAAAACAATGAAGTGAAAAAATAATTATATGGCAATGGTTTCTTTCGGACATCCCGTCCAACACCAGGATGCCAAAGAGAAACCACTGCAAACACAAAAAAAACAAATCGTAGAGGAATTATGAGTAACACAAAAAGATGACAAAAACAATTATAATTGAAAGTCACAAAACAGTGTCATTGTCAAAACAAATATATAATATATATTATAATACTATATACTATAATCAAAGAATGTAAACCCATTTACAAATATGAATACATACAATAGAAATACTTAAGACAGTCCCGTATATTAATAGAACGTTAGACACACATCCACATACCGATTCAGATAATATTGAACATCACAAACCAATGACTATGCTCTTGTTTTACCGCCAAACCGATTTTATATAGATTGAAAATTAAAACAATTATAATTGAAAGTCACAAAACAGTGTCATTGTCAAAACAAATATATAATATATATTATAATACTATATACTATAATCAAAGAATGTAAACCCATTTACAAATATGAATACATACAATAGAAATACTTAAGACAGTCCCGTATATTAATAGAACGTTAGACACACATCCACATACCGATTCAGATAATATTGAACATCACAAACCAATGACTATGCTCTTGTTTTACCGCCAAACCGATTTTATATAGATTGAAAAGTAATGCAAAATATTCCAGACCCATATGTAATAACGTGAGAAAAACACAATATTAATAAAACGTTTGGGTGTGCTTGGCCTTCTATGAAGTTGCCCAGGGGGGACCACGCGGAGGTGACACCCTTCCCCCCCGAATAGCTCAAATAAGGAATTAAATACAAAATACTTCCTTCTGATGTGCGCATATTTCACACAACTGAGAAGGACATGTCTTACAGTGAGACGAGTATTGCAGCACATAGGTCGCAATTCTCCTCTCAATAAATAGCCGTTTGTGAAATAGGCATGGCCAATTCTGGCCCTGCATAAGACAATGTCATCTCTTCGGCGTTCCATTGGTGTAAAAGATCGCTTAATGATTGGTTGTACCTCGAACAATTTGCTGGTGACATTGATGTTCCATTCACCTTGCAAAATGTCATCAAGGTAGACAGAGATGTTATACTTGAAATCCGTATATGGTATATAATAAAAATGTTTTGTCTTATCCAGGGCAGCCTTGGCCAAAACATCAGCCCGTTCATTACCCTGTATTCCAATATGGCTGGGTACCCAGCAGAAAACAATGTCCTTGTGCCCAGACAAGTAGTGACACATATGCAAAATATTGGAAACAATTGGGTTGTTGAGTTTTTGACTCTTAAGAGCCTGCAATGAAGATAGTGAGTCTTTGATGATCATGAACTCCTCGTCATTACTATCCCATATGTATTCGATGGCAGCTTCAATAGCTAACAGCTCTGCTGTGCAAATTGAAGCCTCATCGTTGATACGACAACTAAATTCATGATCATCACAGACAAAGGACATAGCTGTCCTCTTGTCTTCCTTTGATCCGTCAGTATACACCTTCCGGTGCTTCGGAAATCTACAAAATAGCTCTAGCAACATGCTCTGGAAGACAAGAGGACAGGTGTCTCCCTTCCTGAGATCTGAGAGGTTAAAAAGTATATTAGGCTGTTGGAGAAGCCAGGGTGGACATTCTGGTGGGCGCACAACACTAATTGCGTCGAGCTCCACCTCCATGTCCTCCAGATGGGGTTGAAGCCTTATACCCAAAGTAGGTATAGTCCCTGGCTTGTTATTAAACAGTCTCTTGTACTCTGGGTTGATAACACACGAGTATGCCGGGTTCTCAGGATTTGCTTTCATCTTCATATAGTATTGCAGGCTCAGCTTCAACCGGCGAGTCTCTAAAGAGGGCTCACCGGTCTCCACCTGAAGACTTTCGATTGGTGATGTTCGAAATGCCCCTGAGCATAATCTCAAACCTTGGTTCGCGATTGGATCAAGTACTGCTAAGTACGATCGTCTCGCTGAACCATAAACAATACAACCATAATCCAGTTTGGATCTGATGTGAGACCGGTAAATCCTCAGTAAGGTTGTCCGGTCACCACCCCAATCCTTGCTGGATATAACTCGTAGTAATTGTAATGCTTTCCTACACTTATCTTTCATATATTTGATGTGTGGAATAAAACTGAGCTTCTTGTCGAAAAACAGACCAAGAAATTTGACCTGCTCTTTAACAGGAAGCTGTTGTCCATATAGTTTGAGATTAGGCTCAGACTGTAAGCCATTTTTTTTGCAAAAATGTACACATAAAGTTTTTGTGGGAGAAAAATTAAAGCCGTTCTCATCCGCACAAGTCACCAACTTATCGAGGCAACCTTGCAGGCGCCGCTCAATTATTGCCATATTGCTTGACTGGCAGTAAACAGCCAGATCATCAACATATAATGATTTTTCAATATCGTCTGGTAAAGCATCAATTATACTGTTTATTTTAACGGTAAATAGAGTTGGTGAAAGGATACTACCTTGTGGGACACCCTCCTCCTGTGGATTTAGTGAAGAGTGGGTGTTGTCTAAGCGGACTTTAAATTTTCTCCCCTTTAAAAAATTATCAATGAATAAGGGTGATCTACCCTTCAGGCCCATTTCATGGAGATCTTTCATGATACCACCCTTCCATGTGGTATCATAGGCCTTTTCTAAATAAAAAAATACTCCAACTGTATGTTGATTTTTAACAAAACCTTGACGGATATAAGTCTCTAGTCTGACCAAATGGTCTATGGTGCTCTTTCCTTTTTGAAAACCACATTGATATTTAGTTATTATGTTATTGTCTTGTAAAAACCATGTGAGACGATGATTGATCATGCGCTCCATGATTTTGCAAAGACAATTTGTCAATGCTATTGGCCTATAATTATTAGGATCTGTTCGATCTTTTCCAGGTTTAGGGATCGGGATCACTGTTGCTTCTCTCCATCCATCTGGGAAATCCTGAGATTGCCACAGATCATTCAAGAGTAGAAGCAACAGTAAGTAAGTAAGTAAAATATTTGCTTTACTTCACTTTTCGGCCAGTATGGCCATTTAAGTGAAAATTCCAGGTATTACAATATCCCATATTGTATAGTTAAAGTAGTGAAGGAAAGACAAAGCTAATAAAAGCATGTTCGTACTAAAATATTCAGTTTAAAGTGTTTGATATGATAAGATGACGATGCTCCCGGCACCTACATGTATCGAGTCTGACAACATGTTGAAGCGCCTGCACTACAACACAGTTTAATGGGTATAAAAATATCAGTATAAATAATGTAAAATATGAAGTGACTATAAAATGAACGACTTTTCAAGTCACTATATCTCCATGAAATTGGAGTGACTGTGTAAAAACTACAAGTCCAAGTCAAAACAGTGTCATTGTCAAAACAAATATATAATATATACTATAATACTATATACTATAATCAAAAAAAGTAAACCCATTTAGACATAAATATGAATGACATAAACAATGAACAGAGAAACCATTAAGTAAGTAAGTAAATGTCTTCTTTACTTCACGTTTCGGCCAGTATAGCCAGAGAAATCATTAAATCACAAACATTTTTCAAAAATTAAAGACTTATAGTGCCCCCACAGTTGGTAATAAGGTCTGTGATATTGGAGGACATCACAGAGCGATCACGAACCGTGAGGACACCGTAAGTCACCACAGGCTAATTGTACGGCAATGGCTTCTCTATGACATGCTGCATTATCTGCCAGGATGCCACAGAGAAACCATTAAAACAATGAAATGAAAAACTAATTATATGACAATGGTTTCTTTCGGACATCCCGTCCAACACCAGGATGCCAAAGAGAAACCATTTACAAAAACGAATACATACAATAGAAATACCTAAGACAGTCCCGTATACCAATAGAACGTTAGACACACATCCACATACCGATTCAGATCATATTGAACATCACAAACCAATGACTATGCTCTGTATTTACCGCCAAACCGATTTAATATAGATTGAAAAGTAATGCAAAACACTCTAGACCCATATGTAATTACGTGAGAAAAACACAATATTAATAAAACGTTTGGGTGTGCTTGGCCTTCTATGAAGTTGCCCAGGGGGGACCACGCGGAGGTGACACCCATCCCCCCCCAAAATCTGTTCGATCTTTTCCAGGTTTAGGGATCGGGATCACTGTTGCTTCTCTCCATCCATCTGGGAAATCCTGAGATTGCCACAGATCATTCAAGAGTAGAAGCAACAGATCAAGTGATACATCAGGCAAATGTTTCAGAAACTGGTAGTGAATTTCATCAGGGCCAGTTGCCGAATCAGTTGCCTGAGCGATAGATTTAATTAATTCTCGTTTAGAGAAATCAACATTGTACTTTTCGTCATTATCTGACTCAAAGTCCAATGTGTTCTCCTTCTCCTTGTCCCTAATCTTTCGAAATTTTTCATGATAATGATCTGGCGATGATTTAGCAGCGAAGGATGTCGCCAGCGTTTCTGCAATATCCGTTTTATTGGTTATTGTGTCAGAATCAGTGACAAGGTACTTGATGGTTTTATCTTTCCTCTTGCCACTGATTCTGCGCAGCATTTGCCAAGTATGTTTTGCCGATGTATTATTATTTAGTGTGGAGACATATGCTCTCCAAGATTGCCGCTTGGCTTCACTGATTGTGTGGCGATCCTTAGAGTAATCTTTCTTATATCCGTCAAGGTTCTGTCTAGTTGGATGTTTTTTAAATTTTTGCAAGGATTTTTTCCTTTTGTCTATTGCCTTTCGGCAACCTTCGTCAAACCAGGGTTTGTCGAGTTTTTTGGGAACTGTCGAGGTTTTGGGTATGCTTTTATCTGCTATATTGTGTAACTTGGCTGTAAAAAGGGCTATAGGGTCATCAACCCCCTCTTCATTCTCAAATTGAGAGATTGTGAGGCTCTCCCCACAAGACTGTTGGAAGGCCTCCCAATCTGCTCTGTGCAGCCTCCAATGCTGCACTCTTTCTTCAACAATAGAGTTGTTGCTCTCTATAAATATAGGATAATGATCACTGCCACAGAGATCCTCGTTGACCCTCCAAGTGTAATCCAAATATAAATCGGGATCACACAAGGATAGGTCAATGGCTGTTGCAGATCCTGAAGCAGGGTGTAAATAGGTGGTGGTATCATCATTAAAAATGCAGAGGTTTTCCTCTGAGAGGAAGTCTTCTATTATTCTGCCCCGTGGGTTGATGTCCCTACAGCCCCACATTGTGTGGTGCCCGTTAAAATCTCCCAGTAGCATGAAGGGTTTGGGCAATTGTTTTACCAGCTGCCTCAATTCCACAACATCTACTGAGCGGTTTGGCTGTAAATAAACAGAGCATATCGTCATTGGTCTGTGACAGTTTATGTTAACCGCCACAGCCTGTAAATTAGTTTTTAATGTTATATGTTGATGTGGTGTTCCGTCCTTCACAAGGATAGAGACACCCCAGCAGGCCCTTTAATTATTGGCAGGGCCAAAACAATTGACCATTGTATAGTTTTTGAAACTTATGTTAGTGTTAGGTTTTAAGTTAGTCTCCTGCAAGTAAGTAAGTAAAATGCTTTACTTCACTTTTCGGCCAGTATGGCCATTTAAGTGAAAATTCCAGGTATTACAATATCCCATATTGTATAGTTAAAGTAGTAAAGGAAAGACAAAGCCAATAAAAGCATGATCGTACTAAAATATTCAGTTTAAAGTGTTTGATATGATAGGATGACGATGCTCCTGGCACCTATATGTAACGAGTCTGATGACATGCTGTAGCGCCTGCACTACAACACAGTTTAATGAGTATAAAAATATCAGTATAAATAATGTAAAATATGAAGTGATTATAAAAAGAACGACTTATCAAGTCACTATATCTCCATGAAATTGGAGTGATTGTGTAAAAACTACAAGTCTGAGTCTAATAATTAAAACATATAATATAGGTTACATTCCCGAAGAAACTGAATAATAAAACCAGCAGGGGTGTCCCTGAATAGCTCAAATAAGGAATTAAATGCAAAATACTTCCTTCTGATGTGCGCATATTTCGCACAACTGAGAAGGACATGTCTTACAGTGAGACGAGTATTGCAGCACATAGGTCGCAATTCTCCTCTCAATAAATAGCCGTTTGTGAAATAGGCATGGCCAATTCTGGCCCTGCATAAGACAACGTCATCTCTTCGGCGTTCCATTGGTGTAAAAGATCGCTTAATAATTGGTTGTACCTCGAACAATTTGCTGGTGACATTGATGTTCCATTCACCTTGCAAAATGTCATCAAGGTAGACAGAGATGTTGTACTTGAAATCAGTATATGGTATATAATAAAACTGTTTCGTCTTATCCAGGGCAGCCTTGGCCAAAACATCAGCCCGTTCATTGCCCAGTATTCCAATATGGCTGGGTACCCAGCAAAAAATAATGTCCTTGTGCCCAGACAAGTAGTGACACATATGCAAAATATTGGAAACAATTGGGTTGTTGAGTTTTTGACTCTTAAGAGCCTGCAATGAAGATAGCGAGTCTGTGATGATCATGAACTCCTCGTCACTACTATCCCAGATGTATTCGATGGCAGCTTCAATAGCTAACAGCTCTGCTGTGCAAATTGAAGCCTCATCGTTGATGCGGCAGCTAAATTCATGATCATCACAGACAAAGGACATAGCTGTCCTCTTGTCTTCCTTTGATCCGTCAGTATACACCTTCCGGTGACTCGGAAATCTACAAAATAACTCAAGCAACATGCTCTGGAAGACAAGGGGACAGGTGTCTCCTTTCCTGAGATCTGAGAGGTTAAAAAGTATATTAGGCTGTTGGAGAAGCCAGGGTGGACATTCTGGTGGGCGCACAACGCTAATTGCGTCGAGCTCCACCTCCATGTCCTCCAGATGGGGTTGAAGCCTTATACCCAAAGTAGGTATAGTCCCTGGCTTGTTATTAAACAGTCTCTTGTACTCTGGGTTGACAACACACGAGTATGCCGGGTTCTCAGGATTTGCTTTCATCTTCATATAGTATTGCAGGCTCAGCTTCAACCGGCGAGTCTCTAAAGAGTAAGTAAAATTTCTGCTTTACTTCACTTTTCGGCCAGTATGGCCATTTAAGTGAAAAATCCAGGTATTACAATATCCCATATTGTATAGTTAAAGTAGTAAAGGAAAGACAAAGCCAATAAAAGCATGATCGTACTAAAATATTCAGTTTAAAAATGTTTGATATGATAAGATGACGATGCTCCTGGCACCTATATGTAACGAGTCTGATGACATGTTGTAGCGCCTGCACTATAACACAGTTCAATGAGTATAAAAACATCAGTATAAATAATGTAAAATATGAAGTGATTATAAAATGAACGACTTATCAAGTCACTATATCCCCATGAAATTGGAGTGATTGTGTAAAAAGTATATGTCTAATAATTAAAACATGTAATATAGGTTACATTCCCGAAGGAACTGAATAATAAAACCAGCAGGGGTGTCCCTGAATAGCTCAAATAAGGAATTAAATGCAAAATACTTCCTTCTGATGTGCGCATATTTCGCACAACTGAGAAGGACATGTCTTACAGTGAGACGAGTATTGCAGCACATAGGTCGCAATTCTCCTCTCAATAAATAGCCGTTTGTGAAATAGGCATGGCCAATTCTGGCCCTGCATAAGACAACGTCATCTCTTCGGCGTTCCATTGGTGTAAAAGATCGCTTAATGATTGGCTGTACCTCAAACAATTTGCTGGTGACATTGATGTTCCATTCACCTTGCAAAATGTCATCAAGGTAGACAGAGATGTTGTACTTGAAATCAGTATATGGTATATAATAAAACTGTTTCGTCTTATCCAGGGCAGCCTTGGCCAAAACATCAGCCCGTTCATTGCCCTGTATTCCAATATGGCTGGGTACCCAGCAAAAAATAATGTCCTTGTGCCCAGACAAGTAGTGACACATATGCAAAATATTGGAAACAATTGGGTTGTTGAGTTTTTGACTCTTAAGAGCCTGCAATGAAGATAGCGAGTCTGTGATGATCATGAACTCTTCGTCACTACTATCCCAGATGTATTCGATGGCAGCTTCAATAGCTAACAGCTCTGCTGTGCAAATTGAAGCCTCATCGTTAATGCGGCAGCTAAATTCATGATCATCACAGACAAAGGACATAGCTGTCCTCTTGTCTTCCTTTGATCCGTCAGTATACACCTTCCGGTGCCTCGGAAATCTACAAAATAACGCAAGCAACATGCTCTGGAAGACAAGGGGACAGGTGTCTCCCTTCCTGAGATCTGAGAGGTTAAAAAGTATATTAGGCTGTTGGAGAAGCCAGGGTGGACATTCTGGTGGGCGCACAACGCTAATTGCGTCGAGCTCCACCTCCATGTCCTCCAGATGGGGTTGAAGCCTTATACCCAAAGTAGGTATAGTCCCTGGCTTGTTGTTAAACAGTCTCTTGTACTCTGGGTTGACAACACACGAGTATGCCGGGTTCTCAGGATTTGCTTTCATCTTCATATAGTATTGCAGGCTCAGCTTCAACCGGCGAGTCTCTAAAGAGGGCTCACCGGTCTCCACCTGAAGACTTTCGATGGGTGATGTTCGAAATGCCCCTGAGCATAATCTCAAACCTTGGTTCGCGATTGGATCAAGTACTGCTAAGTACGATCGTCTCGCTGAACCATAAACAATACAACCATAATCCAGTTTGGATCTGATGTGAGACCGGTAAATCCTCAGTAAGGTTGTCCGGTCACCACCCCAATCCTTGCTGGATATAACTCGTAGTAATTGTAATGCTTTCCTACACTTATCTTTCATATATTTGATGTGTGGAATAAAACTGAGCTTCTTGTCGAAAAACAGACCAAGAAATTTGACCTGCTCTTCAACAGGAAGCTGTTGTCCATATAGTTTGAGATTAGGCTCAGGCTGTAAGCCATTTTTTTTGCAAAAATGTACACATAAAGTTTTTGTGGGAGAAAATTTAAAGCCGTTCTCATCCGCACAAGTCACCAACTTATCCAGGCAGCCTTGCAGGCGCCGCTCAATTATTGCCATATTGCTTGACTGGCAGTAAACAGCCAGATCATCAACATATAATGATTTTTCAATATCTTGTGGTAAAGAATCAATTATACTGTTTATTTTAACGGTAAATAGAGTTGGTGAAAGGATACTACCTTGTGGGACACCCTCCTCCTGTGGATTTAGTGAAGAGTGGGTGTTGTCCAAGCGGACTTTAAATTTTCTCCCCTTTAAAAAATTATCAATGAATAAGGGTAATCTACCCTTCAGGCCCATTTCATGAAGATCTTTCATGATACCACCCTTCCATGTGGTATCATAGGCCTTTTCTAAATCAAAAAATACTCCAACTGTATGTTGATTTTTAACAAAACCTTGACGGATATAAGTCTCAAGTCTGACCAAATGGTCTGTGGTGCTCTTTCCTTTTTGAAAACCACATTGATATTTAGTTATTATGTGATTGTCTTGTAAAAACCATGTGAGACGATGATTGATCATGCGCTCCATGATTTTGCAAAGACAACTTGTCAATGCTATTGGCCTATAATTATTAGGATCTGTTCGATCTTTTCCAGGTTTAGGGATCGGGATCACTGTTGCTTCTCTCCATCCATCTGGGAAATTCTGAGATTGCCACAGATCATTCAAGAGTAGAAGCAACAGATCAAGTGATACACCAGGCAAATGTTTCAGAAACTGGTAGTGAATTTCATCAGGGCCAGTTGCCGAATCAGTTGCCTGAGCGATAGATTTAATTAATTCTCGTTTAGAGAAATCAACATTGTACTTTTCGTCATTATCTGACTCAAAGTCCAATGTGTTCTCCTTCTCCTTGTCCCTAATCTTTCGAAATTTTTCCTGATAATGATCTGGCGATGATTTAGCAGCGAAGGATGTCGCCAGTGTTTCTGCAATATCCGTTTTATTGGTTATTGTGTCAGAATCAGTGACAAGGTACTTGATGGTTTTATCTTTCCTCTTGCCACTGATTCTGCGCAGCATTTGCCAAGTATGTTTTGCCGATGTATTATTATTTAGTGTGGAGACATATGCTCTCCAGTAAGTAAGTAAAATGCTTTACTTCACTTTTCGGCCAGTATGGCCATTTAAGTGAAAATTCCAGGTATTACAATATCCCATATTGTATAGTTAAAGTAGTAAAGGAAAGACAAAGCTAATAAAAGCATGATCGTACTAAAATATTCAGTTTAAAATGTTTGATATGATAAGATGACGATGCTCCTGGCACCTATATGTAACGAGTCTGATGACATGTTGTAGCGCCTGCACTATAACACAGTTTAATGAGTATAAAAATATCAGTATAAATAATGTAAAATATGAAGTGATTATAAAATGAACGACTTATCAAGTCATTATATCTCCATGAAATTGGAATGATTGTGTAAAAAGTCTATGTCTAATAATTAAAACATGTAATATAAGTTACATTCCCGAAGGAACTGAATAATAAAACCAGCAGGGGTGTCCCTGAATAGCTCAAACAAGGAATTAAATGCAAAATACTTCCTTCTGATGTGCGCATATTTCGCACAACTGAGAAGGACATGTCTTACAGTGAGACGAGTATTGCAGCACATAGGTCGCAATTCTCCTCTCAATAAATAGCCGTTTGTGAAATAGGCATGGCCAATTCTGGCTCTGCATAAGACAACGTCATCTCTTCGGCGTTCCATTGGTGTAAAAGATCGCTTAATGATTGGTTGTACCTCGAACAATTTGCTGGTAACATTTATGTTCCATTCACCTTGCAAAATGTCATCAAGGTAGACCGAGATGTTATACTTGAAATCAGTATATGGTATATAATAAAACTGTTTTGTCTTATCCAGGGCAGCCTTGGCCAAAACATCAGCCCGTTCATTACCCTGTATTCCAATATGGCTGGGTACCCAGCAAAAAATAATGTCCTTGTGCCCAGACAAGTAGTGACACATATGCAAAATATTGGAAACAATTGGGTTGTTGAGTTTTTGACTCTTAAGAGCCTGCAATGAAGATAGCGAGTCTGTGATGATCATGAACTCTTCGTCACTACTATCCCAGATGTATTCGATGGCAGCTTCAATAGCTAACAGCTCTGCTGTGCAAATTGAAGCCTCATCGTTAATGCGGCAGCTAAATTCATGATCATCACAGACAAAGGACATAGCTGTCCTCTTGTCTTCCTTTGATCCGTCAGTATACACCTTCCGGTGCCTCGGAAATCTACAAAATAACTCAAGCAACATGCTCTGGAAGACAAGGGGACAGGTGTCTCCCTTCCTGAGATCTGAGAGGTTAAAAAGTATATTAGGCTGTTGGAGAAGCCAGGGTGGACATTCTGGTGGGCGCACAACGCTAATTGCGTCGAGCTCCACCTCCATGTCCTCCAGATGGGGTTGAAGCCTTATACCCAAAGTAGGTATAGTCCCTGGCTTGTTGTTAAACAGTCTCTTGTACTCTGGGTTGACAACACACGAGTATGCCGGGTTCTCAGGATTTGCTTTCATCTTCATATAGTATTGCAGGCTCAGCTTCAACCGGCGAGTCTCTAAAGAGGGCTCACCGGTCTCCACCTGAAGACTTTCGATTGGTGATGTTCGAAATGCCCCTGAGCATAATCTCAAACCTTGGTTCGCGATTGGATCAAGTACTGCTAAGTACGATCGTCTCGCTGAACCATAAACAATACAACCATAATCCAGTTTGGATCTGATGTGAGACCGGTAAATCCTCAGTAAGGTTGTCCGGTCACCACCCCAATCCTTGCTGGATATAACTCGTAGTAATTGTAATGCTTTCCTACACTTATCTTTCATATATTTGATGTGTGGAATAAAACTGAGCTTCTTGTCGAAAAACAGACCAAGAAATTTGACCTGCTCTTCAACAGGAAGCTGTTGTCCATATAGTTTGAGATTAGGCTCAGGCTGTAAGCCATTTTTTTTGCAAAAATGTACACATAAAGTTTTTGTGGGAGAAAATTTAAAGCCGTTCTCATCCGCACAAGTCACCAACTTATCCAGGCAGCCTTGCAGGCGCCGCTCAATTATTGCCATATTGCTTGACTGGCAGTAAACAGCCAGATCATCAACATATAATGATTTTTCAATATCTTGTGGTAAAGAATCAATTATACTGTTTATTTTAACGGTAAATAGAGTTGGTGAAAGGATATGCTCTCCAAGATTGCCGCTTGGCTTCACTGATTGTGCGGCGAGCTTTAGCGTAATCTTTCTTATATCCGTCAAGGTTTTGTCTAGTTGGATGTTTTTTAAATTTTTGCAAGGATTTTTTCCTTTTGTCTATTGCCTTTCGGCAACCTTCGTCAAACCAGGGTTTGTCGAGTTTTTTCGGAACTGTCGAGGTTTTGGGTATGCTTTTATCTGCTATATTGTGTAACTTGTCAGTAAAAAGGGCTATAGGGTCATCAACCCCCTCTTCATTCTCAAATTGAGAGATTGTGAGGCTCTCCCCACAAGACTGTTGGAAGGCCTCCCAATCTGCTCTGTGCAGCCTCCAATGCTGCACTCTTTCTTCAACAATAGAGTTGTTGCTCTCTATAAATATAGGATAATGATCACTGCTACAGAGATCCTCGTTGACCCTCCAAGTGTAATCCAAATATAAATCGGGATCACACAAGGATAGGTCAATGGCTGTTGCAGATCCTGAAGCAGGGTGTAAATAGGTGGTGGTATCATCATTAAAAATGCAGAGGTTTTCCTCTGAGAGGAAGTCTTCTATTATTCTGCCCCGTGGGTTGATGTCCCTACAGCCCCACATTGTGTGGTGCCCGTTAAAATCTCCCAGCAGCATAAAGGGTTTGGGCAATTGTTTTACCAGCTGCCTCAATTCCACAACATCTACTGAGCGGTTTGGCGGTAAATAAACAGAGCATATCGTCATTGGTCTGTGACAGTTTATGTTAACCGCCACAGCCTGTAAATTAGTTTTTAATGTTATATGTTGATGTGGTGTTCCGTCCTTCACAAGGATAGAGACACCCCAGCAGGCCCTTTCATTATTGGCAGGGCCAAAACAATTGACCATTGTATAGTTTTTAAAACTTATGTTAGTGTTAGGTTTTAAGTTAGTCTCCTGCAGGCACACAGCCGATGGGCTGTGTTCCTGCAGAAGAATAGCCAGGTCATTGTAATTAGATCTTAAACCTCGACAATTCCATTGTATAATTTTGTGGGCCATTATGAATTTTTATGCCTCCCTGGTTTTATCTTTGCTTGGAGTGCAGCGACGGTGTCGGGAGATACAAATACCTCGCTATCGCTGCTTTCATCACCGTCTACACAATCCATGGATTCGTATCTGTTGTACGTAGCGATCGGGTCATCAGTGCCCTTGGCCATTCGACCACTACCTTTATTTGTGTTTTTCTTGTTAATTTGTTTTGTTAGTTCAGCTACTGGTGGTTTATTTACCATTTCTTTGTTCTTATCTTTATTATTTGTTTTGCCATTTTTTGTTTGTTTTGCATCCCTATTTGCCAGTGGCTTTGGGGCAGTAGGGGTAGCTGTTGTTGTTGTAGCGACATTTGTTTTTTTATTGATCACAGGTTGTTTTTTGGTAGGAGAGGTACTTGTGTTAGTTTTTGCTGAAGAGGTTCCAGGTGTTGCGGAAGCATTTGTTGCACCAGTCGCAGATCTGATCTCTACTGCATCAGTCTGGCAACCAACCGACACAACCTGCTTTGCGACAACACTGGCATATGATGGTTGTTTGTTAACCCCTTCAACAATTTTCCGAGCTTCAGGGAAGGAAATCTTTTGTTCTGTTCTAACACGTTGGATTTCCTTCTCTGTTATCCATCGAGGGCAATCCTTCGAAAAGGCCGGATGGTTCCCATTGCAATTGGCACATTTAGCTTTGGTTGTGCAGCCGGTGTCCTGGTGGTCAGGCTGGGCACACCGTCCACACACTTTCTCTCTTTTACAGCTGTCTTGATGGTGTCCAAATTGCTGACATTTGAAGCACCTCAAAGGGCTAGGCACGTATGGTTGTACATTACATCTCTCAAATCCAACCTTTATGGTGGCCGGTGGAGTTGGCCGGTTGAAAGTGAGGATTGCAGTATTGACTTTTATTATTACGTCGTTCTTTTTAATCGTAACCATACGTGCATCAGTGACTCCTTGCTGTTTGAGTTGGTCAATGAGCTCCTCTCTTGTTGTATTTTTGAGCTCAGGAGTCCTGAGTACACCCTTTGAGGTGTTCAATGTTCTGTGTGGTGACACCTTCACAGGAACATTGGCCAATTCTGTGATTTTCAGGAGCTTGGTGGAGTGCGACTCTCTGTCGACCTCTATTAAGAGGTCTCCAGATCGCAGCCTTTTGATGGTCTTAGGCTCTCCTACCAAGCCCTGTATCCCTTTCTGGATCGCAAATGTAGAGAGTCTGGAGAGAGATTTCTCATCATCTCCAGACATCATCATTAAAAATCTCGGAAATATAATTTTGCTTTTGTTTATTTGATCTCTGGTTTTCCTGCATCTTTCCTGGTATTCTATATCGTCGCTGTTATCGTCGTCATCTTTTTTCCGCTTTATCGGTAGGGATTTACCGTTATTATCCATGGTGTGTTGTGTTGTTTTTCATCACCCTGGCTCTCCACCCACCACGGAGCCCTACCAGGGGGGCAACCTGCCCGCGGTAACCAGCAGGAAGTATTGTCAGAGCTACCAGGGTGATATACTCATAGCAAAAGAACAGCAGTTGCAATAACCGCAGTACACATCCTTTCACCAGATTAGCCCATGGGCCATCGCCATCTAGTGTCCACAATCGTGTATATAAAAATGCAAGTGGCGCTACCTATCACTAAGTCCTGGATGATTGAAAATGAGATGAGACGATAATAGACAAAAATGGACACTAGATCAACGAGACCAGCCGATTGATCTGGCCGGGCCCACCAGACCACCCGTCTCAATGAGATAAGGGCCAAAGTGGTGTGTTGGGAGTATAGAGTCCGCAGGCTCCTACGCCCTCAACCACCAGGATCCCTTCTCCCACCTATACGGGATGCAACCCACGGCAAACAGGTTGAGGGTGTGTTTAGCCTTCTAAAAGAAGTTACCAGGGGGACCACGTGGAGGTAACACCCTCCCCCCCGGTATTACAATATCCCATATTGTATAGTTAAAGTAGTAAAGACTAAGCCAATAAAAGAATGATCGTACTAAAATATTCAGTTTAAAGTGTTTGATATGATAAGACGACGATGCTCCTGGCACCTATATGTATCGAGTCTGATGACATGTTGAAGCGCCTGCACTACAACACAGTTTAATGGGTATAAAAATATCAGTATAAATAATGTAAAATATGAAGTGATTATAAAATGAACGACTTTTCAAGTCACTATATCTCCATATAATTGGAGTGATTGTGTAAAAACTACAAGTCTAAGTCAAAACAGTGTCATTGTCAAACAAATACATAATATATACTATAATACTATATACTATAATCAAAACAAGTAAACCCATTTAGACATAAATATGAATGACATAAACAATGAACAGAGAAACCATTAATTAAGTAAGTAAATGTCTTCTTTACTTCACTTTTCGGCCAGTATGGCCAGAGAAATCATGAAACCACAAAAAATTCTCAAAAATTAAAGACTTACAGTGCCCCCACAGTTGGTAATAAGGTCTGTGATATTGGAGGACATCACAGAGCGATCACGAACCGTGAGGACACCGTAAGTCACCACAGGCTAATTGTACGGCAATGGCTTCTCTATGACATGCTGCATTATCCGCCAGGATGCCACAGAGAAACCATTAAAACAATGAAGTGAAAAAATAATTATATGGCAATGGTTTCTTTCGGACATCCCGTCCAACACCAGGATGCCAAAGAGAAACCATTTACAAAAACGAATACATACAATAGAAATACTTATGACAGTCCCGTATATTAATAGAACGTTAGACACACATCCACATACCGATTCAGATCATATTGAACATCACAAACCAATGACTATGCTCTGTATTTACCGCCAAACCGATGTTATATAGATTGAAAAGTAATGCAAAATACTCTAGACCCATATGTTATAACGCGAGAAAAACACAATATTAATAAAATGTTTGGGTGTGCTTGGCCTTCTATGAAGTTCCCCAGGGGGGACCACGCGGAGGTGACACCCATCCCCCCCGTATGATTTTGTGGGCCATTATGAATTTTTATGCCTCCCTGGTTTTATCTGTGCCTGGAGTGCAGCGACGGTGTCGGGAGATACAAATACCTCACTATCGCTGCTATCTGCCTCGTGTGAACAGTCCATGGATTCAAACCTATTATGTACAGATATGGGATCATCCATGCCCTTTTGCAGCCGACCGATCCCACTGTTATTTGTTCTTGGTTTAACTGTTGTATGCGTGCCTTTCTTTTCTTTTGTTGGTTTTTCTGCTATTGATGGTTTATTTGTTGTTTCGTTTCTCTTATCTTTGCTATTTTGAGGCTGAGTTGTGTTATTCTTTGCTTGTTTGGCATCTTGTTTGGCATCATTTTCTAGTATCTTTGAGGCATTGGGGGTAGCTTTATTGTTTGTATTAGGTTTTGCTGAAGGGGCCGCAGCTGTTTTGGTAACATTTGTTGCACCAGCTGCAGACGTGACCTCCGGTAGGTCAGTCTGGCAACCAACCGACACAACCTGTTTAGCCAAAACGCTGGCATATGATGGTTTTCCAGTTACTCCTTCAACGATTTTACGAGCTTCTGGGAAGTAAGTAAGTAAGTAAAATGCTTTACTTCACTTTTCGGCCAGTATGGCCATTTAAGTGAAAATTCCAGGTATTACAATATCCCATATTGTATAGTTAAAGTAGTAAAGGAAAGACAAAGCCAATAGAAGCATGATCGTACTAAAATATTCAGTTTAAAGTGTTAGATATGATAAGATGACGATGCTCCTGGCACCTATATGTATCGAGTCTGATAACATGTTGAAGCACCTGCACTACAACACAGTTTAATGGGTATAAAAATATCAGTATAAATAATGTAAAATATGAAGTGATTATAAAATGAACGACTTTTCAAGTCACTATATCTCCATGAAATTGGAGTGATTGTGTAAAAACTACAAGTCTAAGTCAAAACAGTGTCATTGTCAAAACAAATATATAATATATACTATAATACTATATACTATAATCAAAAAAAGTAAACCCATTTAGACATAAATATGAATGACATAAACAATGAACAGAGAAACCATTAAGTAAGTAAGTAAATGTCTTCTTTACTTCACGTTTCGGCCAGTATGGCCGGAGAAATCATTAAATCACAATTTTTTTTTCAAAAATTAAAGACTTACAGTGCCCCCACAGTTGGTAATAAGGTCTGTGATATTGGAGGACATCACAGAGCGATCACGAACCGTGAGGACACCGTAAGTCACCACAGGCTAATTGTACGGCAATGGTTTCTCTATGACATGCTGCATTATCCGCCAGGATGCCACAGAGAAACCATTAAAACAATGAAATGAAAAACTAATTATATGACAATGGTTTCTTTCGGACATCCCGTCCAACACCAGGATGCCAAAGAGAAACCATTTACAAAAACGAATACATACAATAGAAATACTTAAGACAGTCCCGTATACTAATAGAACGTTAGACACACATCCACATACCGATTCAGATTATATTGAACATCACAAACCAATGACTATGCTCTGTATTTACCGCCAAACCGATTTAATATAGATTGAAAAGTAATGCAAAATACCCTAGACCCATATGTAATGACGTGAGAAAAACACAATATTAATAAAACGTTTGGGTGTGCTTGGCCTTCTATGAAGTTGCCCAGGGGGGACCACGCGGAGGTGACACCCATCCCCCCCAGCCCATGAGCAACGTGATTTGGTGTTCAGATTCGTGTATATAGTAATGAGAAAGTGCTACCTGTGGAATACGTCTTTGATGATAAGATGAGGCGAAACGATAAATAATAAACAAGTATGAACACCAAATCAACGAGACCAGCCGATTGATCTGGCCGGGCCCACCAGACCACCCGTCTCAATGAGATAAGGGCCAAAGTGGTGTGTTGGGAGTATAGAGTCCGCAGGCTCCTACGCCCTCAACCACCAGGATCCCTTCTCCCACCTATACGGGGTGCAACCCACGGCAAACAGGTTGAGGGTGTGTTTAGCCTTCTAAAAGAAGTTACCAGGAGGACCACGTGGAGGTAACACCCTCCCCCCCATAGTTGAACCCCCCCATAGTTAAAGTAGTAACGGAAAGACAAAACCTCAGTGAAAAACCCTGAACCTCCAGAAAGCAAACACAAAAAACTTCACGTCAAAAAAATAGAAAAACCTGGTTTGATGAAAGGTTTGGGTGTGCTTGGCCTTCTAAGAAGTTGCCCAGGGGGGACCACGCGGAGGTGACACCCTTCCCCCCCCCCCCGCCAATTCCGTAATTGCTAGTACTTGGTAGAATGCGTTTCTCTGTCGACCTCTATTAAGAGGTCGCCAGAGCGCAGCCTTTTGATGGTTTTAGGCTCTCCTACCAAGCCCTGGATTCCCTTTTGGATGGCAAATGTTGAGAGTCTGGAGAGAGATTTCTCATCATCTCCAGACGTCATCATCAAAAATCTCGGAAAAAATATTTTAGCTTTTAGAATTTCCTCTCTGGTTTTTTTATACCTTTCAAGGTATGCTTGGTCACTATCAACTTCCTCCTCATCGCTATTTTTCCGCTTTGTCGCTTTGTTATGACCGTTATCCATGGTGTGTTGTGTTGTTTTTTCATCACCCTGGCTCTCCACCCACCACGGAGCCCTACAAGGGGGCAACCTGCCCGCGGTAACCAGCAGGAAGTATTGTCAGAGCTACCAGGGTGATATACTCATAGCAAAAGAACAGCAGTTGCAATAACCGCAGTACACATCCTATCACCAGATTAGCCCATGAGCCATCGCCATCTAGTGTCCACAATCGTGTATATAAAAATGGGATTGGCGCTATCTTTCACTCTGTCTTGGATGATTGCTAATGAGATGAGATGATAATAGACAAAAATGGACACTAGATCAACGAGACTAGCCGATTGATCTGGCCGGGCCCACCAGACCACCCGTCTCAATGAGATAAGGGCCAAAGTGGTGTGTTGGGAGTATAGAGTCCACAGGCTCCTACGCCCTCAACCACCAGGATCCCTTCTCCCACCTATACGGGATGCAACCCACGGCAAACGGGTTGAGGGTGTGCTTAGCCTTCTAAAAGAAGTTACCAGGGGGACCACGTGGAGTAAGTAAGTAAGTAAGTAAAATGCTTTACTTCACTTTTCGGCCAGTATGGCCATTTAAGTGAAAATTCCAGGTATTACAATATCCCATATTGTATAGTTAAAGTAGTAAAGGAAAGACAAAGCCAATAAAAGCATGATCGTACTAAAATATTCAGTTTAAAGTGTTTGATATGATAGGATGACGATGCTCCTGGCACCTATATGTAACGAGTCTGATGACATGCTGTAGCGCCTGCACTACAACACAGTTTAATGAGTATAAAAATATCAGTATAAATAATGTAAAATATGAAGTGATTATAAAAAGAACGACTTATCAAGTCACTATATCTCCATGAAATTGGAGTGATTGTGTAAAAACTACAAGTCTGAGTCTAATAATTAAAACATATAATATAGGTTACATTCCCGAAGAAACTGAATAATAAAACCAGCAGGGGTGTCCCTGAATAGCTCAAATAAGGAATTAAATGCAAAATACTTCCTTCTGATGTGCGCATATTTCGCACAACTGAGAAGGACATGTCTTACAGTGAGACGAGTATTGCAGCACATAGGTCGCAATTCTCCTCTCAATAAATAGCCGTTTGTGAAATAGGCATGGCCAATTCTGGCCCTGCATAAGACAACGTCATCTCTTCGGCGTTCCATTGGTGTAAAAGATCGCTTAATAATTGGTTGTACCTCGAACAATTTGCTGGTGACATTGATGTTCCATTCACCTTGCAAAATGTCATCAAGGTAGACAGAGATGTTGTACTTGAAATCAGTATATGGTATATAATAAAACTGTTTCGTCTTATCCAGGGCAGCCTTGGCCAAAACATCAGCCCGTTCATTGCCCAGTATTCCAATATGGCTGGGTACCCAGCAAAAAATAGGTAAGTAAGTAAGTAAAATGCTTTACTTCACTTTTCGGCCAGTATGGCCATTTAAGTGAAAATTCCAGGTATTACAATTTCCCATATTGTATAGTTAAAGTAGTAAAGGAAAGACAAAGCCAATAAAAGCATGATCGTACTAAAATATTCAGTTTAAAATGTTTGATATGATAAGATGACGATGCTCCTGGCACCTATATGTAACGAGTCTGATGACATGTTGTAGCGCCTGCACTATAACACAGTTTAATGAGTATAAAAATATCAGTATAAATAATGTAAAATATGAAGTGATTATAAAATGAACGACTTATCAAGTCACTATATCTCCATGAAATTGGAGTGATTGTGTAAAAACTACAAGTCTAAGTCCAATAATTAAAACATAGAATATAGGTTACATTCCCGAAGGAACTGAATAATAAAACCAGCAGGGGTGTCCCTGAATAGCTCAAATAAGGAATTAAATGCAAAATACTTCCTTCTGATGTGCGCATATTTCGCACAACTGAGAAGGACATGTCTTACAGTGAGACGAGTATTGCAGCACATAGGTCGCAATTCACCTCTCAATAAATAGCCGTTTGTGAAATAGGCATGACCAATTCTGGCCCTGCATAAGACAACGTCATCTCTTCGGCGTTCCATTGGTGTAAAAGATCGCTTAATGATTGGTTGTACCTCGAACAATTTGCTGGTGACATTGATGTTCCATTCACCTTGCAAAATGTCATCAAGGTAGACCGAGATGTTATACTTGAAATCAGTATATGGTATATAATAAAACTGTTTTGTCTTATCCAGGGCAGCCTTGGCCAAAACATCAGCCCGTTCATTACCCTGTATTCCAATATGGCTGGGTACCCAGCAAAAAATAATGTCCTTGTGCCCAGACAAGTAGTGACACATATGCAAAATATTGGAAACAACTGGGTTGTTGAGTTTTTGACTCTTAAGAGCCTGCAATGAAGATAGTGAGTCTGTGATGATCATGAACTCCTCGTCATTACTATCCCATATGTATTCGATGGCAGCTTCAATAGCTAACAGCTCTGCTGTGCAAATTGAAGCCTCATCGTTAATGCGGCAGCTAAATTCATGATCATCACAGACAAAGGACATAGCTGTCCTCTTGTCTTCCTTTGATCCGTCAGTATACACCTTCCGGTGCCTCGGAAATCTACAAAATAACTCGAGCAACATGCTCTGAAAGACAAGGGGACAGGTGTCTCCCTTCTTGAGATCTGAGAGGTTAAAAAGTATATTAGGCTGTTGGAGAAGCCAGGGTGGACATTCTGGTGGGCGCACAACGCTAATTGCGTCGAGCTCCACCTCCATGTCCTCCAGATGGGGTTGAAGCCTTATACCCAAAGTAGGTATAGTCCCTGGCTTGTTGTTAAACAGTCTCTTGTACTCTGGGTTGACAACACACGAGTATGCCGGGTTCTCAGGATTTGCTTTCATCTTCATATAGTATTGCAGGCTCAGCTTCAACCTGCGAGTCTCTAAAGAGGGCTCACCGGTCTCCACCTGAAGACTTTCGATTGGTGATGTTCGAAATGCCCCTGAGCATAATCTCAAACCTTGGTTCGCGATTGGATCAAGTACTGCTAAGTACGATCGTCTCGCTGAACCATAAACAATACAACCATAATCCAGTTTGGATCTGATGTGAGACCGGTAAATCCTCAGTAAGGTTGTCCGGTCACCACCCCAATCCTTGCTGGATATAACTCGTAGTAATTGTAATGCTTTCCTACACTTATCTTTCATATATTTGATGTGTGGAATAAAACTGAGCTTCTTGTCGAAAAACAGACCAAGAAATTTGACCTGCTCTTCAACAGGAAGCTGTTGTCCATATAGTTTGAGATTAGGCTCAGGCTGTAAGCCATTTTTTTTGCAAAAATGTACACATAAAGTTTTTGTGGGAGAAAATTTAAAGCCGTTCTCATCCGCACAAGTCACCAACTTATCCAGGCAGCCTTGCAGGCGCCGCTCAATTATTGCCATATTGCTTGACTGGCAGTAAACAGCCAGATCATCAACATATAATGATTTTTCAATATCTTGTGGTAAAGAATCAATTATACTGTTTATTTTAACGGTAAATAGAGTTGGTGAAAGGATACTACCTTGTGGGACACCCTCCTCCTGTGGATTTAGTGAAGAGTGGGTGTTGTCCAAGCGGACTTTAAATTTTCTCCCCTTTAAAAAATTATCAATGAATAAGGGTAATCTACCCTTCAGGCCCATTTCATGAAGATCTTTCATGATACCACCCTTCCATGTGGTATCATAGGCCTTTTCTAAATCAAAAAATACTCCAACTGTATGTTGATTTTTAACAAAACCTTGACGGATATAAGTCTCAAGTCTGACCAAATGGTCTGTGGTGCTCTTTCCTTTTTGAAAACCACATTGATATTTAGTTATTATGTGATTGTCTTGTAAAAACCATGTGAGACGATGATTGATCATGCGCTCCATGATTTTGCAAAGACAACTTGTCAATGCTATTGGCCTATAATTATTAGGATCTGTTCGATCTTTTCCAGGTTTAGGGATCGGGATCACTGTTGCTTCTCTCCATCCATCTGGGAAATCCTGAGATTGCCACAGATCATTCAAGAGTAGAAGCAACAGATCAAGTGATACATCAGGCAAATGTTTCAGAAACTGGTAGTGAATTTCATCAGGGCCAGTTGCCGAATCAGTTGCCTGAGCGATAGATTTAATTAGTTCTCGTTTAGAGAAATTAACATTGTACTTTTCGTCATTATCTGACTCAAAGTCCAATGTGTTCTCCTTCTCCTTGTCCCTAATCTTTCGAAATTTTTCCTGATAATGATCTGGCGATGATTTAGCAGCGAAGGATGTCGCCTGGACCACGTGGAGGTAACACCCTCCCCCCCCCCCCCTGATTGTGAGAGTACTGCTCAACTTGATATTGAGCTAAACTCAATTAATGATCCACATCCTCCCATACCCCCAGTTCTCACAGAAGTTGTTCAAGATGAATATGCTTTCACTGACATTGAACCTGATGAATTGCAGCCATTAGATATGCTGCATGCATCGCCTCATACAGCCCCTAGTCCAGAGACTAATTCACAATCATCTTCTTTGAATAAAACACCAAGCCGTCTACCTCGCTCAAGGCAAGCTCCTGCATGGCAGCGCTCCGTAGATTGGATGATGAACTAACATATGATGTAACAACATTTGTATCACTGCTTAACAGTAATTGTTTTCACTCTTCTCTGCATCATCCCAAAAGAATCAAAAGGCACTCACACCACACATTTTACCAGACATTTAGCCTAACATTAAATACTTATTGTATTAATACAATGTTTAGATAATATGTTCTTTTGTCACTATTATTTTAATCTGAGATTGTTTGAGATTGATTGTTTTATTCATATTACTAGGATAAAGGAACAAGTACAATCACGCCATACAGTACTATAGCTTAACATTGATAGTATTTCATACTACACTACGCTATGTCCTGTATCACTTTCAGTAGTTTGTTTTGGTTTGTTGTGTCTTCTGATTAAACATCACAATTGAATGAAAAATTGGTTTCCTTATTTACTGGCGTACGGCATCGCTGGGAAGGCGAGGGCTTGATGTGGTGACGAGTGCTGAGATCAGCCCATCTCGCCGTACCCAACGATGCAGTATGTATTATCTCGTAAGAATATCTTTTTAAAGCATCAAAATCGAACTGAGCAGTGAAGCGTATTGGAGAGTGCGAGGTGGGCTGATCTCAGCATACGTCGCATAGTGAAAGCCAACAGCATGAGTGCGAGAAGCGTATGTATCATGACTAAAATTACTGTCATCCAAACAGCATTGGCCCAATGTCTGAGAGCAAGCAATAATAATCCTAAGATGTAGGTAGCGAGCATGTGATGTTGAACCAATGTTGGTTTAATGGTGGGCCAGCGTCGCATATGGTAGACCAACGTTAACCCGACATTGGATCAATCTCGAGTGTTTACAGAATATGTTACCTACATGTTCTTCACTTGTTAGAAACAGATTCTGTCCACAAATCTCAATTAAGTTGCCAGAGCTTGTTAAGTACAACGTGCAACTTGTCATCACTTAACAAGCTGTGGCACTTAATGCAGATGTGTGGACAGATTATGTTTCTAACAAGCTTAAGTTGCGGACATGTATTCAAACATATTTTTTGAATATCTTTCAAGAAATAAAAGGTCAATACTAACACAGTTGCGGTTCGATGTTCTCCCACTGAGAATTGAAACAGCTATTGATTCAGAAGTCCAGTTATTCCATTAAATTAAAGGCCAAACATTATACTCTACGGAAAGTAGAAGATAGATGAAAAATATTTTCTGCTAAATATTTGCTATAATAATATAAATTTGTGTTTTATGAGATAAACAATAAAATAAATCCATTTTTTTCCTCTATAGATTGAAACACTTATATTAATGATGTTAATAGTTGTACTGCTGATTTTATATACATGGCAAACGAGAGCATGTATTATATTCTGTGAAGCGCAGTGACGTCACCAGGAACCGTTTTGAATGTAACTCGGTGAAAATAATGTTATGTAAGACCCCCTCCCATACACTTCATTGTATTAGCTAGCTCGGTGGAACCAAAGGAGGTCAAGGTCATTGAGTGATGTGGTTTGTCCCCAGCAAACACGATATATTTGCCCAATGTCTGTTTAACGTTGGCCCATCGTCTGCGACGCTGGCCCAGCATTCAACACCTATTGGGTCAACGTCTGGTGTTCGCTGGAGCGCACCACGTCCCGCATCTTCCCTTGGCCAGTCACGCGAGTGCTTACCGCAGGAGCCTGGCCGTATCACGTACTATAATCAGCTATATCTGTCTATGTTGTCATCTTTGGGGTGTGTCCGAGATTCAGTAAGTGCGTGAGTGAGAGGGTGGGTCGGTGGGTGGTTGGTTGGGTGGTTGGATTGGTGGGTGGGTTGGTTGTTAGGTTGGGTGGGTGGGTTGGTTGTTAGGTATAGTAGTAGTAGTAGTAAATCATTGCTTTACGTCACTTTTCGGCACAAAAGGTCTTTTAAGTGACATTATAATACGATAAAAACGTTGTAGTCAATTGATGAGATGAATGATGTACAGATGATGATGTGAGGGTGGGGGTGATAGGGCATGGTGGGTTATTGAGAGCGTTTTCCTTCGTTGTTAGGTATAGAATGGGAAGTAGGGACTATAGATATGACAGAGATGAAAATTTAAAAGTCACAATCACGGAAAAGAAACGGCCAAAAGAGCATTCTTATAATTTGGAAACAGAACCTGAAGTGAGTAAGTAAAATATTTTCTTTACTTCACTTTTCGGCCAGTATGGCCATTTAAGTGAAAATTCCCGGTATTACAATATCCCATATTGTATAGTTAAAGTAGTAAAGGAAAGACAAAGCCAATAAAAGCATGATCGTACTAAAATATTCAGTTTAAAGTGTTTGATATGATAAGATGACGATGCTCCTGGCACCTATATGTATCGAGTCTGATAACATGTTGAAGCGCCTGCACTACAACACAGTTTAATGGGTATAAAAATATCAGTATAAATAATGTAAAATATGAGGTGATTATAAAATGAACGACTTTTCAAGTCACTATATCTCCATGAAATTGGAGTGATTGTGTAAAAACTACAAGTCTAAGTCAAAACAGTGTCATTGTCAAAACAAATATATAATATATACTATAATACTATATACTATAATCAAAAAAAGTAAACCTATTTAGACATAAATATGAATGACATAAACAATGAACAGAGAAACCATTAAGTAAGTAAGTAAATGTCTTCTTTACTTCACGTTTCGGCCAGTATGGCCAGAGAAATCATTAAATCACAAACATTTTTCAAAAATTAAAGACTTACAGTGCCCCCACAGTTGGTAATAAGGTCTGTGATATTGGAGGACATCACAGAGCGATCACGAACCGTGAGGACACCGCAAGTCACCACAGGCTAATTGTACGGCAATGGCTTCTCTATGACATGCTGCATTATCCGCCAGGATGCCACAGAGAAACCATTAAAACAATGAAATGAAAAACTAATCATATGACAATGGTTTCTTTCGGACATCCCGTCCAACACCAGGATGCCAAAGAGAAACCATTTACAAAAACGAATACATACAATAGAAATACTTTAGACAGTCCCGTAAGTAAGTAAGTAAAATGCTTTACTTCACTTTTCGGCCAGTATGGCCATTTAAGTGAAAATTCCAGGTATTACAATATCCCATATTGTATAGTTAAAGTAGTAAAGAAAAGACAAAGCCAATAAAAGCATGATCGTACTAAAATATTCAGTTTAAAATGTTTGATATGATAAGATGACGATGCTCCTGGCACCTATATGTAACGAGTCTGATAACATGTTGTAGCGCCTGCACTATAACACAGTTTAATGAGATAAAAATATCAGTATAAATAATGTAAAATATGAAGTGATTATAAAATGAACGACTTATCAAGTCACTATATCTCCATGAAATTGGAGTGATTGTGTAAAAAGTCTATGTTTAATAATTAAAACATGTAATATAGGTTACATTCCCGAAGGAACTGAATAATAAAACCAGCAGGGGTGTCCCTGAATAGCTCAAATAAGGAATTAAATGCGAAATACTTCCTTCTGATGTGCGCATATTTCGCACAACTGAGAAGGACATGTCTTACAGTGAGACGAGTATTGCAGCACATAGGTCGCAATTCTCCTCTCAATAAATAGCCGTTTGTGAAATAGGCATGGCCAATTCTGGCCCTGCATAAGACAACGTCATCTCTTCGGCGTTCCATTGGTGTAAAAGATCGCTTAATGATTGGTTGTACCTCGAACAATTTGCTGGTGACATTGATGTTCCATTCACCTTGCAAAATGTCATCAAGGTAGACCGAGATGTTATACTTGAAATCAGTATATGGTATATAATAAAACTGTTTTGTCTTATCCAGTAAGTAAGTAAGTAAGTAAAATGCTTTACTTCACTTTTCGGCCAGTATGGCCATTTAAGTGAAAATTCCAGGTATTACAATATCCCATATTGTATAGTTAATATAGTAAAGTAAAGACAAAGCCAATAAAAGCATGATCGTACTAAAATATTCAGTTTAAAGTGTTTGATATGATAAGATGACGATGCTCCTGGCACCTATATGTATCGAGTCTGATAACATGTTGAAGCGCCTGCACTACAACACAGTTTAATGGGTATAAAAATATCAGTATAAATAATGTAAAATATGAAGTGATTATAAAATGAACGACTTTTCAAGTCACTATATCTCCATGAAATTGGAGTGATTGTGTAAAAACTACAAGTCTAAGTCAAAACAGTGTCATTGTCAAAACAAATATATAATATATACTATAATACTATATACTATAATCAAAAAAAGTAAACCCATTTGGACATAAATATGAATAATCAATGAACAGAGAAACCATTAAGTAAGTAAGTAAATGTCTTATTTACTTCACGTTTCGGCCAGTATGGCCAGAGAAATCATTAAATCACAAAAAAAAATTCAAAAATTAAAGACTTACAGTGCCCCCACAGCTGGTAATAAGGTCTGTGATATTGGAGGACATCACAGAGCGATCACGAACCGTGAGGACACCGTAAGTCACCACAGGCTAATTGTACGGCAATGGCTTCTCTATGACATGCTGCATTATCCGCCAGGATGCCACAGAGAAACCATTAAAACAATGAAATGAAAAACTAATTATATGACAATGGTTTCTTTCGGACATCCCGTCCAACACCAGGATGCCAAAGAGAAACTATTTACAAAAACGAATACATACAATAGAAATACTTAAGACAGTCCCGTATACTAATAGAACGTTAGACACACATCCACATACCGATTCAGATCATATTGAACATCACAAACCAATGACTATGCTCTGTATTTACCGCCAAACCGATTTAATATAGATTGAAAAGTAATGCAAAATACTCTAGACCCATATGTAATTACGTGAGAAAAACACAATATTAATAAAACGTTTGGGTGTGCTTGGCCTTCTATGAAGTTGCCCAGGGGGGACCACGCGGAGGTGACACCCATCCCCCCCTTGTCTTATCCAGGGCAGCCTTGGCCAAAACATCAGCCCGTTCATTACCCTGTATTCCAATATGGCTGGGTACCCAGCAAAAAATAATGTCCTTGTGCCCAGACAAGTAGTGACACATATGCAAAATATTGGAAACAATTGGGTTGTTGAGTTTTTGACTCTTGAGAGCCTGCAATGAAGATAGCGAGTCTGTGATGATCATGAACTCCTCGTCATTACTATCCCATATGTATTCGATGGCAGCTTCAATAGCTAACAGCTCTGCTGTGCAAATTGAAGCCTCATCGTTGATACGACAACTAAATTCATGATCATCACAGACAAAGGACATAGCTGTCCTCTTGTCTTCCTTTGATCCGTCAGTATACACCTTCCGGTGCCTCGGAAATCTACAAAATAACTCGAGCAACATGCTCTGAAAGACAAGGGGACAGGTGTCTCCTTTCCTGAGATCTGAGAGGTTAAAAAGTATATTAGGCTGTTGGAGAAGCCAGGGTGGACATTCTGGTGGGCGCACAACGCTAATTGCGTCGAGCTCCACCTCCATGTCCTCCAGATGGGGTTGAAGCCTTATACCCAAAGTAGGTATAGTCCCTGGCTTGTTGTTAAACAGTCTCTTGTACTCTGGGTTGACAACACACGAGTATGCCGGGTTCTCAGGATTTGCTTTCATTTTCATATAGTATTGCAGGCTCAGCTTCAACCGGCGAGTCTCTAAAGAGGGCTCACCGGTCTCCACCTGAAGACTTTCGATGGGTGATGTTCGAAATGCCCCTGAGCATAATCTCAAACCTTGGTTCGCGATTGGATCAAGTACTGCTAAGTACGATCGTCTCGCTGAACCATAAACAATACAACCATAATCCAGTTTGGATCTGATGTGAGACCGGTAAATCCTCAGTAAGGTTGTCCGGTCACCACCCCAATCCTTGCTGGATATAACTCGTAGTAATTGTAATGCTTTCCTACACTTATCTTTCATATATTTGATGTGTGGAATAAAACTGAGCTTCTTGTCGAAAAACAGACCAAGAAATTTGACCTGCTCTTCAACAGGAAGCTGTTGTCCATATAGTTTGAGATTAGGCTCAGGCTGTAAGCCGTTTTTTTTGCAAAAATGTACACATAAAGTTTTTGTGGGAGAAAATTTAAAGCCGTTCTCATCCGCACAAGTCACCAACTTATCCAGGCAGCCTTGCAGGCGCCGCTCAATTATTGCCATATTGCTTGACTGGCAGTAAACAGCCAGATCATCAACATATAATGATTTTTCAATATCTTGTGGTAAAGAATCAATTATACTGTTTATTTTAACGGTAAATAGAGTTGGTGAAAGGATACTACCTTGTGGGACACCCTCCTCCTGTGGATTTAGTGAAGAGTGGGTGTTGTCCAAGCGGACTTTAAATTTTCTCCCCTTTAAAAAATTATCAATGAATAAGGGTAATCTACCCTTCAGGCCCATTTCATGAAGATCTTTCATGATACCACCCTTCCATGTGGTATCATAGGCCTTTTCTAAATCAAAAAATACTCCAACTGTATGTTGATTTTTAACAAAACCTTGACGGATATAAGTCTCAAGTCTGACCAAATGGT
The DNA here is from genome assembly GCA_964017125.1 of Flabesymbios commensalis. Lineage (NCBI taxonomy): Eukaryota > Metazoa > Annelida > Polychaeta > Terebellida > Flabelligeridae > Flabesymbios > Flabesymbios commensalis. Next base: position 77,508,140 of record OZ024913.1, on the reverse strand, counting down.
CTGTGGTGCTCTTTCCTTTTTGGAAACCACATTGATATTTAGTTATTATGTGATTGTCTTGTAAAAACCATGTGAGACGATGATTGATCATGCGCTCCATGATTTTGCAAAGACAACTTGTCAATGCTATTGGCCTATAATTATTAGGATCTGTTCGATCTTTTCCAGGTTTAGGGATCGGGATCACTGTTGCTTCTCTCCATCCATCTGGGAAATCCTGAGATTGCCACAGATCATTCAAGAGTAGAAGCAACAGATCAAGTGATACATCAGGCAAATGTTTCAGAAACTGGTAGTGAATTTCATCAGGGCCAGTTGCCGAATCAGTTGCCTGAGCGATAGATTTAATTAGTTCTCGTTTAGAGAAATTAACATTGTACTTTTCGTCATTATCTGACTCAAAGTCCAATGTGTTCTCCTTCTCCTTGTCCCTAATCTTTCGAAATTTTTCCTGATAATGATCTGGCGATGATTTAGCAGCGAAGGATGTCGCCAGCGTTTCTGCAATATCCGTTTTATTGGTTATTGTGTCAGAATCAGTGACAAGGTACTTGATGGTTTTATCTTTCCTCTTGCCACTGATTCTGCGCAGCATTTGCCAAGTATGTTTTGCCGATGTATTATTATTTAGTGTGGAGACATATGCTCTCCAAGATTGCCGCTTGGCTTCACTGATTGTGCGGCGAGCTTTAGCGTAATCTTTCTTATATCCGTCAAGGTTTTGTCTAGTTGGATGTTTTTTAAATTTTTGCAAGGATTTTTTCCTTTTGTCTATTGCCTTTCGGCAACCTTCGTCAAACCAGGGTTTGTCGAGTTTTTTCGGAACTGTCGAGGTTTTGGGTATGCTTTTATCTGCTATATTGTGTAACTTGGCTGTAAAAAGGGCTATAGGGTCATCAACCCCCTCTTCATTCTCAAATTGAGAGATTGTGAGGCTCTCCCCACAAGACTGTTGGAAGGCCTCCCAATCTGCTCTGTGCAGCCTCCAATGCTGCACTCTTTCTTCAACAATAGAGTTGTTGCTCTCTATAAATATAGGATAATGATCACTGCTACAGAGATCCTCGTTGACCCTCCAAGTGTAATCCAAATATAAATCGGGATCACACAAGGATAGGTCAATGGCTGTTGCAGATCCTGAAGCAGGGTGCAAATAGGTGGTAGTATCATCATTAAAAATGCAGAGATTTTCCTCTGAGAGGAAGTCTTCTATTATTCTGCCCCGTGGGTTGATGTCCCTACAGCCCCACATTGTGTGGTGCCCGTTAAAATCTCCCAGCAGCATGAAGGGTTTGGGCAATTGTTTTACCAACTGCCTCAATTCCACAACATCTACTGAGCGGTTTGGGGGTAAATAAACAGAGCATATCGTCATTGGCCTGTGACAGTTTATGTTAACCGCCACAGCCTGTAAAGTTGTATTCAACGTGATCTGTTGATGTGGTGTTCCATCCTTTATAAGGATGGAAACCCCCCAGCAGGCCCTTTCATTATTGGCAGGGCCAAAACAATTGATTATTGAATAGTTTTTAAAACTTATGTTAGTGTTAGGTTTTAAGTTAGTCTCCTGCAGGCACACAGCCGTCGGGCTGTGCTCCTGCAGAAGAATAGCCAGGTCATTGTAGTTTGACCTTAAACCTCGACAGTTCCATTGTATGATTTTGTGGGCCATTATGAATTTTTATGCCTCCCTGGTTTTATCTGTGCTTGGAGTGCAGCGACGGTGTCAGGAGATACGAATACCTCGCTATCGCTGCTATCTGCCTCATGTGAACAGTCCATGGATTCAAATCTATTATGTACAGATATGGGATCATCCATGCCCTTTTGCAGCCGACCGATCCCACTATTATTTGTTCTTGGTTTAACTGTTGTATGCGTGCCTTTCTTTTCTTTTGTTGGTTTTTCTGCTATGGATGGTTTATTCGTTGTTTCCTTTTTCTTATCTTTGCTATTTTGAGGCTGAGTTGTGTTATTCTTTGCTTGCTTGGCATCTTGTTTGGCATCATTTGCTAGTATCTTTGAGGCATTGGGGGTAGCTTTATTGTTTGTATTAGGTTTTGCTGAAGGGGCCGCAGCTGTCTTGGTAACATTTGTTGCACCAGCTGCAGACGTGACCTCCGGTAGGTCAGTCTGGCAACCAACCGACACAACCTGTTTAGCCAAAACGCTGGCATATGATGGTTTTCCAGTTACTCCTTCAACGATTTTACGAGCTTCTGGGAAAGAAATCTTCCGTTCCGTTCGGATACGTTGGATTTCTTTCTCCGTTTTCCATCTGGGGCAATCTCTGGAATAGGCTGTGTGGTTCCCACCACAGTTGGCACATTTTATTGGATAGGTGCAAGAGGAGTCAGGATGTTCCGTCGATTGACCACAGCGTCCACAGACACGCTCTCTCTTGCAACCTTCCTGGTGGTGTCCAAATTGTTGGCACTTGAAACACCTCAAAGGGTGTGGTATATACAATTGTACAGGGCATAGCTCAAATCCAACCTTGATATCAGCCGGTGGCTTTGGGAAGTTGAATGTGAGCACTGCTGTGTTCAATTTAATTATATCTCCATTCTTTCTTATTGTGATAATTTTAGCATCGGAAACTCCTTGTCTTTTTAATTGTGTTTTTAGTTCTTCATTGGTAGTGTTTTTAATTTCTTGGGTTCGAATGACACCCTTTGAGGTGTTTAAAGTCCTGTGAGGAGAAACCTTCACAGGAATTCCAGCTATATGTTTGACTGCCAAGAGCTTGGTGGAGAAGGTTTCTCTGTCGACCTCAATTAAGAGGTCGCCAGACCTAAGCCTTTTGATGTTCTTAGGCTCTCCAACCAAGCCCTCTATGCCTTTTTGTATGGCAAATGTTGAGAGTCTGGAGAGGGATTTGTCCTCATCTCCAGACATCATCAACAAAAAGCGCGGGAAAGTTAGTTTTGCTTTTTGCATTTCGGAAAAATTTTTTTGGTACCTTGCAGTATACTCGGCTTCTTCATCTGATGGACTGTTATTTTCTCTCTTTTTCCTTTTCTTTTGATTACTAGTGTTGGGCGGGGGTGGATTGTCATCAGCCATATTGAATTGGTATTGTTTTTCATCACCCTAGCGCTCCACCCGCCTCGGAGCCCTACCAGGGGACAATTTGCCCGCGGTACCCTGCGTTAGAATTGTCAGAGCTACCAGGGTGATATACTCATAGCAAAAGAACAGCAGTTGCAATAACCGCAGTACACATCCTTTCACTTGATTAGCCCATGAGCAACGTGATTTGGTGTTCAGATTCGTGTATATAGTAATGAGAAAGTGCTACCTGTAGAATACGTCTTTGATGATAAGATGAGGCGAAACGATAAATAATAAACAAGTATGAACACCAAATCAACGAGACCAGCCGATTGATCTGGCCGGGCCCACCAGACCACCCGTCTCAATGAGATAAGGGCCAAAGTGGTGTGTTGGGAGTATAGAGTCCGCAGGCTCCTACGCCCTCAACCACCAGGATCCCTTCTCCCACCTATACGGGATGCAACCCACGGCAAACAGGTTGAGGGTGTGTTTAGCCTTCTAAAAGAAGTTACCAGGGGGACCACGTGGAGGTAACACCCTCCCCCCCAGACAGTCCCGTATACTAATAGAACGTTAGACACACATCCACATACCGATTCAGATTTTATTGAACATCACAAACCAATGACTATGCTCTGTATTTACCGCCAAACCGATTTAATATAGATTGAAAAGTAATGCAAAATACTCTAGACCCATATGTAATTACGTGAGAAAAACACAATATTAATAAAACGTTTGGGTGTGCTTGGCCTTCTATGAAGTTGCCCAGGCGGGACCACGCGGAGGTGACACCCATCCCCCCCCCCCTCACCTTTCGGCCAGTATGGCCATTTAAGTGAAAATTCCAGGTATTACAATATCCCATATTGTATAGTTAAAATAGTAAAGGAAAGACAAAGCTAATAAAAGCATGTTCGTACTAAAATATTCAGTTTAAAGTGTTTGATATGATGAGATGACAATTCAAACTAAAATAATCTGATATCTTTAACAGTAAATGTCATAATGTAACAAGACCGAACTGATATTAGTATGTCCGCACTACGGCATTAAGATAAAAACGATTCATGATAACATGATAGTGCCTATATGGCACATATATGTAGCGAGTTTTGTTTTGGGTATATATGCATTCTAAAAAACCTGACACAGCGCCAGCGCCGATACACAATATAAATTCACACAAAAAGATGACAAAAATAATTATACTTGAAAGTCACAAAACAGTGTGTCTTCGTCAAAACAAATATATATATAATAAGATAAATAAATCAAGCTTGATATATTTTTGTGTAAAAATATTTTGAGAATAGGACCAATGCCGATTCAGTGCCAATCATATCCGGAGTGTGAGAGTAAATTGTGGTTCAACATAATCTGAGGCCATTGAAGCTGTCATTGAATACTTAATCCGGATGATGATCAACATCAAACCAGCACTAGACCCATTCAAAATAAAATCACTGTATGTATGTACTGTATGTATATACTGTATGTATATAAATTGACATAAATATGAATATATATATGAAGCAATGAACAGAGAAACCATTAAAGAGAACAAATTCTCAAAAATTAAAGACTTACAGTGCCCCCACAGTTGGTAATCAGGTCTGTGATATTGAAGAGCACCACAGAGCGATCACAAACCGTGAGAACACCGTAAGTCACATCAGGCAATGGCTTCTCTCTGACATGCTGCATTATCCGCCAGGATGCCAGAGAGAAACCATTAAAACAATGAAATGAAAAACTAATTATATGGCAATGGTTTCTTTTAGACATCCCGTCCATTACCAGGATGCCAAAGAGAAACCACTGCGCGATTTCAACCAATGACCACTATAATTTCGACAACAATAAACTATTGGAAAATAACATAATAACCTTGGTGAAAAACACCGAACTATTGGAAAGTAAACATAAAAAAACACACAAGAAAGAAAATTTACGACACAAATTTATCTGAACTTAAACATTAGAAAGTGAAGCAGAACAAAATAAACGAAAACAGTCTACACATGAGAAAAAGTTTACAAATAGAATGATGCAGAAATCCATAAATTCATAAAATACGTCTGTCTGGGTGTACTTGGCCTTCTAAGAAGTTGCCCAGGGGGGACCACGCGGAGGTGACACCCATCTCCCCGACATATGGATAGTGGGAGATAGTTTGATAAGGGGGATAACGTTCGACCAAGGACTGGAAAAGACGGCAGTGGTGAGGGACTGGAATGTAAGGTTCAAGAGGGGTGGGCATGCAGGGGAAATAGCAAAAATAGTAAAAGATAATTTGGGAAAAATAAATGAAAACACCAAAATTTTGATATCGGCAGGAGGTAATGACATAGATGACTTGGTTCATATTAATGAGAAGCAGAGAGAGAGATATGTGGAGGAGAAAGTAATAAGCCCGATGGTTAGGATCGCGGAAATGGTAGGAAGCAAAGGAGCTGGAATGTGATACTGGGCCATCCCCCCAGAAGAACGATGTATGAGGAAAACTGATTATTAGCGAACAGAAGACTGGAAAGTAATCTAATAGGATTAGCCACTCAAATTACCACAGAATTGGAAAACATTTCTAGGAACCAGTTTTTGGAGGAATGCCTTGTCGATGGGACACATTTCACTGAGGATCATTGCAGGAATGTTCTCACCAGTTCACTGCAAGTCATGGGTGCAAATAGCACTAAGTTCCCTAGGGACATAAGAGTCCAGATTCATGATTTCATTCCTGGAGTGTGCCCGGCCTGTGGCGAGAATCACCCCCCGCAACGTCATGAAATCCTCCGTCCCTGCAGAAAGTGCCACATGACACTGGGTAAAGTAGTAGTAGTAGTAAATCTTTGCTTTACGTCACCTTTCGGCACAAAAGGTCTTTTAAGTGACATTGTAATACGATAAAAACGTTGTAGTCAATTGATGAGATGAATGATGTACAGATGATGATGTGAGGGTGGGGGTGATAGGGCATGGTGGGTTATTGAGAGCGTTTTCCTTCGCTCGCCCGATAAGGGGTTCTGGGCATGTCTAGGGGATATACCCCCAGACATGCCCAGACGGCCGGAGACTTGAGTTTCGCTGTACAATTTAATGATGAAACTCTGTGGCATTTTGCGCAGCTCCGCTATCCTCGGGTCGGATAGTCCCCAGAGTAACAATAGGAAGGATCACTCCCTCTGGGTAACTCCATTCATCCCACGTGAGAGACCTAATGTCAAACACGCTATTGCCGGTTATTTAAGGCTACCACAGCCTACATCAGTAAGTAAGTAAGTAAAATGCTTTACTTCACTTTTCGGCCAGTATGGCCATTTAAGTGAAAATTCCAGGTATTACAATATCCCATATTGTATAGTTAAAGTAGTAAAGGAAAGACAAAGCTAATAAAAGCATGATCGTACTAAAATATTCAGTTTAAAATGTTTGATATGATAAGATGACGATGCTCCTGGCACCTATATGTAACGAGTCTGATGACATGTTGTAGCGCCTGCACTATAACACAGTTTAATGAGTATAAAAATATCAGTATAAATAATGTAAAATATGAAGTGATTATAAAATGAACGACTTATCAAGTCATTATATCTCCATGAAATTGTAATGATTGTGTAAAAAGTCTATGTCTAATAATTAAAACATGTAATATAAGTTACATTCCCGAAGGAACTGAATAATAAAACCAGCAGGGGTGTCCCTGAATAGCTCAAACAAGGAATTAAATGCAAAATACTTCCTTCTGATGTGCGCATATTTCGCACAACTGAGAAGGACATGTCTTACAGTGAGACGAGTATTGCAGCACATAGGTCGCAATTCTCCTCTCAATAAATAGCCGTTTGTGAAATAGGCATGGCCAATTCTGGCTCTGCATAAGACAACGTCATCTCTTCGGCGTTCCATTGGTGTAAAAGATCGCTTAATGATTGGTTGTACCTCGAACAATTTGCTGGTAACATTTATGTTCCATTCACCTTGCAAAATGTCATCAAGGTAGACCGAGATGTTATACTTGAAATCAGTATATGGTATATAATAAAACTGTTTTGTCTTATCCAGGGCAGCCTTGGCCAAAACATCAGCCCGTTCATTACCCTGTATTCCAATATGGCTGGGTACCCAGCAAAAAATAATGTCCTTGTGCCCAGACAAGTAGTGACACATATGCAAAATATTGGAAACAATTGGGTTGTTGAGTTTTTGACTCTTAAGAGCCTGCAATGAAGATAGCGAGTCTGTGATGATCATGAACTCTTCTTCGCTACTATCCCAGATGTATTCGATGGCAGCTTCAATAGCTAACAGCTCTGCTGTGCAAATTGAAGCCTCATCGTTAATGCGGCAGCTAAATTCATGATCATCACAGACAAAGGACATAGCTGTCCTCTTGTCTTCCTTTGATCCGTCAGTATACACCTTCCGGTGCCTCGGAAATCTACAAAATAACTCAAGCAACATGCTCTGGAAGACAAGGGGACAGGTGTCTCCCTTCCTGAGATCTGAGAGGTTAAAAAGTATATTAGGCTGTTGGAGAAGCCAGGGTGGACATTCTGGTGGGCGCACAACGCTAATTGCGTCGAGCTCCACCTCCATGTCCTCCAGATGGGGTTGAAGCCTTATACCCAAAGTAGGTATAGTCCCTGGCTTGTTGTTAAACAGTCTCTTGTACTCTGGGTTGACAACACACGAGTATGCCGGGTTCTCAGGATTTGCTTTCATCTTCATATAGTATTGCAGGCTCAGCTTCAACCGGCGAGTCTCTAAAGAGGGCTCACCGGTCTCCACCTGAAGACTTTCGATTGGTGATGTTCGAAATGCCCCTGAGCATAATCTCAAACCTTGGTTCGCGATTGGATCAAGTACTGCTAAGTACGATCGTCTCGCTGAACCATAAACAATACAACCATAATCCAGTTTGGATCTGATGTGAGACCGGTAAATCCTCAGTAAGGTTGTCCGGTCACCACCCCAATCCTTGCTGGATATAACTCGTAGTAATTGTAATGCTTTCCTACACTTATCTTTCATATATTTGATGTGTGGAATAAAACTGAGCTTCTTGTCGAAAAACAGACCAAGAAATTTGACCTGCTCTTCAACAGGAAGCTGTTGTCCATATAGTTTGAGATTAGGCTCAGGCTGTAAGCCATTTTTTTTGCAAAAATGTACACATAAAGTTTTTGTGGGAGAAAATTTAAAGCCGTTCTCATCCGCACAAGTCACCAACTTATCCAGGCAGCCTTGCAGGCGCCGCTCAATTATTGCCATATTGCTTGACTGGCAGTAAACAGCCAGATCATCAACATATAATGATTTTTCAATATCTTGTGGTAAAGAATCAATTATACTGTTTATTTTAACGGTAAATAGAGTTGGTGAAAGGATACTACCTTGTGGGACACCCTCCTCCTGTGGATTTAGTGAAGAGTGAGTGTTGTCCAAGCGGACTTTAAATTTTCTCCCCTTTAAAAAATTATCAATGAATAAGGGTAATCTACCCTTCAGGCCCATTTCATGAAGATCTTTCATGATACCACCCTTCCATGTGGTATCATAGGCCTTTTCTAAATCAAAAAATACTCCAACTGTATGTTGATTTTTAACAAAACCTTGACGGATATAAGTCTCAAGTCTGACCAAATGGTCTGTGGTGCTCTTTCCTTTTTGAAAACCACATTGATATTTAGTTATTATGTGATTGTCTTGTAAAAACCATGTGAGACGATGATTGATCATGCGCTCCATGATTTTGCAAAGACAACTTGTCAATGCTATTGGCCTATAATTATTAGGATCTGTTCGATCTTTTCCAGGTTTAGGGATCGGGATCACTGTTGCTTCTCTCCATCCATCTGGGAAATCCTGAGATTGCCACAGATCATTCAAGAGTAGAAGCAACAGATCAAGTGATACATCAGGCAAATGTTTCAGAAACTGGTAGTGAATTTCATCAGGGCCAGTTGCCGAATCAGTTGCCTGAGCGATAGATTTAATTAATTCTCGTTTAGAGAAATCAACATTGTACTTTTCGTCATTATCTGACTCAAAGTCCAATGTGTTCTCCTTCTCCTTGTCCCTAATCTTTCGAAATTTTTCCTGATAATGATCTGGCGATGATTTAGCAGCGAAGGATGTCGCCAGTGTTTCTGCAATATCCGTTTTATTGGTTATTGTGTCAGAATCAGTGACAAGGTACTTGATGGTTTTATCTTTCCTCTTGCCACTGATTCTGCGCAGCATTTGCCAAGTATGTTTTGCCGATGTATTATTATTTAGTGTGGAGACATATGCTCTCCAAGATTGCCGCTTGGCTTCACTGATTGTGCGGCGAGCTTTAGCGTAATCTTTCTTATATCCGTCAAGGTTTTGTCTAGTTGGATGTTTTTTAAATTTTTGCAAGGATTTTTTCCTTTTGTCTATTGCCTTTCGGCAACCTTCGTCAAACCAGGGTTTGTCGAGTTTTTTGGGAACTGTCGAGGTTTTGGGTATGCTTTTATCTGCTATATTGTGTAATTTGGCTGTAAAAAGGGCTATAGGGTCATCAACCCCCTCTTCATTCTCAAATTGAGAGATTGTGAGGCTCTCCCCACAAGACTGTTGGAAGGCCTCCCAATCTGCTCTGTGCAGCCTCCAATGCTGCACTCTTTCTTCAACAATAGAGTTGTTGCTCTCTATAAATATAGGATAATGATCACTGCTACAGAGATCCTCGTTGACCCTCCAAGTGTAATCCAAATATAAATCGGGATCACACAAGGATAGGTCAATGGCTGTTGCAGATCCTGAAGCAGGGTGTAAATAGGTGGTGGTATCATCATTAAAAATGCAGAGGTTTTCCTCTGAGAGGAAGTCTTCTATTATTCTGCCCCGTGGGTTGATGTCCCTACAGCCCCACATTGTGTGGTGCCCGTTAAAATCTCCCAGTAGCATAAAGGGTTTGGGCAATTGTTTTACCAGCTGCCTCAATTCCACAACATCTACTGAGCGGTTTGGCGGTAAATAAACAGAGCATATCGTCATTGGTCTGTGACAGTTTATGTTAACCGCCACAGCCTGTAAATTAGTTTTTAATGTTATATGTTGATGTGGTGTTCCGTCCTTCACAAGGATAGAGACACCCCAGCAGGCCCTTTCATTATTGGCAGGGCCAAAACAATTGACCATTGTATAGTTTTTAAAACTTATGTTAGTGTTAGGTTTTAAGTTAGTCTCCTGCAGGCACACAGCCGATGGGCTGTGTTCCTGCAGAAGAATAGCCAGGTCATTGTAATTAGATCTTAAACCTCGACAATTCCATTGTATAATTTTGTGGGCCATTATGAATTTTTATGCCTCCCTGGTTTTATCTTTGCTTGGAGTGCAGCGACGGTGTCGGGGGATACAAATACCTCGCTATCGCTGCTTTCATCACCGTCTACACAATCCATGGATTCGTATCTGTTGTACGTAGCGATCGGGTCATCAGTGCCCTTGGGCATTCGACCACTACCTTTATTTGTGTTTTTCTTGTTAATTTGTTTTGTTAGTTCAGCTACTGGTGGTTTATTTACCATTTCTTTGTTCTTATCTTTATTATTTGTTTTGCCATTTTTTGTTTGTTTTGCATCCCTATTTGCCAGTGGCTTTGGGGCAGTAGGGGTAGCTGTTGTTGTTGTAGCGACATTTGTTTTTTTATTGATCACAGGTTGTTTTTTGGTAGGAGAGGTACTTGTGTTAGTTTTTGCTGAAGAGGTTCCAGGTGTTGCGGAAGCATTTGTTGCACCAGTCGCAGATCTGATCTCTACTGCATCAGTCTGGCAACCAACCGACACAACCTGCTTTGCGACAACACTGGCATATGATGGTTGTTTGTTAACCCCTTCAACAATTTTCCGAGCTTCAGGGAAGGAAATCTTTTGTTCTGTTCTAACACGTTGGATTTCCTTCTCTGTTATCCATCGAGGGCAATCCTTCGAAAAGGCCGGATGGTTCCCATTGCAATTGGCACATTTAGCTTTGGTTGTGCAGCCGGTGTCCTGGTGGTCAGGCTGGGCACACCGTCCACACACTTTCTCTCTTTTACAGCTGTCTTGATGGTGTCCAAATTGCTGACATTTGAAGCACCTCAAAGGGCTAGGCACGTATGGTTGTACATTACATCTCTCAAATCCAACCTTTATGGTGGCCGGTGGAGTTGGCCGGTTGAAAGTGAGGATTGCAGTATTGACTTTTATTATTACGTCGTTCTTTTTAATCGTAACCATACGTGCATCAGTGACTCCTTGCTGTTTGAGTTGGTCAATGAGCTCCTCTCTTGTTGTATTTTTGAGCTCAGGAGTCCTGAGTACACCCTTTGAGGTGTTCAATGTTCTGTGTGGTGACACCTTCACAGGAACATTGGCCAATTCTGTGATTTTCAGGAGCTTGGTGGAGTGCGACTCTCTGTCGACCTCTATTAAGAGGTCTCCAGATCGCAGCCTTTTGATGGTCTTAGGCTCTCCTACCAAGCCCTGTATCCCTTTCTGGATCGCAAATGTAGAGAGTCTGGAGAGAGATTTCTCATCATCTCCAGACATCATCATTAAAAATCTCGGAAATATAATTTTGCTTTTGTTTATTTGATCTCTGGTTTTCCTGCATCTTTCCTGGTATTCTATATCGTCGCTGTTATCGTCGTCATCTTTTTTCCGCTTTATCGGTAGGGATTTACCGTTATTATCCATGGTGTGTTGTGTTGTTTTTCATCACCCTGGCTCTCCACCCACCACGGAGCCCTACCAGGGGGGCAACCTGCCCGCGGTAACCAGCAGGAAGTATTGTCAGAGCTACCAGGGTGATATACTCATAGCAAAAGAACAGCAGTTGCAATAACCGCAGTACACATCCTTTCACCAGATTAGCCCATGGGCCATCGCCATCTAGTGTCCACAATCGTGTATATAAAAATGCAAGTGGCGCTACCTATCACTAAGTCCTGGATGATTGAAAATGAGATGAGACGATAATAGACAAAAATGGACACTAGATCAACGAGACCAGCCGATTGATCTGGCCGGGCCCACCAGACCACCCGTCTCAATGAGATAAGGGCCAAAGTGGTGTGTTGGGAGTATAGAGTCCGCAGGCTCCTACGCCCTCAACCACCAGGATCCCTTCTCCCACCTATACGGGATGCAACCCACGGCAAACAGGTTGAGGGTGTGTTTAGCCTTCTAAAAGAAGTTACCAGGGGGACCACGTGGAGGTAACACCCTCCCCCCCACAGCCTACATCAGCGCCAGCACTGATGCGGGTGCTGCATTGGCTCCGCTGTTGAGCGGAGGAACCAGGGTACGCCACTGGCAATCCGCCCGAAGATTATAGCCAGATACGAGGAGGCTGCAGCTGCCCTTGGATGATTGCTGTAGACTAGTGCTTCCGTACAATGCTGTAACAGCATCCAACAGACGTAACAGATCCCTAATGACCCTCCCCGAATGGGGGCGAAAAGTACTACTACTAGCAATCATCCCAGTACCCCGACACTGGGTAAAGATCATACGGCTAAAGCATGTCTAATCAAGTACAAAATGTGTAGGAACTGTGGTATCCAGGGTCACAGGTTGGAAGATTGTCGCATGTACCGGTGACTAATTGATGTAAATGGAAATCATAATTTGGGAAATTTTAAAGATAATGGAAAGCAAAATTTGGGAAATTTCAAAGAGAAGAATAATAACAGGAAAATTATAAGTAAAAAAGTAAACACTATCCATGATAAGAGAAAAAAACCAAGAAGTAAGTAAGTAAAATTTTTGCTTTACTTCACTTTTCGGCCAGTATGGCCATTTAAATGAAAATTCCAGGTATTACAATATCCCATATTGTATAGTTAAAGTAGTAAAGGAAAGACAAAGCCAATAAAAGCATGATCGTACTAAAATATTCAGTTTAAAGTGTTTGATATGATAAGATGACGATGCTCCTGGCACCTATATGTAATGAGTCTAATGACATGTTGTAAGTAAGTAAGTAAGTAAAATATTTGCTTTACTTCACTTTTCGGCCAGTATGGCCATTTAAGTGACAATTCCAGGTATTACAATATCCCATATTGTATAGTTAAAGTAGTAAAGGAAAGACAAAGCTAATAAAAGCATGTTCGTACTAAAATATTCAGTTTAAAGTGTTTGATATGATAAGATGACGATGCTCCTGGCACCTATATGTAACGAGTCTGGTGACATGTTGTAAAAAGTAAAAGTAAGTAAAATGCTTTACTTCACTTTTCGGCCAGTATGGCCATTTAAGTGAAAATTCCAGGTATTACAATATCCCATATTGTATAGTTAAAGTAGTAAAGAAAAGACAAAGCCAATAAAAGCACGATCGTACTAAAATATTCAGTTTAAAGTGTTTGATATGATAAGATGACGATGCTCCTGGCACCTATATGTAACGAGTCTGATGACATGTTGTAGCGCCTGCACTACAACACAGTTTAATGGGTATAAAAATATCAGTATAAATAATGTAAAATATGAAGTGAATTTAAATGAAATTGGAGTGATTGTGTAAAAACTACAAGTCTAAGTCAAAACAGTGTCATTGTCAAAACAAATATATAATATATACTATAATACTATATACTATAATAAAAAAAATAAACCCATTTAGACATAAATATGAATGACATAAACAATGAACAGAGAAACCATTAAGTAAGTAAGTAAATGTCTTCTTTACTTCACTTTTCGGCCAGTATGGCCAGAGAAATCATGAAACCACAAAAAATTCTCAAAAATTAAAGACTCACAGTGCCCCCACAGTTGTTTATAAGGTCTGTGATATTGGAGGACATCACAGAACGATCACAAACCGTGAGGACACCGTAAGTCACCACAGGCTAATTGTACGGCAATGGCTTCTCTATGACATGCTGCATTATCCGCCAGGATGCCACAGAGAAACCTTTAAAACAATAAAGTGAAAAAATAATTATATGGCAATGGTTTCTTTCGGACATCCCGTCCATCGCCAGGATGCCAAAGAGAAACCACTGCAAACACAAAAACCAAATCATAGAGGAATTATGAGTAGACCTACAATGCCCCCACAGCTGGGGATCGGGTCTGTCATCGAGAACTAGCACGACAGAGCGATCATAATCCGTGAGAGCACTGTAAGGCACCACAAGTACAATGAAAAAATATATAAAATATATAAATATGAATATATAGAGAATATATAAAGAATTTGAACTAAAAACTATTCGAAAATAAACATAACAACCTCAGTACCACCGGAAAGCAAACACAAAAAACTTCACGTCAAAAAAATAGAAAAACCTGGTTTGATGAAAGGTTTGGGTGTGCTTGGCCTTCTAAGAAATTGCCCGGGGGGGACCACGCGGAGGTGACACCCTTCCCCCCCCAACACGGAGCGATCATAATCCGTGAGAGCACTGTGGGGAAAGATCGAAATGGCGTCAGACGCGGAAGAAAGTTTTGAACTGCTCAAAACTTTAGCGAGCGGCCAAGCACGGACGGCACACGTGGAAAGGACGTGCAACACACGTGAAACACGTGATAATCCATGTTCTGGCAGTGATTAAATCTTAGTGAGACGTGGTAAGACGCCAAAGTCTAGCGGTCTGTCACGTTCAAAGCACGGTTATCGAACGTGTATTACGCGTTGGTATCACGGGAAATAGTGTGTGCTTAGCTGCTTATCACTGACAAATGCATTTTTCCGCGTACATAGCATTACCTAAGCACGTTTCAAACAAGCTCAAGATACGATTGATCACCGCCTAATCACTTCTGTATCACTTCTGATTTGCGGCATATAAAATACGGTAATTTTCTAAAGACCTCGGCACTTGCAGTCTAGTAAGTAAGTAAGTAAAATGCTTTACTTCACTTTTCGGCCAGTATGGCCATTTAAGTGAAAATTCCAGGTATTACAATATCCCATATTGTATAGTTAAAGTAGTAAAGAAAAGACAAAGCCAATAAAAGCATGATCGTACTAAAATATTCAGTTTAAAATGTTTGATATGATAAGATGACGATGCTCCTGGCACCTATATGTAACGAGTCTGATGACATGTTGTAGCGCCTGCACTATAACACAGTTTAATGAGTATAAAAATATCAGTATAAATAATGTAAAATATGAAGTGATTATAAAATGAACGACTTATCAAGTCACTATATCTCCATGAAATTGGTATGATTGTGTAAAAAGTCTTATGTCTAATAATTAAAACATGTAATATAGGTTACATTCCCGAAGGAACTGAATAATAAAACCAGCAGGGGTGTCCCTGAATAGCTCAAATAAGGAATTAAATGCAAAATACTTCCTTCTGATGTGCGCATATTTCGCACAACTGAGAAGGACATGTCTTACAGTGAGACGAGTATTGCAGCACATAGGTCGCAATTCTCCTCTCAATAAATAGCCGTTTGTGAAATAGGCATGGCCAATTCTGGCCCTGCATAAGACAACATCATCTCTTCGGCGTTCCATTGGTGCAAAAGATCGCTTAATGATTGGTTGTACCTCGAACAATTTGCTGGTGACATTGATGTTCCATTCACCTTGCAAAATGTCATCAAGGTAGACCGAGATGTTATACTTGAAATCAGTATATGGTATATAATAAAACTGTTTTGTCTTATCCAGGGCAGCCTTGGCCAAAACATCAGCCCGTTCATTACCCTGTATTCCAATATGGCTGGGTACCCAGCAAAAAATAATGTCCTTGTGCCCAGATAAGTAGTGACACATATGCAAAATATTGGAAACAACTGGGTTGTTGAGTTTTTGACTCTTAAGAGCCTGCAATGAAGATAGCGAGTCTGTGATGATCATGAACTCCTCGTCATTACTATCCCATATGTATTCGATGGCAGCTTCAATAGCTAACAGCTCTGCTGTGCAAATTGAAGCCTCATCGTTAATGCGGCAGCTAAATTCATGATCATCACAGACAAAGGACATAGCTGTCCTCTTGTCTTCCTTTGATCCGTCAGTATACACCTTCCGGTGCCTCGGAAATCTACAAAATAACTCGAGCAACATGCTCTGAAAGACAAGGGGACAGGTGTCTCCTTTCCTGAGATCTGAGAGGTTAAAAAGTATATTAGGCTGTTGGAGAAGCCAGGGTGGACATTCTGGTGGGCGCACAACGCTAATTGCGATTTGCAGTCTAGATGTCAAGGGGTGAACATGAAATGAACGGGTTTATAGGCCACCTTTTTTGCAATTTGCATTTCCAATATTGAATTATTGGACTGAACGTCTACCAAAACTACTTTTATCAAATTTAGCGATATTTCTATTGACCTAAAATTGGCTTGATTTTTTTTTAATCCAAGCCCTCAATAGTTGCATTTGATAGCAAATTTAGGCCCAACTGTGGTATTTTTTTTGTTTTTGGAACCCTGAACGTGGGGGGTGGATCCGCCACTGATTAGGCCACATTACGATGCTGACCCAAGTTCAAAACAACATTGGCTCGACGACTCGTGTTTGCTGGGATATCGTTTACAATGTAAATAATATATTGTAATGGATTTGTACATTAAATATTCAGTTTGGCATAGGGCGCGAAATCTTAATGTGATAATGTGATGGGGTAGTGTGCTAAATTTATTTTCCTATCGGACATATTTTGTCAAAATCAATAATTTAACATGTTAAAAAAATGCAGAAATACATTGATGGGGTACTGGGTGGCACTGAAATAATCATACTGTAAATGTACTACTGCAATAATGGATTTTATGTTTTCAGGATTTGCAGTCGGATCGTCTGTACTACAAGCAGGGGGTGGTGCTAACTACCGTGCCTACTAGAAGAACCGATCGGTGGTCAACTGTCAAAATTCGCGGGACAAGGGTCCCCCAGAAGGCTATAGTGCCCGTGGGTAGGCCAAGGCCCTATTCCATAATAATACTAAATATGCGTTTTATACCCAAAGCCTCACTAAGACCACTGTGTATGACGCTGGAGCCAGGATTAAGCAAACATTAGCCTGAATCAGTGATGTGTTAGCCCCAGTGGACAGTGGCTTAAAGAATCATTCAGCTTCAAAAACGCGTATGCCTGGGACGGTCAAGTAGTAGTAGTAAATCATTGCTTTACGTCACTTTTCGGCACAAAAGGTCTTTTAAGTGACATTATAATACGATAAAAACGTTGTAGTCAATTAATGAGATGAATGATGTACAGATGATGATGTGAGGGTGGGGTGAGAGGGCATGGTGGGTTATTGAGAGCGTTTTCCTTCGCTCGCCCGATAAGGGGTTCTGGGCATGTCTAGGGGATATACCCCCAGACATGCCCAGACGGCCGGAGACTTGAGTTTCGCTGTACAATTTAATGATGAAACTCTTTGGCATTTTGCGCAGCTCCGCTATCCTCGGGTCGGATAGTCCCCAGAGTAACAATAGAAAGGATCACTCCCTCTGGGTAACTCCATTCATCCCACGTGAGAGACCTAATGTCAAACACGCTATTGCCGGTTATTTAAGGCTACCACAGCCTACATCAGCGCCAGCACTGATGCGGGTGCTGCATTGGCTCCACTGTTGAGCGGAGGAACCAGGGTACGCCACTGGCAATCCGCCCGAAGATTATAGCCAGATACGAGGAGGCTGCAGCTGCCCTTGGATGATTGCTGTAGACTAGTGCTTCCGTACAATGCCGTAACAGCATCCAACAGACGAAACAGATCCCTAATGACCCTCCCCGGATGGGGGCGAAAAGTACTACTACTAGCAATCATCCCAGTACCCCTGGGACGGTCAAGTAAAGGCCAACAGTAGCCTATTGAGTACAGATTGACGGCATTAATATAGCCACTGAACTGATTACAAGATACTACTTAAACGAGACATTGATCCAATGCTGTTTTAATGTTAGGCCAACGTCTGCGACGCTGGCCCAGCATTGAACCAACATTAGTTAAATGTACAATGTTTGAGAGAAAGTCCTCCTGCTCAGCAAACGCAAGATATTTGTATGACATTTATGCAATGTAGGCCCAACGTCTTCGACGTTAGTCCAACATTGCATAAAGTCATACAAATGTTTTGTGTTTACTGGGTTACAATACATTCAAGCTTGGGGGTCAAGCAGTTTCCAAATCCCCGCAGTAATACAGTCAGTTTGTTTGCAAGTAGGCGACCAAGTAGGGGCAAAAGACAAGGGCTTTGAATTATCACCTCATAGATGTCGCTCAAGTATATATGAACTTGCTGTGATTTGAGAACTTGCTCTTAATGAGGCTTTGGGTATGAAACGCATATTTAGTATTATTATGGAATAGGGCCTTGGCTTACCCACGGGCACTATTGCCTGCTGGGGGACCCTTGTCCCGCGAATTTTGACAGTTGACTACACCTTTAATGCTGGTTCACCACCTATGGGGCCGGCCCTGCATCAAGCTAACATTAGCCTGATGTGTTTGCCGGGCTAGTCTCAACTTTCCTGGAATATTATATGGAAGGTGATAATGATGATAATCATGACAGATGACCAACGTTAACATGACATTAGTCTGGAATATATGCATACGGCATCGCTGGGAAGGCGAGGGCTTGATGTGGTGACGAGTGCTCAGATCAGCCCATCTCGCCGTACCCAACGATGCAGTATGTATTATCTCGTAAGAATATCTTTTTAAAGCATCAAAATCGAACTGAGCAGTGAAGCGTATTGGAGAGTGCGTAAGTAAGTAAGTAAAATATTTGCTTTACTTCACTTTTCGGCCAGTATGGCCATTTAAGTGAAAATTCCAGGTATTACAATATCCCATATTGTATAGTTAAAGTAGTAAAGGAAAGACAAAGCCAATAAAAGCATGATCGTACTAAAATATTCAGTTTAAAATGTTTGATATGATAAGATGACGATGCTCCTGGCACCTATATATAACGAGTCTAATGACATGTTGTAGCGCCTGCACTATAACACAGTTTAATGAGTATAAAAATATCAGTATAAATAATGTAAAATATGAAGTGATTATAAAATGAACGAATTTTCAAGTCACTATATCTCCATGAAATTGGAGTGATTGTGTAAAAACTACAAGTCTAAGTCAAAACAGTGTCATTGACAAAACAAATATATAACATATACTATAATACTATATACTATAATAAAAAAAGTAAACCAATTTAGACATACATATAAATGACATAAACAATAAACAGAGGAACCATTAAGTAAGTAAGTAAATGTCTTCTTTACTTCACTTTTCGGCCAGTATGGCCAGAGAAATCATGAAACCACAAAAAATTCTCAAAAATTAAAGACTTACAGTGCCCCCACAGTTGGTAATAAGGTCTGTGATATTGGAGGACATCACAGAGCGATCACGAACCGTGAGGACACCGTAAGTCACCACAGGTTAATTGTACGGCAATGGCTTCTCTATGACATGCTGCATTATCCCGCCAGGATGCCACAGAGAAACAATTAAAACAATGAAGTGAAAAAATAATTATATGGCAATGGTTTCTATCGGACATCCCGTCCAACACCAGGATGCCAAAGAGAAAACACTGCAAACACACAAAAAACAAATCGTAGAGGAATTATGAGTAGATATCTACAATGAGTACAATGAAAAAAATATAAAATATATAAATATGAATATATAAAGCATATATAAAGAATTTGAAAACTATTCGAAAATAAACATAACAACCTCAGTGAAAAACCCCTAACCACCGGAAAGCAAACACAAAAAAACTTCACGTCAAAAAAATAGAAAAACCTGGTTTGATGAAAGGCAAAAGGCAAAAACGTTTGGGTGTGCTTGGCCTTCTAAGAAGTTGCCCAGGGGGGACCACGCGGAGGTGACACCCTTCCCACCCTGGAGAGTGCGAGATGGGCTGATCTCAGCATACGTCGCATAGTGAAAGCCAACAGCATAAGTGCGAGAAGCGTATGAATCATGACTAAAATTACTGTCATCCAAACAGCATTGGCCCAATGTCTGAGAGCAAGCAATAATAATCCTAAGATGTAGGTAGCGATCATGTGATGTTGAACCAATGTTGGTTTAATTGTGGGCCAGCGTTGCAGATGGTAGACCAACGTTAACCCGACATTGGATCAATCTCGAGTGTTTACAGAATATGTTACCTACATGTTCTTCACTTGTTAGAAACAGATTCTGTCCACAAATCTCAATTCGGTTGCCACAGCTTGTTAAGTACAACGTGCAACTTGTCATCACTTAACAAGCTGTGGCACTTAATGCAGATGTGTGGACAGATTATGTTTCTAACAAGCTTAAGTTGCGGACATGTATTCAAACATATTTTTTGAATATCTGCCAAGAAATAAAAGGTCAATACTAACACAGTTGCGGTTCGGTGTTCTCCCACTGAGAATTGAAACAGCTATTGATTCAGAAGACCAATTATTCCATTAAATTAAAGGCCAAACATTATACTCTACGGAAATTAAAAGATAGATGAAAAATATTTTCTGCTATAATAATATAAATTTGTGTTTTATGAGATAAATAATAAAATAAATCCATTTTTTTCCTCTATAGATTGAAACACTTATAATAATGATGTTAATAGTTGTACTGCTGATTTTATATACATGGCAAACGAGAGCATGTATTATATTCTGTGAAGCGCAGTGACGTCACCGGGAACCGTTTTGAATGTAACTCGGTGAAAACAATGTTATGTAAGACCCCCTCCCATACACTTCATTGTATTAGCTAGTTCGGTGAAACTAAAGGAGGTCAAGGTCATTGAGTGATGTGGTTTGTCCCCAGCAAACACGATATATTTGCCCAATGTCTGTTTAACATTGGCCCATCGTCTGCGACGCTGGCCCAGCATTCAACACCTATTGGGTCAACGTCTGGTGTTTGCTGGAGCGCAGCACGTCCCGCATCTTCCCTTGGCCAGTCACGCGAGTGCTTACCGCAGGAGCCTGGCCGTATCACGTACTATAATCAGCTATATCTGTCTATGTTGTCATCTTGGGGGTGTGTCTGAGATTCAGTAAGTGCGTGAGTGAGAGGGTGGGTCGGTGGGTGGTTGGTTGGGTGGTTGGGTTGGTGGGTGGGTGGTTGAGTGGGTTGGTTGTTGGGTTGAGTGGGTGGGTTGGTTGTTAGGTATAGTATGGGAAGTAGGGACTATAGATATGACAGAGATGAAAATTTAAAAGTCACAATCACGGAAAAGAAACGGCCAAAAGAGCATTCTTATAATTTGGAAACAGAACCTGAAGTGAAGAGGACAAGGATTGAAGACATATGGATAGTAAGTAAGTAAGTAAAATATCTTTTTTACGTCATTTTTCGGCCAGTATGGCCATTCAAATGACAATTCAAACTAAAGTAAGTAAGTAAAATATATGCTTTACTTCACCTTTCGGCCAGTATGGCCATTTAAGTGAAAATTCCAGGTATTACAATATCCCATATTGTATAGTTAAAATAGTAAAGGAAAGACAAAGCTAATAAAAGCATGTTCGTACTAAAATATTCAGTTTAAAGTGTTTGATATGATGAGATGACAATTCAAACTAAAATAATCTGATATCTTCAACAGTAAATGTCATAATGTAACAAGACCGAACTGATACTAGTATGTCCGCACTACGGCATTAAGATAAAAACGATTGATGATAACATGATAGTGCCTATATGGCACCTATATGTATTTGTTTTGGGTATATATGCATTCTAAAAAACCTGACACAGCGCCAGCGCCGATACACAATATAAATTCACACAAAAAGATGACAGAAATAATTATACTTGAAAGTCACAAAACAGTGTGTCTTCGTCAAAACAAATATATATATAATAAGATAAATAAATCAAGCTTGATATATTTTTGTGTAAAAATATTTTGAGAATAGGACCAATGCCGATTCAGTAAGTAAGTAAGTAAAATGCTTTACTTCACTTTTCGGCCAGTATGGCCATTTAAGTGAAAATTTCAGGTATTACAATATCCCATATTGTATAGTTAAAGTAGTAAAGAAAAGACAAAGCCAGTAAAAGCATGATTGTACTAAAATATTCAGTTTAAAATGTTTGATATGATAAGATGACGATGCTCCTGGCACCCATATGTAACGAGTCTCATGACATGCTGTAGCGCCTGCACTATAACACAGTTTAATGAGTATAAAAACATCAGTATAAATAATGTAAAACATGAAGTGATTATAAAATGAACGACTTATCAAGTCACTATATCTCCATGAAATTGGAGTGATTGTGTAAAAAGTCTATGTTTAATAATTAAAACATGTAATATAGGTTACATTCCCGAAGGAACTGAATAATAAAACCAGCAGGGGTGTCCCTGAATAGCTCAAATAAGGAATTAAATGCAAAATACTTCCTTCTGATGTGCGCATATTTCGCACAACTGAGAAGGACATGTCTTACAGTGAGACGAGTATTGCAGCACATAGGTCGCAATTCTCCTCTCAATAAATAGCCGTTTGTGAAATAGGCATGGCCAATTCTGATGCAGAAATCCATAAATTCATAAAATACGTCTGTCTGGGTGTACTTGGCCTTCTAAGAAGTTGCCCAGGGGGGACCACGCGGAGGTGACACCCATCCCCCCCCGACATATGGATAGTGGGAGATAGTTTGATAAGGGGGATAACGTTCGACCAAGGACTGGAAAAGACGGCAGTGGTGAGGGACTGGAATGTAAGGTTCAAGAGGGGTGGGCATGCAGGGGAAATAGCAAAAATAGTAAAAGATAATTTGGGAAAGATAAATGAAAACACCAAAATTTTGATATCGGCAGGAGGTAATGACATAGATGACTTGGTTCATATTAATGAGAAACAGAGAGAGAGATACGTGGAGGAGAGAGTAATAAGCCCGATGGTTAAGATCTCGGAAATGGTAAGAAGCAAAGGAGCTGGAATGTGGTACTGGGCCAGCCCCCCTAGAAGAACGATGTATGAGGAAAACCGATTATTAGCGAACAGAAGACTGGAAAGTAATCTAATAGGATTAGCCACTCAAATTACCACAGAATTGGAAAACATTTCTAGGAACCAGTTTTTGAAGGAATGCCTTGTCGATGGGACACATTTCACTGAGGATCATTGCAGGAATGTTCTCACCAGTTCACTGCAAGTCATGGGTGCAAATAGCACTAAGTTCCCTAGGGACATAAGAGTTCAGCTTCATGATTTCATTCCTGGAGTGTGCCCGGCCTGTGGCGAGAATCACCCCTCGCAACGTCACGAAATCCTCCGTCCCTGCAGAAAGTGCCACATGACACTGGGTAAAGAACATACGGATAAAGCATGTCTAATCAAGTACAAAATGTGTAGGAGCTGTGGTATCCAGGGTCACAGGTTGGAAGATTGTCGCACGTACCGGTAACTAATTGATGTAAATGGAAATCATACTTTGGGAAATTCTAAAGATAATAGAAAGCAAAATTTGGGAAATTTAAAAGAGAAGAATAATAACAGGAAAATTAGAAGTAAAAAAATAAACACTATCCATGATAATAGAAGAAAACCAAGAAACCCTAAGAATAAGAAAGACAAGGGTCATATAGAAATTGTATACAATAACATTAATTTAGGAGCAAAAACACATTGGAATAAAATAAAAGAAAAAAATACATGCTGCAAGCCCTGAAATAATAGGCATGGTGGAAACTAATTGGAGAGAGGGAAGCAAGGGTAAACATTTAAAAGGATATAAAATATATTGGAAATGTAGAAAGGTGAACTCCAAAAAAGGAGGAGGAATAGCAATATTTGTCAAAGAGAATATTGTGAGTTATAAATGGGAGAGGGATGAAGGACTGTCGGAAGATATAAATGACACAATTTGGATTGTAATAAAACTTGAAAACGAAAGAAAACTGGCTATAAGCCTAGTATAATTTGCTACAGAGGGGAGTATGAATAGAGAATGGAATGATGAGACAGAACAAAAATTGACAGAGGTAGTAGTAAATCATTGCTTTACGTCACTTTTTGGCACAAAAGGTCTTTTAAGTGACAATATAATACGATAAAAACGTTGTAGTCAATTGATGAGATAAATGATGTACAGATGATGATGTGAGGGTGGGGGTGATAGGGCATGGTGGGTTATGGAGAGCTTTTTCCTTCGCTCGCCCGATAAGGGGTTCTGGGCATGTCTAGGGGATATACCTCCAGAGTTTCACTGTACAATTTAATGATGAAACTCTGTGGCATTTTGCGCAGCTCCGCTATCCTCGGGTCGGATAGTCCCCAGAGTAACAATAGCAAGGATCACTCACTCTGGGTAACTCCATTCATCCCACGTGAGAGACCTAATGTCAAACACGCTATTGCCGGTTATTTAAGGCTACCACGGCCTACATCAGCGCCAGCACTGATGCGGGTGCTGCATTGGCTCCGCTGTTGAGCGGAGGAGCCAGGGTACGCCACTGGCAATCCGCCCAAAGAATATAGCCAGATACGAGGAGGCTGCAGCTGCCCTTGGATGATTGCTGTAGACTAGTGCTTCCGTACAATGCCGTACACAGCATCCAACAGACGAAACAGATCCCTAATGACCCTCCCCGGATGGGGGCGAAAAGTACTACTACTAGCAGTAAGTAAGTAAAATATTTGCTTTACTTCACTTTTCGGCCAGTATGGCCATTTAAGTGAAAATTCCAGGTATTACAATATCCCATATTGTATAGTTAAAGTAGTAAAGGAAAGACAAAGCTAATAAAAGCATGTTCGTACTAAAATATTCAGTTTAAAGTGTTTTATATGATAAGATGACGATGCTCCTGGCACCTATATGTAACGAGTCTGATGACATGTTGAAGCGCCTGCACTACAACACAGTTTAATGGGTATAAAAATATCAGTATAAATAATGTAAAATATGAAGTGATTATAAAATGAACGACTTTTCAAGTCACTTTATCTCCATGAAATTGGAGTGATTGTGTAAAAACTACAAGTCTAAGTCAAAACAGTGTCATTGTCAAAACAAATATATAATATATACTATAATACTATATACTATAATCAAAAAAAAGTAAACCCATTTAGACATAAATATGAATGACATAAACAATGAACAGAGAAACCATTAGGTAAGTAAGTAAATGTCTTCTTTACTTCACTTTTCGGCCAGTATGGCCAGAGAAATCATGAAACCGCAAAAAATTCACAAAAATTAAAGACTTACAGTGCCCCCACAGTTGGTAATAAGGTCTGTGATATTGGAGGACATCACAGAGCGATCACGAACCGTGAGGACACCGTAAGTCACCACAGGCTAATTGTACGGCAATGGCCTCTCTATGACATGCTGCATTATCCGCCAGGATGCCACAGAGAAACTATTAAAACAATGAAGTGAAAAAATAATTATATGGCAATGGTTTCTTTCGGACATCCCGTCCAACACCAGGATGCCAAAGAGAAACCATTTACAAAAACGAATACATACAATAGAAATACTTAAGACAGTCTCGTATACTAATAGAACACATCCACATACCGATTCAGATCATATTGAACATCACAAACCAATGACTATGCTCTGTATTTACCGCCAAACCGATTTTATCTAGATTGAAAAGTAATGCAAAATACTCTAGACCCATATGTAATAACGTGAGAATAACACAATATTAATACAACGTTTGGGTGTGCTTGGCCTTCTAAGAAGTTGCCCAGGGGGGACCACGCGGAGGTGACACCCTTCCCCCCCACTACTACTAGCAATCATCCCAGTACCCCAATTGACAGAGGACATTGAAATACTACAACAACAAGAC
The DNA here is from genome assembly GCA_964017125.1 of Flabesymbios commensalis. Lineage (NCBI taxonomy): Eukaryota > Metazoa > Annelida > Polychaeta > Terebellida > Flabelligeridae > Flabesymbios > Flabesymbios commensalis. The sequence continues at coordinate 77,482,296 of OZ024913.1, read as the reverse complement.
TACATAAGTCCAGGAGCTCCCGCGACGAATTAGAATTTGATTTAAGCAATGTTGTATAGGGTTATTAATGTAGTCCTAGTCTAGGTCAAAAATCAAGACGCAAGACAACTAGGTCTAAGAAGCCCAGTCTAAGAGTAAGATAAGAACTAGACAGTCTGTCAGAGATTGCAAACCTCCATTGAAATTAATGATCCTAATCAGTATCCCAGTAATGGTCTACCTATCTGGCATGGTTTACCCGATATCAGGCCAATCGAGTTAACTAATAGCTGATTTACGGTCATTTTGAATTCGATATAAATTAGTTAAAAACTTAGGGTGCATCCTCCCCCGAAACCTCAAATTTTGTTTTATACTAATGGACTAACATCTAACACAGTTTGCAAAATATTGGGCATGTGAAAGTAAATAATGGCCGATAGGGGGCCATTTTGAATTTGATCGAGTCAGAATTTTTCAAGATGCATCCTCAGCTGAAAACTCACATTTCATTCTATAGTAATTGTCCAGCTATTTAGCACGGTTTACCAAATATCGGCCATGTGAAAGTGAATAATGGCCTAAAGGCGGCCATTTTGAATTTGATCAAGTCAAAATTTTCCAAGATGCATCCTCAGCTGAAATCTCACATTTCATTCTATAGTAATGGTCTAGCCATCTAGCACGGTTTACCAAATATCGCCCATGTGAAAGTGAATAATGGCCTAAAGGAGGCCATTTTAAATTTGATCAAGTCAAAATTTTTCAAGATGCATCCTCTCCTGAAATCTCACATTTTGTTTTATAGTAATGGTCTAGCCATCTAGTACGGTTACTAAAAACCGGCTATGTGAAAGTGAATAATGGCCGATAGGCGGCCATTTTGAATTTGATTGAGTCAATTTTTTCCAAGATGCATCCTCTCTTGTAATCTCACATTTTGTTTTATAGTAATGGTCCAGCTATCTAACACGGTTTACCAAATATCAGCAATGTGAAAGTAAATAGTGGCCGATAGGCGGCCATATTGAATTCGATTGAGTCGAAAGTTTTTAAAAGGCATCCTCTCTCAAAACGTCACATTTTGTTTTATAGTAATGGTCTAGCTATCTAGCACGGTTTACCTGATATCAGGCCTATCGAGGTAAATAATGCTGATTGTCGGCCATTTTGAATTCGTAAGTTAAAAATTTTCAGGGTGCATCCTCCCCCGAAAACTCACACTTTGTTTTATAGTAATCAGGTAATGGTCTAGCCATCTAGCACGGTTTACCAAATATCAGCCATGTGAAAATGAATAATGGCCAAAAAGGCGGCCATTTTAAATTTGATCAAGTCAATTTTTTTCAAGATGCATCCTCATCTGAAATCTCACATTTGTTTTACAGTAATGGTCTAGCCATCTAGCACGGTTGACCAAATAACGGCCATGTGAAAGTGAATAATGGCCGATAAGCGGCCATTTTGAATTTTATGGAGTCGAATTTTTTCAAGATGCATCCTCTCCTGAAATCACACATTTTGTTTTATAGTAATGGTCTAGCCATCTAGCACGGTTTACCAAATAACGGCCATGTGAAAGTGAATAATGGCCGATTGGCGGCCATTTTGAACTTTGACAAAATGAATTTTTTCAAAATACATCCTCTCCTGAAGCCTTACAATTTGTTTTATAGTAATGGTGTAGATATCTTGAGCGGTTTTCATGATATTCCACAATATCAGGCCTGTCGAGGTGAATAATGGCTGATAGGCGGCCATTTTGAATTTTATCAACTTCAAATTTTTCAGGATGCATCCTCTCCTGAAACCTTACAATTTATTTGATATTAATGGTGTAGCTATCTTGAGCGGTTTTCATGATATTCCGCAATATCAGGCCTGTCGAGGTGAATAATGGCCGATAGGCGGCCATTTTTAATTTTATCGACTTGAAATTTTTCAAGATGCATCCTCTCCTGAAACCTCACAATTTGTTTTATAGTAATGGTGTAGCTATCTTGAGCGGTTTTCATGATATTCCGCAAAATCTTTCAGTCGGATTTACCGATGTTATAAATTAGGTCAAAGTGCTGGGTCAACTTCAAGGTCAAGGTCCAAAAACCTGAAAAGGCACAACTAGGGACCTTAGAGAACATGTATGTGCAATATGACTGTCATCGGCCCAGTACTTTTCGACATCTGCTCCGGAAACGAAGTGCGCGTCAAAACGGCTAAATAGGTCATAGTTCTGAACCAGAAGTAGGTCAAAGTTCAAATACCCCAAAAGGCACAACTAGACCCCCTAGGGGTGTTGTGTGTAAAATTTGAAGACAATCGGACAAGTACTTTCAGAGATATGCTCCGGAAACGAATTGTTTACGGACGGCCCAACGGCCCAACGGCCCAACGGCCCAACGGCCCAACGCCGTCACATCATCATTTTCTCCTCTGCAACCTTGCGTATTTAATTCAGATTAAAAATATTTTAACCCGTCCATTAGCCACCTGGAAGTAACCCACATACCAAAAATTGTTATCCTAGCTTATTTTCTCACAAAGTTATAGGCAAAAGAAGAGGCCAAAAAAAAACGGAGGTAGAATCCATAGCTCCCTTCGCTCACCTACGGTGACGGCGGGAGCTAACAACAAAAGATTGGCGTCATGTTATTAGGAGACTTTAATGGTCATGTGGCTGAGCTGGATGGAGGAGTAAAAGGGGAGAAAGTTACCAATGGAAATGGGAAAATAATAACCAGAATGATGGAAAGACATAATTTGCAAATGTTGAATACATCAAGCAAATGTAAAGGTAGATGGACCAGAATGAGAAATAACAGTAAATCGGTGATTGACTATGTATTAACATCAAAAGAGATAACTGACTCAATGTCTAGTATGTATATAAATGACACAGGAGCGGGACTAGCAAAAAAATCATAACTGGATAACAGTTAATTTAACCACTCCAGCTCTGATACAATTGGAGAACAGAACATACAATAATACAGGATGGAATATAAACAACAAAACAGACTGGGATAACTTTGAAAATGTACTTGACAAAAAACTTGAAGACTGGTAATATGAAGTGGAAAAAATGGAAGATGATTTGAACATTATATATACCAAGCTGATAGAACTGGATACAGGACAAAAAACGGTAGGACGGAAAATTGGACAGACTCACATGATCAGGAATCATTCAATAAATAGAACAAGAAAATTACAGAACAGATGCGGAAGAAAATGGAGAATAGCTTGTAAACGGGATATGGTCATATTATTAAGCCAAAATAAAATCACCTATTGGTTGATGATTTTAGCCTGAGCCAGTCCCTCAAAATAAATTAGCCATGATTGCACTTTTGTTTCTTTCGTTCTTAGTTCTCACCCCTGCATAAACATTACATTCCTACCATGCAAAACCAAAAGGCAGTATCTGATTACTTTACAAGTAATCAGATAATGCTTTACAGCTTTGCAAAGAATATTTTATTTCTTTTTTTTTGTCATTTGTATAAAAACATTTTGCTTTAAACCTTAAAGTAGGTAGTCAGTGAAATAAATATTTTTATATGTAACTTATATTTTATTTAACTATTTTATATTGAAAAAAAAATTTCTACCATATAAAATCTGTTATTATTTGTATACTGACAATATTTCCATTCATTCCAACCAACCTATACAATGCAGCAACATTCTTTTCATACATTATTTTTGCTCCCGCCTCTTTTTTCCACCCTTAAATTTTTGCCCCAAAAGTCTTCAAAATACATTCAAATCCTGTAGTAGGTATAATTGATCCAAAATCATCTGCCGTTCAAATCTGAGGTAAATTAATTTTATTATCAAAAGAAAATGACCTAGGTAACCCATAATAGCCTGTAATAAGCCCTCAACTTATAATGATTTTCCATTATTTTATGTCATTTACTCACTGCTATGTGATTGGATGGATAGGGCCTACGTATAGTGTTCGAATGCTCATGGGAAACCCACAAAAGTCATTGAATTTTATTTTTCTTCTAAAAATCATAGAAATAAAAAATACAGCCTGTCTAGATATTTTTTAAATATATCCGCATTAGTTTAGAGGATCATCATTGCATCTTGTAGAAACTAAGAGGCATACCACAACCTTAAAGTAAAAACTATACTAACAAGACTACATAAGTCCAGGAGCTCCCGCGACGAATTAGAATTTGATTTAAGCAATTTTGTGTAGGGTTTGTAATGTAGTCCTAGGCTAGGTCTAAAATCAAGACGCAAGACAACTAGGTCTAAGAAGCTCAGTCTAAGAGTAAGATAAGAACTAGACAGTCTGTCAGAGATTGCAAACCTCCATTTAAATTAATGATCCTAATCAGTATCCCAGTAATGGTCTACCTATCTGGCACGGTTTACCCGATATCAGGCCAATCAAGGTAACTAATAGCTGATTTACGGTCATTTTGAATTCGATATAAACTAGTTAAAAACTTAGGGTGAATCCTCCCCCGAAACCTCAAATTTTGTTTTATAGTAATGGACTAACATCTAGCACAGTTTACCAAATATCGGCCATGTGAAAGTGAATAATGGCCTAAAGGCGGCCATTTTGAATTTGATCAAGTCGAAATTTTCCAAGATGCATCCTCAGCTGAAATCTCACATTTCATTCTATAGTAATGGTCTAGCCATCTAGCACGGTTTACCAAATATCGCCCCTGTGAAAGTGAATAATGGCTGATAGGAGGCCATTTTGAATTTGATCAAGTCAAAAATTTTCAAGATGCATCCTCTCCTGAAATCTCACAATTTGTTTTATAGTAATGGTCTAGCCATCTAGTACGGTTACCAAATAACAGCTATGTGAAAGTGAATAATGGCCGATAGGCGGCCATTTTTAATTTGATTGAGTCAATTTTTTTCAAAATGCATCCTCTCTTGTAATCTCACATTTTGTTTTATAGTAATGGTCCAGCTATCTAACACGGTTTACCAAATATCAGCAATGTGAAAGTAAATAGTGGCCGATAGGCGGCCATTTTGAATTCGATTGAGTCGAAAGTTTTTAAAAGGCATACTCTCCCGAAACGTCACATTTTGTTTTATAGTAATGGTCTAGCTATCTAGCACGGTTTACCTGATATCAGGCCTATCGAGGTAAATAATGCTGATTGTCGGCCATTTTGAATTCGTAAGTTAAAAATTTTCAGGGTGCATCCTCCCCAGAAAACTCACACTTTGTTTTATAGTAATCAGGTAATGGTCTAGCCATCTAGCACGGTTTACCAAATATCAGCCATGTGAAAATGAATAATGGCCGAAAAGGCGGCCATTTTAAATTTGATCAAGTCAAATTTTTTCAAGATGCATCCTCATCAGAAATCTCACATTTTGTTTTACAGTAATGGTCTAGCCATCTAGCACGGTTGACCAAATAACGGCCATGTGAAAGTGAATAATGGCCGATAAGCGGCCATTTTGAATTTTATCGAGTCAAATTTTTTCAAGATGCATCCTCTCCTGAAATCACACATTTTGTTTTATAGTAATGGTCTAGCCATCTAGCACGGTTTACCAAATAACGGCCATGTGAATGTGAATAATGGCCGATTGGCGGCCATTTTGAACTTGGACAAGTTGAATTTTTTCAAAATGCATCCTCTCCTGAAGCCTTACAATTTGTTTTATAGTAATGGTGTAGATATCTTGAGCGGTTTTCATGATATTCCACAATATCAGGCCTGTCGAGGTGAATAATGGCTGATAGGCGGCCATTTTGAATTTTATCAACTTCAAATTTTTCAAGATGCATCCTCTCCTGAAACCTTAAAATTTATTTGATATTAATGGTGTAGCTATCTTGAGCGGTTTTCATGATATTCCGCAATATCAGGCCTGTCGAGGTGAATAATGGCCGATAGGCGGCCATTTTTAATTTTATCGACTTGAAATTTTTCAAGATGCATCCTCTCCTGAAACCTCACAATTTGTTTCATAGTAATTGTGTAGCTATCTTGAGCGGTTTTCATGATATTCCGCAAAATCTTTCAGTCGGATTTACCGATGTTATAAATTAGGTCAAAGTGCTGGGTCAACTTCAAGGTCAAGGTCCAAAAATCTGAAAAGGCACAACTAGGGACCTTAGAGAACATGTATGTGCAATATGACTGTCATCGGCCCAGTACTTTTCGAGATCTGCTCCGGAAACGAAGTGCGCGTCAAAACGTCTAAATAGGTCATAGTTCTGAACCAGAAGTAGGTCAAAGTTCAAATACCCCACAAGGCACAACTAGACCCCCTAGGGGTGTTGTGTGTAAAATTTGAAGACAATCGGACAAGTACTTTCAGAGATATGCTCCGGAAACGAATTGTTTACGGACGGCCCAACGGCCCAACGGCGTCACATCATCATTTTCTCCTCTGCAACCTTGCGTATTGAATTCAGATTAAAAATATTTTATCCCGTCCATTAGCCACCTGGAAGTAACCCACATACCAAAAATTGTTATCCTAGCTTATTTTCTCACAAAGTTATAGGCAAAAGAAGAGGCCAAAAAAAAACGGAGGTAGAATCCATAGCTCCCTTCGCTCACCTACGGTGACGGCGGGAGCTAACTATATGCAGTAGTGATATGTAATCTACCCAATTATATACATGTATAATTTGGTCGTTTTTCTGGATAAAAAGTACTTGAATTTTAAGAAATGATCGTAGAAAAAAATGTGATCCAGGAGTAACCAAGCTGTACAAAACACAAAATTTATAGCATTTTGAATTTTGTCGATAATTTTCATTTCTTCAAATTATTAGCAAGTGCATAATCATGTATAATTTGTCATAATTAGATACCTCAATATATCTATATATTAAGCAGTTAAAAAAATATTTTCGGGAATATTGTGTTTTCGGTCAAAAAAGTATTCCCTCTATGTAAATATGTCGCATCCATCCCATCTTTGTAAACAACGAAACATAATATTTTTTCTCAATTTTATAGTCATCCGCTCTCCAAGTCGTATCATAATTACACAAACTTGGAATGGATAAGTATTGACACAATTACTGACAGATAGCCCAAATTATGACTTGTCCCATTCGTTTTCCACCCTTTCATGTCCGTTCCCGAAATTATATGAGGCCACTCGTGCACATTCCAAGCTATTTTATTTTACACCTTTTTTTGTATTCGTCTCAACAGTAGTCGCTTACTAACAAAATTAGATTGGGAATTGTGTTCTGCAGTTTTTAAACAGTACAATCAATTTGATCATTTTTCTTACAACATATCAACGGACTTAATTTATCATCATTTTTTCCTTTCATATTAACTGCTCAGAACTCGACATTATAACTTGAATTTCACTTGAAATATTTCTTCAATAAACAATATCGCCTCTTAAAAAAATCCTTTAGCATTTAAAAAATATTTTGGGCGCGACTATTACCATGTGACGCATTGCATCACCTATCGTACTTGTATATGTGTTTTATTCATGGCTGATACATGCTATGAACTACACCTCAACTGACGCCAGTAGAAGTAGATGTGGTCCTGGTGACCTAGACCCAAACCTGCCCCGGGTAAGTAAGTAAGTAAAATGTCTGCTTTACTTCACTTTTCGGCCAGTATGGCCATTTAAGTGAAAATTCCTAGTATTACAATATCCCATATTGTATAGTTTAAGTAGCAAAGAAAAGACAAAGCTAATAAAAGCAGGTTCGTACTAAAATATTCAGTTTAAAATGTTTGATATGATAATATGACGATGCTCCTGGCACCTATATGTAACGAGTCTGATGACATGTTGTAGCGCCTGCACTACAACACAGTTTGATGAGTATAAAAATGTCAATATAAATAATGTAAAATATGAAGTGATTATAGTAAGTAAGTAAGTAAAATATCTTTTTCACGTCATTTTTCGGCCAGTATGGCCATTTAAATGACAACTCAGACTAAAATAATAATATGATATCTTGAACACATCACAACACATCATCTTGAAGAGTAAAAGTGATAAAGTAAAGTCCAAAATGATAACATTATGTCCGCACTAAGGCATTCAGATACAAATGATTCATGATAACATGATCGTGCATGTGGCACCTATATGTAATGAGTTTTGTATTGGATATACATTCTAAAAACCTCGGACAGCGCCAGCGCCGATACACAATATAAATTAATGCAAAAAAATGACAAAAATAATTATTTTTATGTAAATTGCAAAACGTGTTTGTGTCAAAAACAAATATATATATAACAGTAGAAACAGATAATGAAAAATTCCTATGAATATATGAAACAATGAACAGAGAAACCATTAAACAACAAAAAAACAAATTCTCAAAAATTAAAGACTTACTGTGCCCCCACAGTTGGCAATCAGGTCTGTGATATCGAAGAGCACCACAGAGCGATTGCAAACCGTGAGAACACCGTAAGTCACCACAGGTTAATTGTATGGCAATGGCTTCTCTCTGACATTATCCGCCAGGATGCCACAGAGAAACCATTAAAACAATGAAATGAAAAACTAATTATATGGCAATGGTTTCTTTCGGACATCCCGTCCATCACCAGGATGCCAAAGAGAAACCATTTACAAAAACGAATACATACAATAGAAATACTTATGACAGTCCTGTATACTAATAGAACGTTAGACACACATCCACATACCGATTCAGATTATATTGAACATCACAAACCAATGACTATGCTCTGTATTTACCGCCAAACCAATTTTATATAGATTGAAAAGTAATGCAAAATACTCTAGACCCATATGTAATAACGTGAGAAAAACACAATATTAATAAAACGTTTGGGTGTGCTTGGCCTTCTATGAAGTTGCCCAGGGGGACCACGCGGAGGTGACACCCATCCCCCCCGAAGTGATTATAGAATGAACGACTTGTCAAGTCACTATATCTCCATGAAATTGTAGTGATTGTGTAAAAACTACAAGTCTAAGTCTAGTTAAATCAAACATGTAATATAGGTTACATTCCCGTAGGAACTGAATGATAAAACCTGCAGGGGTGTCCCCAAATAGTTCAAATAGGGAATTAAATGCAAAATACTTCCTTCTGATGTGCGCATATTCCGCACAACTGAGAAGGACATGTCTTACAGTGAGACGAGTATTGCAGCACATAGGTCGCAATTCTCCTCTCAATAAATAGCCGTTTGTGAAATAGGCATGTCCAATTCTGGCCCTGCATAAGACATTGTCATCTCTTCGGCGTTCCATTGGTGTAAAAGATCGCTTAATGATTGGTTGTACCTCGAACATTTTGCTGGTGACATTGATGTTCCATTCACCTTGCAAAATGTCATCAAGGTAGACAGAGATGTTGTATTTAAAATCAGTATATGGTATATAATAAAACTGTTTTGTCTTATCCAGGGCAGCCTTGGCCAAAACATCAGCCCGTTCATTGCCCTGTATTCCAATATGTACACGCGGAGGTGACACCTATCCCCCCCCCCAATGAGGGTGCAAAGAAAATTATTACAAATGCACATTGTAAATATGATTCTGCTGTAAAATGAATTAATGATTTTTCAGATGTATTCTCAGGTGTAGGAAAAATTCCTGGAGAATATTCTCTGAAAATAAATCCAGATATACTCCCTGTAGCAAGCCCGCCACGCCACATTCCTGCCCCCCCCTTAGGGAGCCTCTGCAAAAAAAGCTTGAATCACTTGAAAAATGGATATTATAGAAAAAATACCGGTGGGAATGCCAAGGGTGTTCTCTTCACACAGTTCTAAAAAAAGAGGGTCCGGACGTTGATGTAAGGTTAACTATAGACCCCAGAAATCTGAATAAAGCTTTGCTACGAGAGTATTAATACATAAACACTTTAAATGATGTTCTAACAAGATGTTCTCATTCTAAATACTTCAGTGTACTTGATGCCAATATGGGTTTCTTTCAACACGCCATTCGGAAGGTATAAATATACAAGACTTCCTATGGGGATAAATGTTGCCCCTGAATTATTTCAAAGAGCTATGATAGAAATTTTTGGTAAGTAAGTGAAATCTCTTTTTTACGTTATTTTTCGGCCAGTATGGCCATTTAAATGACAATTCAGACTAAAATAATATGATATCTTGAACAGCAAAAGTTATAAGGTAAAAAGACGAAACTGATAACAGTATGTCCGCACTAAGGCATTGAGATAAAAACGACTGATGATAACATGATGCGTATTGAATTAAACAGCGCCAGCGCTGATACACAATATAAATTAACACAAAAAGATGACAAAAACAATTATAATTGAAAGTCACAAAACAGTGTCATTGTCAAAACAAATATATAATATATACTATAATACTATATACTATAATAAAAAAAGCAAACCCATTTACAAACACGAATACATACAATAGAAATACTTAAGACAGTCCCGTATACTAATAGAACGTTAGACACACATCCACATACCGATTCAGATAATATTGAGCATCACAAACCAATGACTATGCTCTGTATTTACCGCCAAACCGATTTTATATAGATTGAAAAGTAATGCAAAATATTCTAGACCCATATGTAATAACGTGAGAAAAACAGAATATTAATAAAACGTTTGGGTGTGCTTGGCCTTCTATGAAGTTGCCCAGGGGGGACCACGCGGAGGTGACACCCATCCCCCCCGGAAATTTTTGGCGACATTGAAGGGGGTGAAGTGCTTGAAGAGTGCAGCAGGTATGTCAAATTTCCTCTTTCGTTGCTGTATCATTTCATCCAGGCATGGCGTTGAAACTTCACTAATAGGAGAATGTAAAGGTGTCATTGCAAGGACTTTACTAAGGGGTGGGGGACTTGCCATTGTCTCCACTTCCTTCTTTCTAGGAGCGTCCTTATCATCTGGCTGTTTTTCCCTCACAGAGAACAACTCTTCTTCTTTGATTGCCCGTCTGTCATCATTAGGGTCTGGCTGGTCCGCAATGTGGGAATATACGGCTTGTGATACGCTGTGGGTCTTCATTTTTTGGTGTATTTAAAATCCGAAGGAAACATTCCCGTCCAAGTACAGCTAGGGTGTCGTCGATTGACTTGTATTCTATTTGTTTGTATGCTTTTATATGTTTACTTAAATTTAGAACAGGTACCGAACACATAACACTCACGGAACAGAATTATCTCTTACAAAATATGTTATATTCAGTCATTGATTTATTGAGTTTGTTTCTGGACAATTTTCTGAATTTCAATATGTAATCTGCACTGTTCACCAGTATTTAACCTGTCAAATCAAAAGTGAAATAAAGTTACAAAGTTCATCAAGTTCTTGCTGTCAGTGTCAAATACGTGAAATAGACAATAAATGTGTTGAACTAGAGATCTGAAGAAACCATCTCGATTCTTGACGTCTTGTTTACATGCTTTTTGTCCAACGCTGGACCAACTCCGGTCCGTCGGAAATTGTCGCCACAATTAACAGTGATTAAAGTTTAATTTAAACATCGCTTTTTTATCGTCCTTGATCTGATTATCTACAATTTGTCCCCATCGCGGACAAAAAGTTAAATACTGTCCGTGTAATCTCAAATCTGGTGAACTCTGAACTGTTAACTTAAAGTTAAACTTAAATTATGTTTTTGTTAACGAACTGTAGTCTAGAAACATGTCAGGCCGGTGAAACGCTGTTCCCGCTGACGCTGTCCGGCGCTGATCATGCCGCTGTCACTCACTCACCAGTCACTGCCAGTGCCATTGTGTCACTGGCACCGACACCATCTACTGTCACAGTTTGAAGCCGTCTGGGCCCAGACTGAATCGTGTTTGTGACGCACAATGACACTTATTTAATGCTAAAATGTCTATCAAATCTGCCAACGCTGATGACCGATCTAAGCCTGCTCCTAGGCTATCTAGTGTCACTCAACCTGAACCAAGTCTGAGGCCTACCGTTAGGCCTACCGGTTCTCGCTCTGTAAGGTCCACCAGGGGCCTGTTGCCTGCCAGGTTGCCAGGTTGAGAAATACTACATACTACATACTACTAAATCGGTGTCGAGTGAGCAAAGAGCACTTAAACTGTCTGCAGCTCAGGCTAGATTGAAGGCCTGGCAGCGAGAACGTCAAGCGGAACAAGAGTCGGCGATGTCAGAGGAGCTAGCTCGAATTGAAATAAAGCAGGCTCAACACAAGCTAAAACAGGCCAAGCAACGGGTGCAAGATGAGGTCGAAATGGCTCGGCTCGAGGCAGATATCATCGAAGAGTTTGCTGATGAGGGTGAACCTGATGCTGTGAGTCAAGCTGATGAGACTCATCGTAAAGAATTCGTGTTACAGTGGCTTGATGATGCTAGTAGGGCTACTTCTCCTTCTCCTCCTCCCCTTCAAGCGAATGAATTTAGAAAGGAGGTATAGTCCCTGGCTTGTTATTAAACAATCTCTTGTATTCAGGGTTGACAACACACGAGTATGCTGGGTTCTCAGATAAAAACGTTGTAGTCAATTAATGAGATGAATGATGTACAGATGATGATGTGAGGGTGGGGGTGATAGGGCATGGTGGGTTATTGAGAGCGTTTTCCTTCGCTCGCCCGATAAGGGGTTCTGGGCATGTCTATGGGATATACCCCCAGACGGCCGGAGACTTGAGTTTCGCTGTACAATTTAATGTATCCTCGGGTCGGATAGTCCCCAGAGTAACAATAGGAAGGATCACTCCCTCTGGGTAACTTCATTCATCCCACATGAGAGACCTAATGTCAAACACGCTATTGCCGGTTATTTAAGGCTACCACGGCCTACATCAGCGCCAGCACTCATGCGGGTGCTGCATTGGCTCTGCTGTTAAGCGGAGGAACCAGGGTACGCCACTGGCAATCCGCCCGAAGATTATAGCCAGATACGAGGAGGCTGCAGCTGCCCTTTGATGATTGCTGTAGACTAGTGCTTCCGTCTACAGCAATCATCCAAGGGCAGCTGCAGCCTCCTCGTATCTGGCTATAATATATAAAGAATTTGCACTGAAAACTATTCGAAAATAAACATAACAACCTCAGTGAAAAACCCTGAACCACCAGAAAGCAAACACAAAAAACTTCACGTCAAAAAAATAGAAAAACCTGGTTCGATGAAAGGCAAAAGGTAAAAAACGTTTGGGTGTGCTTGGCCTTCTAAGAAGTTGCCCAGGGGGGACCACGCGGAGGTGACACCTATCCCCCCCCCCCCAAAAGCCACAATACAGTTGCCTTTCCAACCATGATGGAATATGGTATTCACAACCTTTGCTTGACAAGATGGCAGCAGGAAATTTGCTTTTAACTTGTGCGACAGTTTTAATGGGAAGAACTTAACTGTGACCTCTCCAAATTGGCTGATGTGTTTGAAATTCCAATCTTCAGCGAAAGTCACTTCTACCACCTCTAGTCAGCATATGTTTTCCCTGTCATCAACACAGAATATGTTTTCCCTGTCATCAACACAGAATATAACATTCACAGTGAAGCTGTGTTGTCTGATCTGCAAGATTCTGTGATCAGTGTTGTTGGTGATGGTCGCTTCGATTCACCAGGATTCAGTGCTAAGTACTCTACCTATTCTATCATGGATGCAAGCTCTGGACTAGTGACAGGGTTTTTTTAAATGCACGTGGGGCAGTCAACATCATCTGTGGCTATGGAAAAAGATGGTTGCAGAGAAAGTCTACAACTTACTCTAGACCACGACGTCTCCATTAAAGCCCTAGGAACTGACAGAAATGCTCAAAATACCAAGCTGATGCGGGAGGAGTTTCCCAAAATAGAACACAAATATGATGATTACCATATGGACAAAAACATTCGCAAACGAATCGGAAAACATGCACGTTCCAAGGTCGGTGCTGATTTAACACCATGGATGAAGTCCCTCTCCTATCACCTATGGTATTCTGTCAGACACTGTAATGGTAAATTGCATCATCTTCTGCAGCAAAATATCATCACAAACAAGCATGAATGGTACGGAGCGGGTATGGAGTAGTATCATGTTTGCGCTTATGCACCCCCAGATGAATCGCTGCGCGGAGCAAGAAATGGCTTATTCCCGACTCAACTGCACATCAAACACTGAGAAAGATTTTAGTTGACAAGAAGCTTAGCAGAGATATGCGAGAACTGTCACATGACTTACACACTGGTGAGCTTGAGAGTTACCACTCACTGCTGACAAAGCACGTACCAAAACGACAAAATTTCTCCTACAAATTTATGATAGCTGACCATTTTGGATCACAATTTGAACATGGGCAGGGAACATGCCATTACCAGTGGTGGGGAAAAACGATTCAACACTACATTTTCCAAAAGGACGAAGAAGTGGGTTGCAAAACCGATATTAGAAAAAAAGACCACAGCTGGAGAGAAGAGATTGCTGCACATATTATTCAATACCGCAAGGGTGAGAGGATGGTATTGTTGTTCCAAAACTGCCAAGAAACATAGCGCGCAAAGAGAAACCATCGAAGGCAGAACTTGTAGCGAGACACGAAAGCAGGTTTTAGGTTTACAAAGGAGTAAGTGAGTGATTATTGCTTTATGTCAGATACCAGATGGCAGCTGCTGTTTCGACAGTGTCAAGCTCCCGGGTCAAGCTCATCTGCACAACAAAACTATGAAGCTAAACCAGCTGCACTAGATCTGACCCCAGCATGTAGGCCTACATGACTGTCCTGTCCAGTTCACCAGCATACAGGCCATGATCGTGGTGTTCAGTCTGATCCAGTACTTGATCTGAAGTCAAAGTGCTGCACCCAGAGCAACACAGGTGGAGTTAAAGTCAAAGACAGGATGTCACAGTATGACAGAAGCATCGCACAATGTAGCAAGGTCACCCAGAAAGAGATGAAAAATGTTAAAGAGAAAGCGTGTTGCACATCGACTGATGACCCTGGAGATCATATTTACTCTAAAATAGTAACCTCTACACCAAAAAAGAAGAAGCTTATCGGTTTAGAATCAGCTTCAACAATAGCCAACATCCTCCCAGATTTTTTAGGAAAATCATTTGATGGTTCATCCTTCAGCATCACCATAGACGATGACAATGATTCCGACTATGTGCCCGAAAAAAATTATCAGGAATATATCGACCATTAAGATATGGAAATAGAACATTCTCTTCATCCACACTTGCAAAATAAAGATTTTTAGTGTATGAAAACGAACTATTTAAACTTTTGACATTCTGTCCAGATTGCGGTGCTCTTGTGGTGACCAAAACGTCATCAATTAAAAGAGGCCTTCTAAAGCTACAATACAGTTGCCTTTTCAACCATGATAGAATATGGTATTCACAACCTTTGCTTAACAAGATGGCAGCAGGAAAATTGCTTTTAACTTCTGCGACATTTTTAATGGGAAAAACTTATTGCAACCTCTCCAAAATGGCTGAGGTGCTTGAAATGCCAATCCTCAGCGAAAGTCACTTCTACCACCTCTAGTCAGCATACGTTTTCCCTGTCATCAACGGGGGGATGGGTGTCACCTCCGCGTGGTCCCCCCTGTGCAACTTCTTAGAAGACAAAGTACACCCAGACAGACGTATTTTATGGATTTATTGATTTGTGCATCATTCTATTTGTAAACTTTTTCTCATGATTGTGTGGATTGTTTTCGTGTATGTTGTTCTGCTTCACTTTCTAATGTCGTGTCGTAAAGTTTCTTTCTGATGTTTTTTTTTTTGTTTACTTTTCAATAGTTTGGTGTTTTGCACCAAGTTCATTTCATTGTTTTAATGGTTTCTCTTTGGCGTCCTGTGTGATGGTGCAGGATGTCAGAGAGAGACCATTGACATACGATTAGCTTGTGGGGGCTCACGGTTTGTGATCGCTCTGTCGTGCTAATTCTCGATGACGACCTGATCCCCAACTGTGGGGGCACTGTAAGTCTACCCATAATTCCTCTATGATTTGCATCTATGATCGCCATATAATTAATTTGTGGTTCACATTGTATTTATGTTCGTTTTCATCAGTTTCACTTAAAATTTGTTGTATTTTTAATTATTTTAGGCATACATTTCATAGTTTTAATTGTTTCTCTGTGACATCCTGGTGGGTAATGCATCATGTCAGAGAGAAGCCATTGCCATACAGAGGGAACTGTAAATCTGCCCATAATTTCTGATAATTTGTTGTTTTGTGGTTTAATAGTAGTAGTAGTAAATCATTGCTTTACGTCACTTTTCGGCACAAAAGGTCTTTTAAGTGACATTATAATACGATAAAACGTTGTAGTCAATTGATGAGATGAATGATGTACAGATGATGATGTGAGGGTGGGGGTGATAGGGCATGGTGGGTTATTGAGAGCGTTTTCCTTCGCTCGCCCAATAAGGGGTTCTGGGCATGTCTAGGGGATATACCCCCAGACATGCCCAGACGGCCGGAGACTTGAGTTTCGCTGTACAAATTAATGATGAAACTCTGTGGCATTTCGCGCAGCTCCGCTATCCTCGGGTCGGATAGTCCC
Source organism: Flabesymbios commensalis (assembly GCA_964017125.1). Taxonomy (NCBI): domain Eukaryota; kingdom Metazoa; phylum Annelida; class Polychaeta; order Terebellida; family Flabelligeridae; genus Flabesymbios; species Flabesymbios commensalis. Next base: position 77,465,855 of record OZ024913.1, on the reverse strand, counting down.
CAGAGTAACAATAGGAAGGATCACTCCCTCTGGGTAACTCCATTCATCCCACGTGAGAGACCTAATGTCAAACACCCTATTGCTGGTTATTTAAGGCTACCACAGCCTACATCAGCGCCAGCACTGATGCGGGTGCTGCATTGGCTCCGCTGTTGAGCGGAGGAACCAGGGTACGCCACTAGCAATCCGCCCGAAGATTATGGCCAGATACGAGGAGGCTGCAGCTGCCCTTGGATGATTGCTGTAGACTAGTGCTTTTGTACAATGCCGTACACAGCATCCAACAGACGAAGCAGATCCCTAATGACCCTCCCCGGATGGGGGCAAAAAGTACTACTACTAGCAATCATCCCAGTACCCCGGTGAAGGAGCAAGACGCTTTCTGAATTATATGTGTAGAAAATCAGCTTGCAAACTAGATTAAACTGAGATTTTGCCTGTTTTGTAATACATGTACATACATCGATGGATAGATCATGGCAATTTGTGAGGAAATGTATGAAATTAATGAGACATTTTGCACTCAATTACAGGTATTGTCTCATTTTTATTTTCATTTAAATTGGTTTGTGAGATGTATACATATATATTCCTCTACAGGGAGCAGCTAAGTGTACTGTATATAAATGGAGGTGTAAACGTGGAGAATGCATGTCTCCATACACTGGAGAACCTGACAGTATTCAGAGGCGGATCCAGAAAATAATTTGACAGGGTTCCAACTTACTCATATATATATAAACGTTATATTACTTATGTGGGTCTGAGACACAATTAAGAGTGCTGTGAATGTTATGTAATAGTCAAGGCGCCACCGTCGGCGTGATCCATTGTTTACAAATCAATGAGGCGTGACAACTGATCGTAGGCCTATCTGCTACAGGCCCATGCAGCCGACTCCTCCACACCTTCTAGCACCAACGATTAGGCCTAGGCTTATCAATCATTCTAAAATGCTTGTTTCCTTAATTAATATTAGCGAAACATAGGACCTACATGTCACTTTCGTTTTGGAACCCGGTCTTTTTGTTCTTAAAACACTGACAGGGTTCCAAATCTAAAAAAATACATTTTTTTAGGTCTGTAGCCCTGCAATCCGATCGATTTAAAAATGCTGACAGGGTTCTGGAACCCTGTCAACCCGGTCTAAATCCGCCCCTGGTATTTATATTTGGAGCAGCCGGATTGCAATGAGAGATGAGGTACTGTACAGCTATAATAACCGTGTGTTCAGTCCACAGGGCACGCTCATTTCATTTTCTGCATTTGTTATAGACATGTCCTATACATATTCAACATTCAATCTTAATGCTGGAAAGTTTTTGAGCAAATGAGAGATGGGAGATGAGGTACTGTACAGCTTCAATAACCGTGTGTTCAGTCCACAGGGCACGCTCATTTTATTTTCTGCATTTGTTATAGACATGTCCTATACATATTCAACATTTAATCTTAATGCTGCCAAGTTTTTGAGCAAATCCTGTTTTGTTAACCTTTATTTTGGGTGGCTTGCATTGATGAAAATTGATTTTCGAGAGCATGTTGATCCGTACTGCCTGTATACGCCAAGTAAGTAAGTAAAATGTGTTTTTGCGTCATTTTTCGACCAGTATGGCCATTTAAATGACCATTGTATATACCAAAAATGCTTGCCTATGATGAAACCCAAATTAGGCCATCACTGCGATTTTGTAACACATTAGTCCCATTGAAACAGCACACAGAGCAGATACTACTGTCACAGCAAGCCACCAACGCTTTGACAGAACCTTTATTACAAATATTCATGGTCATAAGTCTGGTGAAGAAGCAAGAAGCTTTCTGAATTATATGTGTAGAAAATCAGCTTGCAAATTAGATTCAACTGAGATTTTGCCTGTTTTGTAATACATGTGCATACATCGATGGATAGAACATGGAAATTTGTGAGGAAATGTATGAAATTAATGAGACATTACAGGTGTTGTCTCATTTTTTATTTTCATTTAAATTGGTTTGTGAGATGTATACATATATTTTCCTCTACAGGGAACAGCTAAGTGTACTGTATATAAATGGAGGTATAAACGTGGAGAATTCATGTTCCCATACACTGAAGAACCTGACAGTATTTATATTTGGAGCAGCCGGATTGCAATGAGAGATGAGGTACTGCACGGCTTCAACAACCGTCTGTTCAGTCCACAGGGCATGCTCATTTCATTTTCTGCATTTTTTATATACATGTCCTATACATATTCAGCATTTAATCGTAATGCTGCAAAGTTTTTGAGCAAATTCTGTTTTGTTAACCTTTATTATGGGTGGCTATACACCAAGTATGTAAAATGTTTTTCACGTCATTTTTTCGGCCAGTATGGCCATTTAAATGACAATTGTTTACACCAAAAATGCTTGCCTGTGATGGAACCCATGTTGGGCCATCTCTGCGATTTTTGTAACACATTAGTCCCATTGAAACTGCGGACAGAGCAGATACTACTGTCACAGCAAGCCACCAACGCTTTGACAGAACCTTTATTACAAATATTCATGGTGAAGAAGCAAGACCCTTTCTGAATTATATGTGTAGAAAATCAGCTTGCAAATTAGATTCACCTGAGATTTTGCCCGTTTTGTAATACGTAGTAGTAGTAGTAAATCTTTGCTTTACGTCACTTTTCGGCACAAAAGGTCTTTTAAGTGACATTGTAATACGATAAAAACTTTGTAGTCAATTGATGAGATGAATGATGTACAGATGATGTGAGGGTGGGGGTGATAGGGCATGGTGGGTTATTGAGAGCGTTTTCCTTCGCTCGCCCGATAAGGGGTTCTGGGCATGTCTAGGGGATATACCCCCAGACATGCCCAGACGGCCGGAGACTCGAGTTTCGCTGTAGCTTGCAGATTAGATTCAACTGAGATTTTGCCTGTTTTGTAATACATGTACATATATCGATGGATAGATCATGGAAATTTGTGAGAAAATGTATGAAATTAATGAGACATTTTGCACTCATTTACAGGTGTTGTCCCATTTTTATTTTCATTTAAATTGGTTTGTGAGATGTATACATATATTTTCCTCTACAGGGAACAGCTAAGTGTACTGTATATAAATGGAGGTGTAAACGTAAGTAAGTACAATATTTGCTTTACTTCACTTTTCGGCCAGTATGGCCATTTAAGTGAAAATTCCAGGTATTACAATTTCCCATATTGTATAGTTAAAGTAGTAAAGGAAAGACAAGCCAATAAAAGCATGATCGTACTAAAATATTCAGCCCAAAGTGTTTGATATGATAAGATGACGATGCTCCTGGCACCTATATGTAACGAGTCTGATGACATGTTGTAGCGCCTACATTACAACACAGTTTAATGAGTATAAAAATATCAGTATAAATAATGTAAAATATGAAGTTATTATAAAATGAACGACTTATCAAGTCACTATATCTCCATGAAATTGGAGTGATTGTGTAAAAACTACAAGTCTAATATTTAAAACATAGAATATAGGTTACATTCCCGAAGGAACTGAATAATAAAACCAGCAGGGGTGTCCCTGGATAGCTCAAATAAGGAATTAAATGCAAAATACTTCCTTCTGATGTGCGCATATTTCGCACAACTGAGAAGGACATGTCTTACAGTGAGACGAGTATTGCAGCACATAGGTCGCAATTCTCCTCTCAATAAATAGCCGTTTGTGAAATAGGCAAGGCCAATTCTGGCCCTGCATAAGACAACGTCATCTCTTCGGCGTTCCATTGGTGTAAAAGATCGCTTAATGATTGGTTGTACCTCGAACAATTTGCTGGTGACATTGATGTTCCATTCACCTTGCAAAATGTCATCAAGGTAGACAGAGATGTTATACTTGAAATCAGTATATGGTATATAATAAAACTGTTTTGTCTTATCCAGGGCAGCCTTGGCCAAAACATCAGCCCGTTCATTACCCTGTATTCCAATATGGCTGGGTACCCAGCAGAAAACAATGTCCTTGTGCCCAGACAAGTAGTGACACATATGCAAAATATTGGAAACAATTGGGTTGTTGAGTTTTTGACTCTTAAGAGCCTGCAATGAAGATAGCGAGTCTGTGATGATCATGAACTCCTCATCACTACTATCCCAGATGTATTCGATGGCAGCTTCAATAGCTAACAGCTCTGCTGTGCAAATTGAAGCCTCATCGTTGATGCGGCAGCTAAATTCATGATCATCACAGACAAAGGACATAGCTGTCCTCTTGTCTTCCTTTGATCCGTCAGTATACACCTTCCGGTGCCTCGGAAATCTACAAAATAACTCAAGCAACATGCTCTGGAAGACAAGGGGACAGGTGTCTCCCTTCCTGAGATCTGAGAGGTTAAAAAGTATATTAGGCTGTTGGAGAAGCCAGGGTGGACATTCTGGTGGGCGCACAACGCTAATTGCGTCGAGCTCCACCTCCATGTCCTCCAGATGGGGTTGGAGCCTTATACCCAAAGTAGGTATAGTCCCTGGCTTGTTATTAAACAGTCTCTTGTACTCTGGGTTGACAACACACGAGTATGCCGGGTTCTCAGGATTTGCTTTCATTTTCATATAGTATTGCAGGCTCAGCTTCAACCGGCGAGTCTCTAAAGAGGGCTCACCGGTCTCCACCTGAAGACTTTCGATGGGTGATGTTCGAAATGCCCCTGAGCATAATCTCAAACCTTGGTTCGCGATTGGATCAAGTACTGCTAAGTACGATCGTCTCGCTGAACCATAAACAATACAACCATAATCCAGTTTGGATCTGATGTGAGACCGGTAAATCCTCAGTAAGGTTGTCCGGTCACCACCCCAATCCTTGCTGGATATAACTCGTAGCAATTGTAATGCTTTCCTACACTTATCTTTCATATATTTGATGTGTGGAGTAAAACTGAGCTTCTTGTCGAAAAAAACCCCAAGAAATTTGACCTGCTCTTCAATAGGAAGCTGCTGTCCATATAGTTTGAGATCGGGCTCAGGCTGTAAGACATTTTTTTTACAAAAATGTACACATAAAGTTTTTGTGGGAGAAAATTTAAAGCCGTTCTCATCCGCACAAGTCACCAACTTATCGAGGCAACCTTGCAGGCGCCGCTCAATAATTGCCATATTGCTTGACTGGCAGTAAACAGCCAGATCATCAACATATAATGATTTTTCAATATCGTCTGGTAAAGCATCAATTATACTGTTTATTTTAACAGTAAATAGAGTTGGTGAAAGGAAGGTGTAAACGTGGAGCAGGCATGTCCCCATACACTGGAGAACCTGACAGTATTTATATTCAGAGCAGCCGGATTGCAATGAGAGATGAGGTACTGCACAGCTTCAATAACAGTGTGTTCAGTCCACATGGCTTGCACATTTTATTTTCTGCATTTGTTATAGACATGTCCTATACATATTCAGCATTTATTCTTAATCCTGCAAAGTTTTTGAGCAAATCCTGTTTTGTTAACCTTCATTTTTGTGTGGCATGCATCGATGAAAATTGATTTACAAGAGCATGTTGATTCGTACTGCCTGTATACGCCAGTTAGTAAGTAAAATGTGTTTTTGCGTCATTTTTCGACCAGTATGGCCATTTAAATGACAATTGTATACACCAAAAATGCTTGCCTGTGATGGAACCCATGTTGGGCCATCTCTGCGATTATTGCAACATATTAGTCCCATTGAAACAGCGGACAGAACAGATGTTACTGTCACAGCAAGCCATTAATGCTTTCACAGAACCTTTATTACAAATATTCATGGTGACAAGTCTGGTGAAGGAGCAAGACGCTTTCTGAATTATATGTGTAGAAAATCAGCTTGCAAATTAGATTTAACTGAGAATTTGCCTGTTTTGTAATACATGTACATACATCGATGGATAGATATTGGCAATTTGTGAGGAAATGTATGAAATGAATGAGATATTTTGCACTCATTTACAGGTGTTGTCTCATTTTCATTTAAATTGGTTTGTGAGATGTATACATACATTTCCCTCTACAGGGAGCAGCTAAGTGTACTGTACATAAATGGAGGTGTAAACGTGGAGCATGCATGTCCCCATACACTGGAGAGCCTGACAGTATTTATATTCGGAGCAGCCGGATTGCAATGAGAGATGAGGTACTGCACAGCTTCAATAACAGTGTGTTCAGTCCACATGACTTGCACATTTCATTTTCTTCATTTGTTATAGACATGTCCTATACATATTCAGCATTTAATCTTAATGCTGCAAAGTTTTTGAGCAAATTATGTTTTGTTAACCTTTATTATGGGTGGCTATACACCAAGTAAGTAAGTAGAATGTTTTTCACATCATTTATGACAATTGTATACACCAAAAATGCTTGCCTGTGATGGAATCCATGTTGGGCCATCTCTGCGATTTTTGCAACATATTAGTCCCATTGAAACTGCGGACAGAGCAGATACTACTGTCACAGCAAGCCACCAACGCTTTGACAGAACCTTTATTACAAATATTCATGGTGAAGAAGCAAGACCCTTTCTGAATTATATGTGTAGAAAATCAGCTTGCAAATTAGATTCACCTGAGATTTTGCCCGTTTTGTAATACGTAGTAGTAGTAGTAAATCTTTGCTTTACGTCACTTTTCGGCACAAAAGGTCTTTTAAGTGACATTGTAATACGATAAAAACTTTGTAGTCAATTGATGAGATGAATGATGTACAGATGATGTGAGGGTGGGGGTGATAGGGCATGGTGGGTTATTGAGAGCGTTTTCCTTCGCTCGCCCGATAAGGGGTTCTGGGCATGTCTAGGGGATATACCCCCAGACATGCCCAGACGGCCGGAGACTCGAGTTTCGCTGTAGCTTGCAGATTAGATTCAACTGAGATTTTGCCTGTTTTGTAATACATGTACATATATCGATGGATAGATCATGGAAATTTGTGAGAAAATGTATGAAATTAATGAGACATTTTGCACTCATTTACAGGTGTTGTCCCATTTTTATTTTCATTTAAATTGGTTTGTGAGATGTATACATATATTTTCCTCTACAGGGAACAGCTAAGTGTACTGTATATAAATGGAGGTGTAAACGTAAGTAAGTACAATATTTGCTTTACTTCACTTTTCGGCCAGTATGGCCATTTAAGTGAAAATTCCAGGTATTACAATTTCCCATATTGTATAGTTAAAGTAGTAAAGGAAAGACAAGCCAATAAAAGCATGATCGTACTAAAATATTCAGCCCAAAGTGTTTGATATGATAAGATGACGATGCTCCTGGCACCTATATGTAACGAGTCTGATGACATGTTGTAGCGCCTACATTACAACACAGTTTAATGAGTATAAAAATATCAGTATAAATAATGTAAAATATGAAGTTATTATAAAATGAACGACTTATCAAGTCACTATATCTCCATGAAATTGGAGTGATTGTGTAAAAACTACAAGTCTAATATTTAAAACATAGAATATAGGTTACATTCCCGAAGGAACTGAATAATAAAACCAGCAGGGGTGTCCCTGGATAGCTCAAATAAGGAATTAAATGCAAAATACTTCCTTCTGATGTGCGCATATTTCGCACAACTGAGAAGGACATGTCTTACAGTGAGACGAGTATTGCAGCACATAGGTCGCAATTCTCCTCTCAATAAATAGCCGTTTGTGAAATAGGCAAGGCCAATTCTGGCCCTGCATAAGACAACGTCATCTCTTCGGCGTTCCATTGGTGTAAAAGATCGCTTAATGATTGGTTGTACCTCGAACAATTTGCTGGTGACATTGATGTTCCATTCACCTTGCAAAATGTCATCAAGGTAGACAGAGATGTTATACTTGAAATCAGTATATGGTATATAATAAAACTGTTTTGTCTTATCCAGGGCAGCCTTGGCCAAAACATCAGCCCGTTCATTACCCTGTATTCCAATATGGCTGGGTACCCAGCAGAAAACAATGTCCTTGTGCCCAGACAAGTAGTGACACATATGCAAAATATTGGAAACAATTGGGTTGTTGAGTTTTTGACTCTTAAGAGCCTGCAATGAAGATAGCGAGTCTGTGATGATCATGAACTCCTCATCACTACTATCCCAGATGTATTCGATGGCAGCTTCAATAGCTAACAGCTCTGCTGTGCAAATTGAAGCCTCATCGTTGATGCGGCAGCTAAATTCATGATCATCACAGACAAAGGACATAGCTGTCCTCTTGTCTTCCTTTGATCCGTCAGTATACACCTTCCGGTGCCTCGGAAATCTACAAAATAACTCAAGCAACATGCTCTGGAAGACAAGGGGACAGGTGTCTCCCTTCCTGAGATCTGAGAGGTTAAAAAGTATATTAGGCTGTTGGAGAAGCCAGGGTGGACATTCTGGTGGGCGCACAACGCTAATTGCGTCGAGCTCCACCTCCATGTCCTCCAGATGGGGTTGGAGCCTTATACCCAAAGTAGGTATAGTCCCTGGCTTGTTATTAAACAGTCTCTTGTACTCTGGGTTGACAACACACGAGTATGCCGGGTTCTCAGGATTTGCTTTCATTTTCATATAGTATTGCAGGCTCAGCTTCAACCGGCGAGTCTCTAAAGAGGGCTCACCGGTCTCCACCTGAAGACTTTCGATGGGTGATGTTCGAAATGCCCCTGAGCATAATCTCAAACCTTGGTTCGCGATTGGATCAAGTACTGCTAAGTACGATCGTCTCGCTGAACCATAAACAATACAACCATAATCCAGTTTGGATCTGATGTGAGACCGGTAAATCCTCAGTAAGGTTGTCCGGTCACCACCCCAATCCTTGCTGGATATAACTCGTAGCAATTGTAATGCTTTCCTACACTTATCTTTCATATATTTGATGTGTGGAGTAAAACTGAGCTTCTTGTCGAAAAAAACCCCAAGAAATTTGACCTGCTCTTCAATAGGAAGCTGCTGTCCATATAGTTTGAGATCGGGCTCAGGCTGTAAGACATTTTTTTTACAAAAATGTACACATAAAGTTTTTGTGGGAGAAAATTTAAAGCCGTTCTCATCCGCACAAGTCACCAACTTATCGAGGCAACCTTGCAGGCGCCGCTCAATAATTGCCATATTGCTTGACTGGCAGTAAACAGCCAGATCATCAACATATAATGATTTTTCAATATCGTCTGGTAAAGCATCAATTATACTGTTTATTTTAACAGTAAATAGAGTTGGTGAAAGGAAGGTGTAAACGTGGAGCAGGCATGTCCCCATACACTGGAGAACCTGACAGTATTTATATTCAGAGCAGCCGGATTGCAATGAGAGATGAGGTACTGCACAGCTTCAATAACAGTGTGTTCAGTCCACATGGCTTGCACATTTTATTTTCTGCATTTGTTATAGACATGTCCTATACATATTCAGCATTTATTCTTAATCCTGCAAAGTTTTTGAGCAAATCCTGTTTTGTTAACCTTCATTTTTGTGTGGCATGCATCGATGAAAATTGATTTACAAGAGCATGTTGATTCGTACTGCCTGTATACGCCAGTTAGTAAGTAAAATGTGTTTTTGCGTCATTTTTCGACCAGTATGGCCATTTAAATGACAATTGTATACACCAAAAATGCTTGCCTGTGATGGAACCCATGTTGGGCCATCTCTGCGATTATTGCAACATATTAGTCCCATTGAAACAGCGGACAGAACAGATGTTACTGTCACAGCAAGCCATTAATGCTTTCACAGAACCTTTATTACAAATATTCATGGTGACAAGTCTGGTGAAGGAGCAAGACGCTTTCTGAATTATATGTGTAGAAAATCAGCTTGCAAATTAGATTTAACTGAGAATTTGCCTGTTTTGTAATACATGTACATACATCGATGGATAGATATTGGCAATTTGTGAGGAAATGTATGAAATGAATGAGATATTTTGCACTCATTTACAGGTGTTGTCTCATTTTCATTTAAATTGGTTTGTGAGATGTATACATACATTTCCCTCTACAGGGAGCAGCTAAGTGTACTGTACATAAATGGAGGTGTAAACGTGGAGCATGCATGTCCCCATACACTGGAGAACCTGACAGTATTTATATTCGGAGCAGCCGGATTGCAATGAGAGATGAGGTACTGCACAGCTTCAATAACAGTGTGTTCAGTCCACATGACTTGCACATTTCATTTTCTTCATTTGTTATAGACATGTCCTATACATATTCAGCATTTAATCTTAATGCTGCAAAGTTTTTGAGCAAATTCTGTTTTGTTAACCTTTATTATGGGTGGCTATACACCAAGTAAGTAAGTAGAATGTTTTTCACATCATTTTTTCGGCCAGTATGGCCATTTAAATGACAATTGTATACACCAAAAATGCTTGCCTGTGATGGAATCCATGTTGGGCCATCTCTGCGATTTTTGCAACATATTAGTCCCATTGAAACTGCGGACAGAGCAGATACTACTGTCACAGCAAGCCACCAACGCTTTGACAGAACCTTTATTACAAATATCCATGGTCACAAATCTGGTGAAGAAGCAAGACCCTTTCTGAATTATTTGTGTAGAAAATCAGCTTGCAGATTAGATTCAACTGAGATTTTGCCTGTTTTGTAATACATGTACATATATCGATGGATAGATCATGGAAATTTGTGAGGAAATGTATGAAATTAACGAGACATTTTGCACCCATTTACAGATGTTGTCTCATTTTTATTTTCATTTAAATTGGTTTGTGAGATGTATACATATATTTTCATCTACAGGGAGCAGATAAGTGTACTGTATATAACTGTAGTTGTAAACGTGGAGAATGCATGTCCCCATACACTGGAAAACCTGACAGTATAATATTTATATTAATATTTATATTTGGAGCAGCCGGATTGCAATGAGAGATGATGTACTGCACAGCTTCAATAACAGTGTGTTCAGTCCACAGGGCACGCTCATTTCATTTTCTGCATTTGTTATAGACATGTCCTATACATATTCAGCATTTATTCTTAATCCTGCAAAGTTTTGGAGCAAATCCTGTTTTGTTAACCTTCATTTTTGTGTGGCATGCATCAATGAAAATTGATTTACAAGAGCATGTTGATTCGTACTGCCTGTATACGCCAGTTAGTAAGTAAAATGTGTTTTTGCGTCATTTTTCGACCAGTATGGCCATTTAAATGACAATTGTATACACCAAAAATGCTTCCCTGTGATGGAACCCATGTTGGGCCATCTCTGCGATTATTGCAACATATTAGTCCCATTGAAACAGCGGACAGAACAGATGTTACTGTCACAGCAAGCCATTAATGCTTTCACAGAACCTTTATTACAAATATTTATGGTGACAAGTCTGGTGAAGGAGCAAGACGCTTTCTGAATTATATGTGTAGAAAATCAGCTTGCAAATTAGATTTAACTGAGAATTTGCTTGTTTTGTAATACATGTACATACATCGATGGATAGATATTGGCAATTTGTGAGGAAATGTATGAAATGAATGAGATATTTTGCACTCATTTACAGGTGTTGTCTCATTTTCATTTAAATTGGTTTGTGAGATGTATACATACATTTTCCTCTACAGGGAGCAGCTAAGTGTACTGTATATAAATGGAGGTGTAAACGTGGAGCATGCATGTCCCCATACACTGGATAACCTGACAGTATTTATATTCGGAGCAGCCGGATTGCAATGAGAGATGAGGTACTGCACAGCTTCAATAACAGTGTGTTCAGTCCACATGGCTTGCACATTTCATTTTCTGCATTTGTTATAGACATGTCCTATACATATTCAGCATTTAATCTTAATGCTGCAAAGTTTTTGAGCAAATTCTGTTTTGTTAACCTTTATTTTGGGTGGCTATACACCAAGTAAGTAAGTAAAATGTTTTTTCACTGCATTTTTTCGGTCAGTATGGCCATTTAAATAACAATTGTATACACCAAAAATGCTTGCCTATGATGGAATCCATGCTGGGCCATCTCTGCGATTTTTGCAACATATTAGTCCCATTGAAACAGCGGACAGAACAGATGTTACTGTCACAGCAAGCCATCAACGCATTGACAGAACCTTCATTACAAATATTCATGGTCACAAGTCTGGTGAAGGAGCAAGACGCTTTCTGAATTATATGTGTAGAAAATCAGCTTGCAAATTAGATTCAGTAAGTAAGTAAGTAAAATATTTGTTTTACTTTACTTTTCGGCCAGTATGGTCATTTAAGTGAAAATTCCAGGTATTACAATATCCCATAGTGTGTAGTTAAAGTAGTAAAGGAAAGACAAAGCCAATAAAAGCATGCTCGTACTAAAATATTCAGTTTAAAGTGTTTGATATGATAAGATATACATATATTTTCCTCTACAGGGAGCAGCTAAGTGTAATTTAAATGACAATTGTTTACACCAAAAATGCTTGCCTGTGATGGGACCCATGTTGGGCCATCTCTGCGATTTTTGCAACATATTAGTTCCATTGAAACAGCCGACAGAGCAGATGTTACTGTCACAGCAAGCCATCAACGCTTTGACAGAACCTTTATTACAAATATTCATGGTCACAAGTATGATGAAGAAGCAATACGCTTTCTGAGTAAGTAAGTAAAATGTCATATTTACTTCACTTTTCGGCCAGTATTGTCATTTAAGTTAAAATTCCAAGTATTACAATATCCTATATTGCATAGTAAAAGTGGTAAAGAAAATATCAAACTGATAACAGCATGTTCGTACTAAAATATTCAGTTTAAGTAGGAGTAGTAGTAAATAATTGCTTTACGCCACTTTTCACTTACGTCACTTTTCTGCTCAAAAGGTCTTTTAAGTGACATTTAATACAATAAAAACGTTGTAGTCAATTGATGAGATGAATGATGTACAGATGATGATGTGAGGGTGGGGGTGATAGGGCATGGTGGGTTATTGAGAGCGTTTTCCTTCACTGGCCTAATAAGGGGTTCTGGGCATGTCTAGGGAATCTACCCCCAGACATGCCCAGACGGACGGAGACTTGGGTTTCGCTGTGCAATTTAATGCTGAAACTCTGTCACACGGTGCCTCGGAAATCAACAAAATAACTCCAGCAACATGCTCTGTAAGACAAGGGGACAGGTGGCTCCCTTCCTGAGATCTGGAAGGTTAAAAAGTATATTAGGTTGTTGAAGAAGCCAAGGTGGACATTCTGGTGGACGCACAAAGCTAATTGCGTTGAGATACACCTCTAGAGTAGGTATAGTCTATGGCTTGTTATTAAACAGTCTCTTGAACTCGGGGTTCACAACACACGAGTATGCCGGGTTCTCAGTTCATCTTCATATAGTATCGCAGGCCCAGCTTTAACCGGTGAGTCTCTAAAGAGGGCTCACCGGTCTCCACCTGAAGATTTCAATGGGCGATGTTCTGAATGCCCCTGAGCATAGTCTCAAACCATGGTTCGCGATTGGATCAAGTACTGCTAAGTATGATCGTCTTGCTGACCTATAAACAATACAACCATAGTCCAGTTTGGATCTGATGTGAGACCGGTAAATCCTCAGTAAGGTTGTCCGGTCACCACCCCAATGCTTGCTGGATATCACTCGTAGTAATTGTAATGCTTTCCTACACTTATCTCCCATATATTTGATGTGTGGAATAAAATTGAGTGAAAGACTTTTCCGGGTATAGTCAGGGAGCACCTGGAATCCCGTGTGAATTTAGTGGTGAAAGCAAACCAGTCACTTAGTTTAATAAAGGGGACCCCCAAGACCATAAAAAAACTTGTTGGCAGTCTGAAATCCTAGTGGTACATTTTTGGTGGAGTGTTAAAAAAACGGGCTAATTTATACCTAATTGTCTTTTCCGACAGTCAAAGTTTGCTTATTTATAGAAATACAAATCTTCAAATCAGTCAATTTTTTCACAGAGAAAGTTTAATTTAAGCTTTTTAAACACTATGGTGCTATACAGCCATTATTTGAATGTGATACTGATAAAAACCGAGTACTTTTTCAAAAAACATCATAAACCGATTAAAGCATATTTACCTTAAACATGTTTAACTCTGAACAAGTCCATCGACATGACTGGGCATATACTAGATGTATAGGTCTATATCACAAGTGGAGCCTATTACATATGAAATTGAAGAGTAAGAGAATACAGTCATTGTCACTTAATAGACTGCAGAGAGCGATGGGCAAAATGGAATGAAAACTATTTAATTTCAATGAGCAAAGTATATCACTGTTAGCTACTGTATTGTCTGTCTATTGATCAGATGTCTTCTTGTGGAGTATCTACCAGGCAGGTCATACACAACTAGTGTCTCTCACCATGATCACAGTCATCACTCATCATCGTTCACATCATCGCACTCTGGAACTAGCTGTTCTGAGTTCTCACAGGCTTCTTCTTCATCCTCTGAGCAACCCCAGATGTTAGAACAGTTAAGGCCTGATTCTGCCTGTTTCTTCTTGAATAATCACCATCTCAGCTTCTTCACTGAGACAATCTGGGCTTGTGGTTGGTAGACATTGCAGATGAATTGCTCAATGGAAGCAGCTGTGTTATCCTGCAGCTCATTGGTAGTTCCCAGGTTGATCAGAGCAGTGAGTATGCCCTCACTGGAGTCTTGAAATGCCTTCCAGAAAGCATGCTTGCCTTTTCCTGCAAAACTGCCAGCGTTGTCACTGCCACTCATGGCATGCAGGCCTGGTAGTGCCGCTGCTTTCTGAGGTCCTAAAGCTCCATAGATAGGGCCTAGTTGAATGGTCCTACTGTTTCTTTCTTCTGTTATGGCAAACGTTGTATCCTTACACAGTTCTGAATAACGTCTCACCGCCAAAAGAAGAACGTTTGTGTCAGGGGGCAAATCATGATACTTGTTGCACCAGAGGCTGTTGCATCAACTGCATGTAGATTCAGCTTTGTATCAGCCTCTTCGTGGTCACTGTCCAGGTATCTCTTGTCAGTATGGGTTGCTATGCATTGGGTGAATTATGCCACAACAACAGATTGTTCTAAAACATGGGCTTGCTGCAACATTTTGTCTGCTAAGTATCCAGACAACTCCTTTTTCGTATCCCCATGAGAGAGCAGTCTCTTCAGAGAAATCTTGGCAATGTTAGTGGAGTCTGTAATGTGGTAGGCAACAGCAGTCTGACTCCCTAGTCTTTTATTTCTGGTACATGTAGACTATTTCAGTGAATGTTGGACATCGTATCGGTCGAAAATGACCCGCACTTTATCCATTGAGCCGTACTTGTCCATGATAGAAGTGGTCTGCCAGCTGAGAGCAGTTGAGTTGCTTTCCCATCAACTGAATTTCTACCATCCCATCCACCATAGCTATTAGAGAAGCATGGTCCATTTCCTAGCTGGTTTCCATTGGCAGTTCTCCAGCATGATCACTCTCTAGATTGCATTATTGTCTGTACTGTCAGGGAGACTCTCAAGGATAGCCATCAGGTTGCTTTTCGTGTGACAGTGCAACATTTCTCCGTCAGCAGCAAACATGGACCTGGGCACAAATGAGAGTTCATGGCGGCCAACAGCATCTTCTAGGTTTATCTCTGGTCGTGACTTGGAAACCAATAGCAAGCGGACAAAGAGACTTCGGTCTTCTTTGAGTTCCATCACTTTCTGTCCTAGGCTGAGCTTCATTTTCTTCCCTGCGGCTTTCAAGGTTTGCAGCTGACATTTTTTTCATCAGAGCCCACAGGTTGGTTGTATTTGTGGTGATGCGACTTGTGACAAAATCATCAAACAGCTGTTGCCCAAGCTTGCTTTGTTTACACAGGTCTGTGGACAGGCATGACTGCCTTGGTGACTAAGTTGAACAACTCATCACTGTGCATGCACTTAGGTTCAAGGTGATGCCTACCAAGCCAGCAGATACTTCCATTGAGCGGTTGATATGCTCTAGAGCATAGTCAGCTCCTACTGCGCAATAGGGAACGTGCTGGTTCTTGCTGACTACCCAGTTGCCACTCAGAAATTCGCCGTAGATTTCAGCATCAGACTGTTTGAGTGCTTCCATGTCTGCCAAATAGACTGGAAGCATCCGAGGGTAGTTCAGCTTGCTATGAGCGAAGTAGTATTTGACAAATGTCTTGGTGCTTAGGAGATGAAGGTTCCAATCCCCGGTTCTAACTGACCTGGTGAACTGTAGCCTGACCACCACCATCTGCATGTACTGGCGCATAACAATAAACAGTGTTTTTTGGCTAACCTGGGAGTCAGACTGTGTCATCTTCTCTATGACATCCAAAGACTTGATCACATCTACATGTGTGCATGTGCTTGCTAAACTACTACAGAGCTGCGTTGTGACCACATGTGTCTCGATTGCCCTTCTCACATGTCTTCCTTTAAGGATTTGTTTGACTGTTGCTGGACCATACAAATCTGCCTCTGTCCAGGAGAAGTCCAGTCCACTGGTTTCTATATATAGGCACCGACGGTACGTAGCTGGGCCATTACAATGTGTAGTTCGCCAGGGCGAAGTACCAGGTGATTCATGTCACTTCTTGCCATCTGAAGCTGCTTTGCGGGTTTGTAGAGGCCCATATCAAGAGAGATGACTGTCTTTCTGTCAGGCCCCACCACTTTGGCGTTGATTCCCTGAGCCTGCATTAGGATGGTCAGCAGCGTTTTCCATTCGTGTGCTGGAGCAGCAAGCAATGGTGGCGTACCAACCCTGGTTGTAGGTAAATTGTGGCTGACAAGAGAATGATACCCAGACCAGGTCGGAATGTTTTCTTGGGAGGTCTCTTTATTAGCTGGCTGTTCCTCAGACCGTATAATGCTTGGGGACACCTTCACTAGGCTTCTTCCCAGAAGCCAGGCTGCATCTGGCAGGAGAGCCTCTGTTATGTGTTGTTGCTCTTCCTTTGTCCTGAACGTAGAGTACGTGGTGGTTGGTGGCTGAGCTGCTGGCTTGGGACAATCAAGTAGCATTGTGACTGTGCTGGGAAGCTCTTTCAAGGAACGTTCACCGGATGGTTCATCAAGATCAAGCTTTGTGGTTTCATCTCCATCATGACATCTTTGGTAAATCGCCATGGCAGTTCCATGTAGAGTGCGTTTTCCATCTGGGGTGTCCTCTGCAAAGTCGACATTATCAACAGCAAAGAAGATGTATCTCCCCAGGATGAAATCAGGGGGCAGGTAGAGGCCATTATTGTCCATCATTCTCTTCACCACACTGGTAGCAATCTGGGTCTCCATGCGCAACAGTCTGTTGTATTCAACAGACATTCCAAAGCCATGCAATATGTTGATCACCTTCTTACTTCTGATGGCTTGGCGAATGGCTACCCCAACTGCGAGCTGCTGTGGCATTTCCCTAGCTGTTTTAAGGGTCTGAGTAGTCTTCCTTCTGACTTGATGTTTTGACAAGAACATCGACACTGTGGTCTGGGCCAAGCTGATGGCATTCTTGTTCACAGCTGAAGATTTGGCATCGCTGGAAAGTGTTGTGTTTGGCCCTTGGATCACCCAACGGAAGAAGCTGTATAGTTCCTTTGGAAGATGTTCATCATCCACAGCAAGGAGGGAGCCACTGAATGACCAGGGCTGGGCTTTACTGATAGCCTTTCTCAGCACGGATGCAGCGTCATACAGGGCCTTCATATCTGCATCAGTACTGTTTTCTGCAAGTTGAATTGCTGCATCTCTGGTGCATTTGATGCTAACCCGCTCTGGTTCGTTCGCGTGCTTGGCCTTGTGGAATTCTACATCTGGTATTTCTCTCTTGAGGAGCTTTTTCAATTTCGGGCGACTACATGTGGGGTTTCTTACAATATTTGCTGACAGGATGCTGGTGTATGTCGTCTGGAGCACACCTATATTGATGAATTTACCATCCAGTAGCTTACCCTTGACCAAACTGAGAAACTCAATATCAGCCGCAAATTCATCTGCTTTGCTATTCTCAGGCACTGGGTCTGATGCCCTGCGGTGAACATGCGTGACGCACTTGGCCCAGCAGCGCTTGTGGTATTTGATGTCGATTGCATGGGCATGATTCTGTGTTGATTCCAGTATTTAGCTTGACACAGAATCTCTCGTTGTCGCTTAACTCAACTGCTTTCTTGAGAGCACGCCCAGCATTTTCCGTGGCAACGGTGTGAAGAGGATTACCTTTCGTGGCCCCTACATCGCAGAAAAAAAAACAGAGTTCTCTTTAATACGAACAGACTGAGAACGAGTGAAAGTACCACAATATGATGAGCACTTTTCGAAGGACTCTCTTCTGTCGTGTCTGCTCCAAGCATCCAGGTTCTTTTCATACCTCTCTTTAGCTCTCTTGCACATTCCTGTGTGTACAGTGTGCTGGTAGCATCTTCTGTGCCATGATGCATCCTTAGATTCAAGGTCATGACCTGTCAATTGTCCATGGCGTCTGCTGACTTCAGGATAGTGCTAAGTGTCCATCACCATATTTTGCCCTGTCTCTTGTGAATTCCAGAACCTTCCAGTGGGCAGTTGGCTTCTCCACAAGCAGTTCCTCTGGTTTTTTTTGGCAAATGATGCAGATTGTGAAGTCTGTGTCGTATCTTGTGGCTTTTGCAGTTGACGTGCCCATGCTGGCCTGACTCTCCATTGTAGAAGCTGTATGGTGCAAACTAGGGACACAGATGTAAGGCCCACTACCATTACTACCTCCACCGCAGTGCAGTTATATCATAGGGGTTAAGAGGTATAGTCTATGATCTAGTCTATGGTCTTGTTCCTGTTAACATGGTTATTCGGCATGCTGTGGGGATTGACATGATATTGACATACAAATTAGCCTGGATTATGGCAATGGTTGAAATTATTCTGATGTAAAAATTGACAATATAACATGTATGTGAAACAATTGTGCATCTGGATTTCTTCTGCAAGTGTAGATTTATTATGTTGATTTTTGAGTGGTATTGGCTGATCACTCACGCGACGCACATAGAAGACGCTTAAAGTGCATCTATTTTTGTCGGCTTGTAATTCTGAAAAGACCAAGATCTCAGACTGCCAACAAGTGTTTTTTTGTTATTTGGGATCCCATCAACATATGTGGATGGGTGGCTTGCTTTCACCACAAAATTCACACGGGACTTCAGTTTGGTACAGATGCTCCCTGACTAGTAGGTGTACATGGTATAGGCTACATCCAATGTGATTTAATATGGCATACATGTCTTTGTCCGGGTCTTTGTCTTTAAACATGTTCAATGTTTGATGAATTTTGTGCCTGCTATGCATGTGGGTGGTGTTACTAGACCACATACAGCATGGTGTACTGCAGTTCCACAAGCATACATTCACAGTCATTTGTGACTAGTCTATATGAAGTATACTTTGTAGATTTGCATCAACTTCTGGTGGTGGGTCCAGTCCGGTGGCGTGTCCGGGCAAGCTGAACATACTGGCCATGCAACTACTAGTCTGACACAGCGAAACCCAAGTCTCCGGCCATCTAGGCATGTCTGGGGGTAGATCCCTAGACATGCTCAGAACACCTTATCCGGAGAGCGAAGGAAAACGCTCTCAATAACCCACCATGCCCTATCACCCCCACCCTCACATCATCATTCTGTACATCATTCATCTCATCAATTGACTACAATGTTTTTATCGTATTACAATGTCACCTGATCTTGGTGCCGATGCTTTATCTCACTCTCATGCTCTGACAATGTTACTGCTCCTTGTCCTGCAACTGAAGAGCTGTACAGTCACACTGAGACAGACAACAGCATTACTAGTATTGCTGGAGATGGAACCTCCCCAACCGTTTCTGATGGTGCGACCAATCCTAGAGTGCGAGGATTCTACTTTCTGCCACCAATTTCCCTCAAGACCAGATTATTCCAACCCATGCTAGCAGCCTAGGCCTATTGGCACTGACCAACCACACCACTGGGACATCGGGATGCTGATGACTGGTAGTGGTCAGGGGTCAGTTGACCTGGTCACTGACAGTGATCAGTACCACTACCTGACTCAAGGCTACAGAGGCACACAGTTTGCAGCTTATTTAGTCACAAAGAAGGGCAGGAGCATCCCTCTCACCTTCTCACCCTCTCAACTGAAAAAGTTTGAGTGGTTGGTATACTCCCCTTCACAAGGTGGTGGTTACTGCAAATACTGTGTCTTGTTGCAGGCCAAGTTGCCCAAAGAGGTCGGTACCCTGGTGAAGGGGGTACTGGGATGATTGCTAGTAGTAGTACTTTTCGCCCCCATTCGGGGAGGGACATTAGGGATCTGTTTCGTCTGTTGGATGCTGTTACGGCATTGTACGGAAGCATTAGTCTATTGCAATCATCCAAGGGCAGCTGCAGCCTCCTCGTATCTGGCTATAATCTTCGGGCGGATTGCCAGTGGCGTACCCTGGTTCCTCCGCTCAACAGCGGAGCCAATGCAGCACCCGCATCAGTGCTGGCGCTGATGTAGGCTGTGGTAGCCTTAAATAACCGGCAATAGCGTGTTTGACATTAGGTCTCTCACGTGGGATGAATGGAGTTACCCAGAGGGAGTGATCCTTCCTATTGTTACTCTGGGGACTATCCGACCTGAGGATAGCGGAGCTGCGCAAAATGCCACAGAGTTTCGTCATTAAATTGTACAGCGAAACTCAAGTCTCCGGCCGTCTGGGCATGTCTGGGGGTATATCCCCTAGACATGCCCAGAACCCCTTATCGGGCGAGCGAAGGAAAACGCTCTCAATAACCCACCATGCCCTATCACCCCCACCCTCACATTATCATCTGTACATCATTCATCTCATCAATTGACTACAACGTTTTTATCGTATTACAATGTCACTTAAAAGACCTTTTGTGCCGAAAAGTGACGTAAAGCAAAGATTTACTACTACTACTACCCTGGTGAAGACCCCATTCAAGCATTTCAGCAAGGCCAAAGGCAGAAATGTCACAAAACATACATCATTTGACAATGCAGTGATGGCAGGAAAGGCCTTTCTGGGCACATACAACAACCCAGAAACCAGAATCGACAGAATGGTTGAACAAAGGGCAAAGGCAGTTTTGGACCAGAATCGCCATGTCCTCTCCATCATCGTAGACACCATCAAACTATATGGGATGCATAGTCTCCCTTTACGTGGGCATAGAGAGGACAACACAGGAGAGCCGCTCACTAACCAAGGAGTCTTCAAAGCGATTCTAGACCATACTGCAAAATGCGACCCCATCATCCGTGAACATCTAGAACAAGGAAAGAGGAACCAGCAGTACCCCTCGAAGACCATACAGAGCCAAATAATCAGTATCACTGCAGACTGCCTGCGTCAGGAGATCTTGGCACCTCTGAAACAAGTCAAGTACTTCAGCGTTATGGCTGATCGCCATGCTAACCAGGAAGTGCTATCACTGAGCTTGAGGTTTGTGGATGTGACCGACACTGACAAAAAGCCTCACGTGAGGCCTTTCTTCACCTCCTGAGGACAACTGGGAAGAGTATTGCCACAGCCATCCTAAGTCACCTCGACAAGCACGGTTTAGATGTTCAGGACATGTGTGGGCGGTCCTACAATGGGGCTTCTGCTATGTCAGTCGAGGAAAAAGGAGCACAAGCTCTCATCAAGGAGAAAAACCCACTGGCCACACGCACTGTGGCTCACATATTCTGAGCTTGGTATGCAAAGTACAACTCTCCGGAACATAGTCGACCTGATCAATGAGATCTTCCTATTCTTTCATCTGTCCTCCCTAACGTCAACGGTTCCTAGAAACTGTTCTTGAGGCAAATGCACCAGACAGCAGGGTGAAAAAACTCAAAGGTCTATGTAAAACACGGTGGACAGAAAGGCATGAGTGCCTGGAACTGTTCCGTGCACTCTATATGAGTACATTTTTACGAGTGTGAATGCCATGGTGCAACCCAGATAATATGCCGAGATTGAGTCATCATGGGACTGGGATGGCAAAACACTTACAGGGCTTCATGACTTCTCTCAGGAATGGCCGCAACATTGTTGCACCAGTCATCCTCGTGAATGGTCTGGACACTGTGAAAGGTCTAAGCACCAAACTCCAGAAGAGAGATGCAGATGTGGTCATCGCCTACAACCTCATTGACACAGCTATCGAGGAGGTGGGTAGACAGAGAGTAGACTTTCGCTCAGTCTGGAGCAGCTGGTTCACAGAGGCCGAAACTAACGCTGCTGATGTTGGAGGCGAGATTGCGATCCCCAGAAGGGCCAAGCACCAGATACATCGTGCAAATACACCAGCAGACACAGCAAGGTATATATTCGACATTGATCTTACTTGCATCTATTTTTACCGTTTTAACTTCCTTGGTACAACCTCGAACTGTTATGATTGATATGCTGTATCAAGATGGGTTTTTTCTCAGTGCATTCTACAAGAGAACTGCAGAGTCACTGGCAGAGTCACTGCTCTTTTGGGAGAAGGATTTGCCTGTACCCCATGCCCTGAAGGTACTTTATTGACACTTCGCCTTTATAGTGAGTTATGGTTGCTGCAGTTATACAATAAACTTGGTCTAGTCGTAATTACATATAATTATTGTTGTTCGTTGTGAGCTTTCAAAGAGAGCTGGAACATTGGAAGCGTTTCTGCATGACTCAACAAGTTGACCTCCCTGGCGACCTGACTGCCACCCTACCACTAACTGATGGCGACATTTTCCCCAATATTAGAGAGTTGGTCTTGGTTGGATGCACTTCACCAAGTGCCCTGAGACGTAACGAGACGTACCTGCGTTCCACCATGACTGAGGAGAGGCTCGGGAGTCTAACCCTGATGTCTGTTCACTACAGCAAAGCCGCCCAACTAGACACAGGAGAAGTGGTGATGCAGTTCGTCAGGGCCCATCCAAGGCGCCTATTCTGCAGCTCAATCCTGTTCGATTGACTTGGCCTGTCTCAATGTGTTCATAAAATGGCTTTTAATAAAGTGTTCAGCAGTTTGAAAAGATTTAGTCTTTTAAACTCCCGACTTCTCATCTTCTAACCCAGAAGGGTCACTTCAGATTCGACCTACTGTGTAGGCTTTTTATAAGATAACACACTCAACACAGCAGACTCAATAACTCTCAGGAACACTCATTGTTGTTTTCACCTTTAATACCGTTCACATTAGCCGAGTAAACAACGACTCTGGGCGAGCGCAGCGAGCCACAGAGCCGTGAATCTAGTATCAAAGTGGCTTTGATACCAACTTTAAATTGCTCTTCTGGACTTAATCTGATGAGCTATGGCCAATCTAACATCATCTTGCTTATAATAAATATATTTTCTTACATATCTGTTATTCTTGGGCTGATATGTGACATATTGAACCTGAATTTAGGTCAAATACAACTACAATTCACGGCGACATAGTTTGCATCAACCTTTGCCAGTGCGACATGAGCGACATCTATGTGAGGAGAATTCGTCCGCTGAACACGCATGCTCAGACCGCCTTTAAGTTGTTTATCAACACAAAAACACGTGCGTGAAGCACAAGAAAAAGGCAGATACCACGTGCGATGACGTCATCTACCACGTGCAATGATGTCATCTCACAAAATCTCGCGTTTCCACCCCACTCCACCCGAGATCACTTGGTAGCCTCAAGTGTAGTTTCAAATAAATGACATGAATATAAACTTACTTTCCCTTTCTAACAATAAAAAATCTTCACATATATGCGTCAAATATGGTAGTGAAGACGTGTACACTGCAGGTAAGTCAGCGAATTGCGATTTACCCCGAACTGGGCACAGTTTATTTCTGTGGCAGGACAGCGGCTGTACACAATTTCGCGCCGTAGGCCGATCAGCGCTACGTTCACATTAAATACATTCTTATGTCTGCTGTTGTGGACATATGTCATACTTGCCAACATTTTGATTCAAAAAATCGGTAGGTTTTGACAAGACAATTAGAACAGGTCTATGGTTTCGACCTGGTCCGCAGGATGCGTGCTCCCAAGTGTGTGCCAAAGGTGGGCCCGGCCTGGTAAGGGGGGTGCGGAGGCATGCCCCCCCCCCCTTCCGAATTTTTTTTAAATAATGTGCTCTATGTGTCATTTCCTGCATTCCAGCGACAGTTTCACCATTTATTTTGAGTATATGTTTTTTATAGTAGACCTAGCTGGGGTAGATTTACAGGTGTATTTTATCTTTGAGCTGATAAGTTAAAATGCGGTAGGATATGCCTATAAAATCGGTAGGCAGTGGATAGACCTTGAAATCGGTAGCGTACCGCCAGAATCGGTAGGGTTGGCAGGTATGATATGTAGATTCTGATCGATGTCGTGTTTTTGTATTTGAAAGAACAGTTGTTTTGAAGTGTTTACAAAAGGAATTCACGTCGACAAAAAAATGATGTTAAATAGCTTATTTTCCATGTTAAAATGATGACGAACCAGTGTTGTATGAATTATATTTTTATTAATTATGTTTATAAAGTAAAGTGCTTATACTAAGAGTTTTCAATAACTTAACTAAAGTTTAATTCATGTATTATTATTTTAAACCTTCTATTATCGTCCTATCAATCATGATTGAAAATGTTACACTCAACTGGTAATATGAACAATGCTAATATCCGATTGTTGTAGGTTGAACCATTCTGGCGTGGTTTAGTATATGATTATTAAAGAAGGCTTGAATGCGTCTCACAACCTGAGTTTGGTCTTTTTATCCGTCACATCTGCATTCTGGAAAAAATCACAGTCAGCGTCAAAGCGGAACAGCTTTTGATCTTCAAGTTTACTAAATTCAGACTAAAAACTCAAGTCAACCTAACTTCTACCAACGTCTCTCGGCCGTGTCCCGTCCCATCTCCTGCCCTCTGCTCTGCTTTCTCTCACACGACGCTCTGGATTTTATAATAGATCTGTTCTGCTCTGACTCATCTCTGCGTACGTCTTTTACCTAGTTACGTGGCATAGTCCACGTGGCGATGAATCACCGCTCATCATCGCCGCTGTTACCATCTAACTAAATACAAAATCAATACATTGGTGAAACAATATGAACATTACAAAAATGCCTCTTTCTTATCCCCAAATTATCTTAAAAGATGCCTCAGAATGCAGGAGAGAGCAACTAGATTTCAAAAAATTTACTGGGGGGCATTCCCCCGTACCCCCGTAGCATGGCGTGCCTACGGCATGCTATGGTGCCTTTGGCACCAGTGGGTTCAGTGAACTGCAAACCCTCCCCCCCTCCCTTGGCTCAAAGCTACATCGGCACCTGCTCTCAATAAATATCCGTTTGAATCATTGAATAGTTGTCCAGCAAGAATTCAAAGAATAATATAGAAGCTTCAAAGGTACGACATAAAATTAATCCATAGTCCTGGAAAGAACATGGTTATAGCAGATGAACTAAGCAGAAGCCCAACTGACATGAAAGTACATCAAATGAAAATGAAGACGAACAACTGTGGAGTATTAATGAAGCTGCTCATTCACTCACACAGTGTCCGTCCCGATCAGAATCAACTGAAGATAGAGAAGAAGACTCCACAGTCTATGCAGAAAGTATATTGGCAGCACTACCAATAACACACAAAAAGCAAGCAGAGATTATTGAAGAATCCACAAAAGATCGCTTGATGTTGAGGCTAAGAGATGTAATAATGTCTGGATGTAAGTAAGTAAGTAAAATATTTGCTTTACTTCACTTTTCGGCCAGTATGTCCATTTAAGTGAAAATTCCTAGTATTACAATATCCCATATTGTATAAAAAAAGCATGTTCGTACTAAAATATTCAGTTTAAAATGTTTGATATGATAATATGACGATGCTCCTGGCACCTGTATGTAACGAGTCTGATGACATGTTGTACAACACAGTTTAATGAGTATAAGAATGTGAGTATAAAATAATGTAAAATATGAAGTGATTATAAAATGAACGACTTATCAAGTCACTATATCTCCATGAAATTGGAGTGATTGTGTAAAAACTACAAGTCTAAGGCTAATAATTAAAACATATAATATAGGTTACATTCCCGAAGGAACTGAATAATAAAACCAGCAGGGGTGTCCCTGAATAGCTCAAATAAGGAATTAAATGCAAAATACTTCCTTCTGATGTGCGCATATTTTGCACAACTGAGAAGGACATGTCTTAAAGTGAGACGAGTATTGCAGCACATAGGTCGCAATTCTCCTCTCAATAAATAGCCGTTTGTGAAATTGGCATGGCCAATTCTGGCCCTACATAAGACAACGTCATCTTTTCGGCGTTCCATCGGTGTGAAAGATCGCTTAATGATTGGTTGTACCTGTAATGCTGGTGACATTGATGTTCCATTCACCTTGCAAAATGTCATCAAGATATACAAAGATGTTGTATTTGAAATCAGTATATGGTATATAATAAAACTGTTTTGTCTTATCCAGGGCAGCCTTGGCCAAAACATCAGCCCGTTCATTGCCCTGTATTCCAATATGGCTGGGTACCCAGCAAAAAACAATGTCCTTTTGCCCAGACAAGTAGTGACACATATGCAAAATATTGTAAACAATTGGGTTGTTGAGTTTTTGACTCTTAAGAGCCTGCAATGAAGCGAGTCTGTGATGATCATGAACTCCTCGTCACTACTATCCCAGATGTATTCGATGGCAGCTTCAATAGCTAACAGCTCTGCTGTGCAAATTGAAGCATCATCGTGGTGTGTTGGGAGTATGGAGTCCGCAGGCTCCTACGCCCTCAACCACCAGGATCCCTTCTCCCACCTATACAGGGTGCAACCCACGGCAAACAGGTTGAGGGTGTGTTTAGCCTTCTAAAAGAAGTTAACAGGGGGACCACGTGGAGTTAACACCCTCCCCCCCCCCCCCCTTGTGCATTTGGTACGGTTTTCCAAATATTACACATATTACAATAAAAAAAATTCTCAAGTTATAGTAATGATCTAGCTATACGGCACTGTGTTCCAGATATTACACATACTAAAGTCAATAATGATCACAAGTCCGCTATTTCAAATTGTATAAGTATGAAATTTTTCAGGGCATATTCCTCATTGAAACTGCACATTTTATTCTATAATAATGGGCTAGCTACCTGGTACGGCTTTCCAGATATTATGGGGGGATGGGTGTCACCTCCGCGTGGTCCCCCCTGGGCAACTTTATAGAAGGCCAAGCACACCCAAACGTTTTTGCCTTTCTGCAGTTTTCATCGAACCGGGGTTTATCTATTTTTTGTGTCGTGAAGTTTCTTTCTCATGTGTTTTTTGTGTTTGCTTTCCAGTGGTTCAGGGTTTTTCACCGAGGTTGTTATGTTTATTTTCCGGTAGTTTTCAGTTCAAATTCTTTATATATTCTCTATATATTCATATTCATATATTTTTTGTATATTTTTTCATTGTACAGTCAGTTCTTTGATCTGTGCTTGGTGATTTCTCTGTAATGTCGCCCCCGGATTGATCGTCCAGCACATACTTTGTACATATACAGAATTGTTTGAAGTATATATTAGTGTATCGTCATTGATTGATTTACCAGGGTTGTAATAATTTGTTTAATGGTTTCTCTGTTTATTGTTTCATATATATATTCATATTTATGTCAATTTATATACATACAGTATATACATACAGTACATACATACAGTAATTTAATTTTAGTGGGTACAGTGCTGGTTTGGTGTCGATCGTCATCCGGATTATGTATTCAATGGCAGCTTCAATGGCCTCAGATTAAGTTGAGCCAAAATTTTACTCTCACACTCCGGATATGATTGGCACTGAACCAGCATTGGTCCTATTCTCAAAATATTTTTACACAAAAATATATTAAGCATGATTTATTTCTCTTATTATATATTTGTTTTAACAAAGACACTGTTTTGTGACTTTCAATGGTTATTATTTTTCTCATCTTTTTGTGTTAATTTATATTGTGTATCGGCGCTGGCGCTGTGTCAGGTTCTTAGAATGTATACACAAAACTCGCTAAATATAGGTGCCATATAGGCCCTATCATGCTATCATCAATCGTTTTGATCTCAATGCCTTAGTGCGGACATACTATTATCAGTTTGGACTTTTTACTTTATCACTTTTACTGTTCAAGATATCATATTAATATTTTAGTCTTAATTGTCATTTAAATGGCCATACTGGCCGAAAAATGACGTGAAAAAGATATTTTACTTACTTACTCCAGATATTACGCATTTTGAAGTAATTAATTGTCACATGCCAGCCATTTTTAACTTTAATCAGAGTTAAAATTTAGTCTATTGTTAAAACCAGGTTGTCCATACATGTATAATTTTGATTCATGACATCGGTTAGTCAGATAGACAATGTATAAATGTTACTTTTTTTACAGGGGATTTTTCACATGGGACAGAGGCACCTCTCGTGAGACGGCGTCTAATAGGCAAGCCCAATGCATGAAAAATAACAGAAAAGAAGTTGTTGATTCCCGTAATCGAGACAAAATAAAACTGCATGTGAGACACATCAGCTCGAATGAGGATATTGCAGATACATTCGGATGGTTCATTGAAGATATCCGAGATAAAAAATGTCCAAGGACTTTGATATTTTGCAAAGGGAAGGATGTTAGCCCTACTGGCCTCATTAATGCTACGATGCTGCGTATATTAAGTCCTGCCTATTACCATAATGAAACAATTTCCTTGATAAACATTTATCACAAGGACACATTGGACACCACGAAGGCTTGAATTGCTGAAAATATGGCAAATTCAGATGGGGACATAGAGATTCTCCTTGCAACTGATTCTGCTGGAATGGGAGTGAATTTCGCTGGAACCAGTCAAATCGTTTATTATGGACCACCGCGAGATATGGACACACTGATACAACAAATCGGCAGAGTTGGAAGGTCTGGTGAACCATCTGATTATCTTCTCTTGTACCATGGCAGACAATAAAGAAATATTGAGGCAGCTTTTCTGAATCATATAAAAAATGAGGGTTGTCGCAAACAAAATATCCTGTCTGCTTATTTAGCGACAGTGGATTCTGTCACATTATTGGCACATCTTTGCTGTGAAATTTGTCACAAGACATGCACTTGCTCTGATGGTATTTGTCCTGTGTCACATCACAAAGCCTGTATACTGGCTGTGGATGATGGATGTACAGCCAATCTTCCTCTTCGACATGTCACCCAAGACGAACACATGTTAATAAGACAGAGTCTGGAAAATTTGCATATCACCCTCCTGCAAAGAACCCCTTCATCTACAAATTCTAAAGCTGTTGTCGCTATGGATGTAATTTACGGCATCGATTCATCGGTAATTGATGCTGTTGTATCAAAATGTGAATACATAGACTCAATTGATGATTTATTGGACAAATGCAATGTGTTTTCATATGATCTGGCATGCTCAATCTACAAGTGCTTAGCAGAAATATTTCCAGACATTCAAGGATATGCAGCATCAGATTAAATATTTCATTTTCAAATACATGGGTACAAAAGTATATAATACATATATTTTGCAGGATATTAAATTTGTGTAACATGTAATAATAATATGGTATGTCATTATTGGTAAAGTCCTTGACATGTTTGATTTAACACATATATACGGAAAGAATATATATATCAATATATATATCAAGAAAAGTATACTTCTTCACACTGAAATAACCAATAATATTTAATTTTCCCACATGCTGGTAGCCTGAGGCTATCGAGAAAAGCATTAGAAGAAATAAATTAGGGAGAAACTGATTGATATCTTCTCCAAAGAAGGACCAATAAATGACACTAGCAAGTTATTGACAAGGGAATGTTAGAAACATCTGCAGAGGAAATACATCAACTTGGTTCCCCCCAGTAAGTAAGTAAAATGTCTTCTTTACTTCACTTTTCGGCCAGTATGGCCATTTTAGTGGAAATTTCAAGTATTACAATATTCCATATTGTATAGTAAAAGTGGTAAAGAAAAGACAAAGCTAATACCAGCATGTTCGCACTAAAATATTCAGTTTAAAAAGTTTGATATGATGGTGCCTATATGTAATTAATGGGGTTCAAAGATGGGGGTTGTGACCGTGTCTGCCACCGGATACAGATTCAAATCTACAGGTAAGATACATAGAGGTTACTTACATGGTACTATTTACTGTCCAAATTCTATCAAGCTAAACTTTAGTTAGAACAGAGTCCAGTACTTTCGAAATTGCTAATTACATTATTATTCAATGTAAACACTCTACAGTCGCCAATTTTCACCCGATCTTCTTTTTTCTGAGCACTGATGGATTAGCCTGGTTAAGTTAGAAAAAAATTACTAATTGTTATATTTAATATGGCCGCCATGGTACTTCTAAAACATAGTTTCATCGTTACTGCATCGGCAATCAACTTTTAATTGTGGAAGATGGTGACTTTTATATTTGCCATGCAAAAATAACATTATTTGTTTTTTGTATTATTTCAGGGGGAAGAAGTACACAGATATCTCGAATAATGGCCTCGGACATGATGTTGTGATGGACATGATGCAGCCATTGCTGGGAAAAGGGCATCACTGTTTTACAGACATGTTCTACACCAATCTTCTGCTTTCTGATAGCCTATTATTATTTCACACAGATATTACAGGCACTGTTCAGGATTGTCATTTTCCACTAATGCGCCACTTGGTGAATCCTGGTACCAAGATGGGGATGGAGGTTATTCATGCTGTTGACATACATATTGTTGGGCAGGGTGGCCCCCGGAGGGGTGTCATGCGACCATTATTTACTTTGAGCTAAGAGAGGAAGAGTGAAGAAAACTTTGCAAAATCTGAAACCTTGTCTCCTCTCTTTACACTTCTTCACGAGTCCTAATCATTTAGGTGTCCGAGACCAGGGATATTAGTCAGTATGGCTGAGGACCTATTGTGGGTGGGAAGAAAGTAAAGAGAGGACATGCATGATTCGTGAGAAGACAGAAGATTGCATAACTAATAGAGGAACACGTGGCGACGAGGGGGCGGCCATTTTGAACATGGATTCGCTGGGCAGTCTCAGGCAACACAGACTTTTTAAATTCCTTTTGAAGGCAAACCCTTCAAGTGGTGACCCCGACGTGATACATTCACAAAGAGGAATTTACAGCGGGCAGTCTGTGCTGGACTAGCAGACTGCCATCAGGATACACACTTTATTGGATTCATTCACATGGTCAGCCCGGCCAGTTGAACTTCGCATATGCTGGTCGCCATGAAGAGCATCGCCTGTTTCACAACGTGCGCTGGTGCATAACTGGGCAACCTATGGAAAGTGAATCGCCATATCGATCAATATCTAACCAGCTGTAAGACAACGTTTCCATGAATCACCACTATTCGTCTGATTGTCATGTAAGATATTGGTTTCCCTACATTCAGTGAACCACACCATTTCTCTGGTTTATATACTAGTGGATATATATTTGTGAATATATGCCCAGGGTGAATTCTTAAATACTTTCACAAGTATATAAATTTGTTAGCAAATGCTATAGAAAAATATTAAAACCAATTGTAGTGACAATGACGGATACTGAGCTGGCAGCCTCTGATACCGAACGGAGCCAAGGAGCAGGTGACCACGGTGTTACAGGCAGTTTCTATCAAGCTGCCGCCTTTCTGGTCAAGTGACCTGGAGCTGTGGTTCGAATAAGTAGAGGCTCAGTTTGCCACGCGTAACGTCACCAGGCAGTTGACTAAATTTCACTATGTCGTTGGTTCTTTAACCCCCAAAGTGGCTGCTGAGGTTAGAGATATTCTAATACGACCTCCCGATGACGAACCATATGATACCCTGAAGGAGGTGTTGACCGGCCTGCGCACAACATTATCT
The DNA here is from genome assembly GCA_964017125.1 of Flabesymbios commensalis. Classification (NCBI taxonomy): domain Eukaryota; kingdom Metazoa; phylum Annelida; class Polychaeta; order Terebellida; family Flabelligeridae; genus Flabesymbios; species Flabesymbios commensalis. The sequence goes on along the minus strand of OZ024913.1, from coordinate 77,434,086 downwards.
GAATCAAAACGCCTAGAGCAGCTCCTAAGTGCAGAGGAGTTGGGTGATCGTAAACCAACGCAGCTGCTTCTCTGTATGCAACAACTCCTCGGTGACAAATCCCCTCTGATGGATGACAACTTGTTGACCCAGCTGTTCATACAGCGGCTGCCACCCAGCATACGTGTTGCGTTGGCCAACTTCATTGATTGAATTAAATTAGACGCCTTGTCTCAGTTGGATAAGATGGTTGAAGCCGCTGGACCACCAACGCTCGTTTTAACTGTTCATAACCAGCTCACCATTGCCGTCGCCACTGCCACATCACCACAGGATGCCTCATATTCAGCCTTGCATTCGGAAGTCATGGAGTTGCGTCAAGATATGGCTGAAATAATATGAGCGCTCGCAGGTTCCGCTCGGTCTTTTCCAGACTTCTCTCCATCCATCTGAGGAATCCTGAGATTGGCACAGATTATTCAAGAGTAGAAACAACAGATCAAGTGATACATCAGGCAAATGTTTCAGAAACTGGTAATGAATACTTATTGCACATATTGACATATTGACATCTCCATTGAGGGTAAAGTGTCTTGCCAAAGGACACAAAAATCGAAACGATGTCCAAACGTTGATAGGAGAGAATCATGATATGATATGCATATGGCACTGCTTTTTGGTCGATAAAGGCTCAGATCGGTACGCTGTCGCCAGATACAGGCCGAGCTGAAGGCGAGTGCCTGCATCGACGACAAGTACCGATCTGAGCCTTTATGGACAAAAAAGCAGTGCCATATGCATTTTATCGTATGACCACCCACATGTTTAACTGATAATTAAAATATTTAGACTACAATGCGTCAGTATAACGTAAATAATTCACAATCGGAGAACGAATTGTTGACAAGTTTTTGTCGATACAGTAAGTTATCAGTAAAAGTCTCGTGGTCGATAACACCTGTGGGAGTACGATAATTCTCTTAACATCTGCCTCGAGCATGGCAGGCAGTGGCAATTTCTTTTAGTGTATTTCAAAAGTATTATTTGAAATTATCTCAATGCTGATGTATCTGATCATTTAGCATGTTTAGACAATCATGATTAAATTTTGTCATGTTTATAGGGCGGGGGCAATAGGGTAGTGGTTAGCACCGCTGCCTTTCACGCCAGAGTATGGGGTTCGGTTCCCGGTCTCGGCAGTTTGAAAGAAACAAAAAATGTTTCTTCCCCATCCACGTGGGAAAGTCAGTATTGCGGGGAGCCTCCATGACCGAGAGGTAGCGTGCTCGGCCTCAGACCGCCAGGGCTCAAATTTCGAATCCTGTGTCTGGAGGACAGTGTCATCTCAATCATCTCACCATCCTCAGGAGGTTATCCTGGCCCAGTTTAGTATATATGTGCACAAAGGTGGCCTAAAGCCTGATTCACTTCACTTGTCATGTTTATAGTCCCTTTAAATATTCCTTTAAAATAATTCACACTCATTTTTGATACACTACTCTCTGTCTTTGATACACTAGAATCTGTCCACAATAAAAGCACCTCTCGAAAAAAAATCCCAGTCTTGTACGTAGGATTGAGATCCACCAACCACAGGCTGAGTTTTGAAACAATCACAGAACTCCTAGTCAAAAAGGGGGCGCCAACGTCATAGTAAGCCGGTTTTTTTTTTGCAATCCAAGCACCGGTTCATAAGTTATCGTGCCCACAAGCTTTTTAGGCGGCCATCTTTTTTTAAAAGGCTGCGGCAGCCATTTTGTTATTAATGGATTCATCCCAAAAGTTAATCAGATCATCAGAAATACCTAAATAACAACCATACCACATTTGAATGCAATCCAAGCAACGGTTCAGAAGTTATCGATAGGGCATGGTGGATTATTGAGCGCGTCTTCCTTCGCTCATCTGATAAGGGGTTCTGGGCATGTCTAGGGGATCTACCCCCAGACATGCCCAGATGGCCGGAGACTTGGGTTTCGCTGTGCAATTTAATGCTGAAACTCCCTGGCATTTTGCGCAGCTCCCCTATCCTCGGGTCGGATAGTACCCAGAGTAACAATAGGAAGGGTAAAATTCATCCCCTGTGACATACAATTCGAAACTCCGTGACAGAGTGTCACTCCATGACTTACTTACTAATTACTTTTAAACAATTAAGTCAAATATGGACAAAATCAGTTTTGCTTGTTATATCCAGTCTATTACTAATTAATGGTATTTTTACAACATGTAATATTATTACAAAGAAAAGACAAATTGAATATTTTTTTTTTTTGAAAGGAAAGGTGAATGTTTTTATGGAATCATTCATATTACTTGGAAGCTATAATTTATGTGAAGCTGTTCAAATTTATATGCTTTATTTTTCAAGATTGTCCTTTGTATAAGAATTAGACTACATTTTATTAGTTGTTTAACAGATCTGCCGACTTGATCCAAAAACTCTGGGTAAAAAAATAAAATGCACCCTTCATATTCCATTTTTTTCTCCGGCCGAAAAAACATATCCATGGGGATATGGTTATCATGGTTATAGGGTACACGTGAAAAAGGCTAACATTTGACACAGACTTTCTACCGTAAAAGGCGGAAAGTAACTGAAGTGGCTAAGAAACCAAAAAATGAAGTAGTATTGAATACCAAAACTGTTCTGAATTTTAATTTGTACTTTTTTCATGTACGTAACATTTTTCTCTCAAAAATATTAAATTCTGAGGAAGTGTTACTTGAGTCATTTTTTTGTAACAAACCGAACTACCCGACCTAGCTATGGAACGCCAAAGTGGACTTTTCCTGCTACTTTTTTTTCTGTTGGGCACATTTTCATTTCTTCATGCATGTTTTTTTTCTGGTTGTGTTATATTCTATTTGTTGTTGCGTATATTTATTTGTTTCTGTCTAATTTACGTTTTCTTTGTGCAGTTTTTATTTGTTGCTGCAATTTTTTTATTGTCCCTGCTAGTTTTCAGTTTGTCTATGCTTAGAATTATTCACTTGGTGCTGTATTCCATTCGTGGTGGTGTTTTACGTTCGGCATGTTTTTTGTTCGGCATGCTAGCGACATCTGGTGTCGATATTATAAGCTGTAGAGATGATTTTGTTTAGAACTTTTACCCCACCTAGTGATTATAATGATGGGAAAATTTTCTCTGGAACAAATAATGAAGTATCCCCGTGTGTTATAGCATATTTTCTCGAAGTCCAAATGGACAATCTATTTATAGTAGTAGTAGTAAATCATTGCTTTACGTCACTTTTCGGCACAAAAGGTCTTTTTAAGTGACATTATAATACGATAAAAACGTTGTAGTCAATTGATGAGATGAATGATGTACAGATGATGATGTGAGGGTGGGGGTGATAGGGCATGGTGGGTTATTGAGAGCGTTTTCCTTCGCTCGCCCGATAAGGGGTTCTGGGCATGTCTAGGGGATATACCCCCAGACATGCCCAGGCGACCGGAGACTTGAGTTTCGCTGTACAATTTAATGATGAAACTCTTTGGCATTTCGCGCAGCTCCGCTATCCTCGTGTCGGATAGTCCCCAGAGTAACAATAGGAAGGATCACTCCCTCTGGGTAACTCCATTCATCCCACGTGAGAGACCTAATGTCAAACACGCTATTGCCGGTTATTTAAGGTTACCACAGCCTACATCAGCGCCAGCACTGATGCGGGTGCTGCATTGGCTCCGCTGTTGAGCAGAGGAGCCAGGGTACGCCACTGGCAATCCGCCCGAAGATTATAGCCAGATACGAGAAGGCTGCAGCTGCTCTTGGATGATTGCTGTAGACTAGTGCTTCCGTACAATGCCGTACATAGCATTCAACAGACGGGACAGATCCCTAATGACCCTCCCCATATGGGGGCGAAAAGTACTACTACTAGCAATCATCCCAGTACCCCACAATCTATTTATATAGGCTATAGACAAACCGCCATGCAAGGCTGTACCACTGTAGGCTGTGTACACTCACTGGTACAGGAGCCTTTTCCCATGACTCTGGCATGCATATTACATGATTTATATGGATGAATACTGAGCCACAACACTAGTCTATATAGGCTAGATCTATCTATTCATCTAATTAATATAGGTAATTAAAAATATATGCAGAACTTAAAATATATGCATGTGATACCGTGAGTTGTGACCTTGAAGTGAGTGAAGAACAACGTCAATAATAATAATGAACGAAATGAAACAGATTTTGGAAGATATTGATGTGCCAAGTTTAACTATTGAAAAGTTTACGGAGGAAAAAGTAAGTAGACCAGTTTAACCCAGCACTGAAATATTTTTATATCAACCAAGCTGAATGGTGAGTTATCAGGTTATGTCATACCACATGAATTTTATCGACTGCCTGCCCCCCATGACCATGTAACCTAAAATTTGCTGGTCATATTTAAAGTAGGCCCCCTAATATTTCACCCAAGTTATGACCACTATGTTTAATTTCTCTGTTTTAGATCAGAAAAAAAATCAAAATTTAATGAGGGAGGGCGGTAAAAAACATTGAGGAAAAAAAAGTTAATGAGGGCAACCAAATAAAAAAAACATTGGACAAATTACTGGAAAAGTTCATGACCCATTCAGAAAAAAGCTAATGAGGGCTACGAAAAAAAAACAAGAAAAACAAAAACATAGCTGGAAGAATGTTTTTTATCTCCCGAAATAAACTTTTTTTTTGTCAGAAATCGACAACAATCCAATGCTGGGCAGAAAAACACATTTTTATTTGGTAAAGCGCTGCCTAAATCTAATGCGCGCGCTAATCTAAAACAGAGAAAAAACATTGTGGCCTAATGCAGCAGTCATTGTAGCCTATTCCCCGATCCACCCCGCCGCGGGGCAGCCCTGAGGGTTACTACGAGGTTACCTGGGTGTTTTCTGTTTGTTCAAGCCCATGGTGTGGGGGTTTTCTAAAGATTTAACCCCAGACTGGAATCACGGGTTTTTTCAATATTGGATGTTGTTTTTGGTTGTTCAGGAATAAATACACTCAACATGTATGAGATTAACAGTACGACTGTTGTTTCCAGACACTGCCATAGGTATCTATTTTTACGTTACATATGATTGTCGTATTTTATTTTAACTTTATTTATGCCTAACGTCAGAGCGCTGAATACAGATAGTGTGAGTATAGTGAGCATTGTTACCAGAGTAATTTCAATATAGGGGCCTACTCTAAATATGTTAAATATCATCAGTGCATGATTACGTCGCCACGCCGTAGATAGGATATATAGGCTAGACCTGTACGTTGTAATCCCATCATATGTATGATTAGGCTAATACCATTACATTTCTTCATTTAGAATTGGTTATTGTTTAAATACTTCCAACTAACGTTAGTGGTTTTCATCTTGAATGGGTGTAGAACTATAGTTAGAATTGTTGTTGAATTAAATGCTGCATGCATTGACATTACTCAAGCAAAGCGCATCAACTGGCCAAAGTATTAAATCCATATACATGTAGGCCTACATAATATAAATAAATATAACTTTATAAATACATCATTATTTGATATTATTTTTATTGATATCGTTATTAAGTAATTAGTACATTTTTTATCAAAAAGATTAAAATGATGTTTGCTAAAGTCTAAGGATTATATTCGTTGACTTGTAAAATGAAAAAAATCCATAGAAAACGGAGAAAACAATGGCGCACAGGCTTAACACAAAAATCATGAAGAGCAATAACACTATCTGTAAGATCATAGCAAAGGGGGGGGGGACAATTTGTTGCAAGCATGTGTTTAACACTTTTCATAATTAAATTGCTACTTTAATTAATCTCCAGCTGGGATTTTAAATCTGGTCGCGTTGAAAGTGTAAATTAGCCAAGCGTAAAGTAATCGACACTGTCCCCACTGCTTATCAAGACGCAGTCTGACGGGAAGTTACGTATGGTGAAAAAAAACCTCTATAGCTGCAGTAAACGGGAGACGCCAACCCAGTGCTGAATCAATGGTGGCCCGACATCTGCGACGGGGAACCAGCAACAAACCAAGGTTAACCAATAGTGGGCCGTCGTGCCGCGGTCACTGAAGATGCAGTTGATCAACACTGTGCCAATGCTGGGTGAACAGCTTACGATGCACCTGGAGCTTTTCGCCATACCATCATATCTAGGAAATTGTGTAAATTAGTCAATTTAAGCTCAATTTTTTTTGTAATAATCATTTCAATTGGTTTTATGGTCAGGTAATCCATTTGAACTACTCCCAGACAATACTGATGAATATTTAACCCATTTTCTAATCCAAGATGGTGTCCAAGATGGCCGCAGGTGTATTATCATAAGGATTGAATGGCCATCTTGGCGGCCTTCTTGAATTTATCTAAACGCTCCAGTTAGATTTTCAGGGACTTTTAATATGTAAATCTAGATTCCTCTGGGGACGTTTTCTGCAAAAAATAGCTTGTCATACATTTTCTCCGGGTTTCAGTTGTTTTTAGGATAATGCTCCTGGACTATTTGCAAGTTAGAGCTTATTGCTGTTTTGTAATATATTTCTTGGTATTAAAAACCTATATTTAGGCACCAAAAACAACTTTCTATGAGATTTAGAAAAAAAAATAATGACCAGTACTTGCTGTCGATTACATGTGACTTTTAGTATGCTTTCCGGATAGGGCTCAGAAACTAATCTCCAAATTTTGTCCTAATTTTACTGGACTATATATACTCTAGCCTATGTACTGACTATTATGTTGTGATTGTTTTCAGATTACTCCCGATTTGGTGGGTACTATGAGTAAAAGTGATTGGCAAAAAGTGGGAATGGATTGGAACAGCCGAAAGGGAATGCTTGTGCGACAGTTATCCACAAACAGAGTGATCCCAGGGTTGATATATGAAGGGAATAAACCAAAATACTATATAAAAAAAGAAGCAATAGAAGAGCTATTAATTCTTCGCCTCCCATTAAAAGAAATAGCTGCTCGTCTCGGTGTGTCTATCAAAACACTTTCTCGACGCATGTCAGAATATGGAATAGGAAAGCACACAGATATATCACAGGCTGATCTGCAGGACCAGATCAAAGTAGTCCTAGATCAGCACCCAAACACGGGTGAGAGTATGTTGCAAGGACACCTTGCATACAGGTAAGCGTAGTATTAGGGTGAATATACAATTTAAGGGGTCTTTCAATCTGTATTTTTGAAAAAAAATAAGTCGCTTCAAATTATATATACTAGGGTCAGATATTGAGGGTAGGGTCTATGTGATACACAATTAAAATATCAGAGCTTAATCTAAAACAGATTTCAAAAAAAATATGTGTTCTTGTGAAGGACCGTAAAAATAAAATGTCAACTCAGCAACGAATTATATATATATATTTGATCATTTTCAAATTTTAAAGATCATAAATTGCTTTGTATGATAGTTTAGTGATATGTTAGTAGTTATAACACTTTTTGAAATAAAAATTGCAAAGACAGAACAGTGATTTTATTGTGAAATTATATAGTTGCTGAGTTGACCTTATCGTTTCTGAGTTGAAAAAGCACAACAATTGCACGTAAAAGTCATGTTTTAAGCGCATCTACGAGATCTCTAAACACTTAAGCCCCATTTTCTGAAAAAAAAATTGGTTCATCATTATAAAGACAAAAAAGAAATGGGATCATAACAAGCCTAATTTGAAAATGTATTTCGGAGGTCATTGTACAATACATACATGCCAATATGATGAGGGTAAATTTGATTTAAAAAATTAACTAAGTGTTATTTGTAGTTTTATTCATGTAAACAACTTCTAAAATACTCTCTCTCCCTAATTCAATAAAAAGCAGCTTCTTTTCAACTGCATTTCACATTGACGGAGTTAAAATTTCAGTTTTAATTACAAAAAGGGGGACAGAAAGCAGAATTCAGTAAACTCAGCAACGTTTTTGTTTTCAACTCAGAAACGTTTTTTCATTGTTGTAAAAATGTCTACATAAGCGAATACTCTCTCAGTCTAATGTAATTAAAAACATATTTTTTAATTGCATTTTACATTTATAGAGTTATATTTTTAGTCTTAATTACATTAGTGAGACAGAAAGCTAAATTTGGTCAACTCAGCAACGTTTCTGAGTTGAGTGATCAACTCATAAACGTTGCTGAGTTGATCGAAATAATAATGTTGCTGAGTTGAATACGGACAACATAAAACGATCTTTAATGTATTTAAAATAGATGTATCATTGCCCACCGATGCGGTAGGGGGATGGCCATCATTATCAAGCACTTTGTTCAGTTTAACATTTTTTCAATGATTTTTTGCTAAATTATCAGCGTTTCTGAGTTGACACAGAAATTGAATACGCTTCAGGGGTGATTGTTTTGGTTATAAAATAGCAGTTCAGATTGAATGTTCACAAATATTTCACCTACCTCAAAATAATGGGACTTTGCAGCTGTCTCTACATATATCAAAGCAATTGAATGGTATCACAACACAATTTGAGGAGTTTAGATAACACTGGCGTTGCTGAGTTGACCGGTTTGCGTGAGACAGCTAAAAATCCTCAGTAAATATATCCTTGGCAACTTTTTATATTGAGTTCATGTCTGTATATGAATAATTTCTGTTGAACGTAACAATTGCGCTACAAAATAACTCGGGGTTAAGTTATTTCCAACAGATCTTCCATGTTAAAACAGTCTATGTTTCAGGTGTTAGATATTGGGAGACATCGCATTTGCGTACAAATTCGTGTATTTTAGCACATTGCATGTTGAATAAAAAAATATTCGTCAGAGATATTGAATTATTTCTTTTTCTCAGTTTATCGTATTGCCCATAGGACAATATTAAAGAAATACGGACCCACACAATGCATAAATTCGCTCAGAATAGCCAAAAGACACTAAATGACCCTTAAATTGTATATTCACCCATTAACTCTGTGTCAACCATGAAGCTATCTGTTATATAGTTAATAATTTAGTAGCTGGCGATTCTTTTGCCATTATCCTTCAATTATGTATATTGTATTAAACCGTCAATATATTTCAGAAATATTCTAGTTCCCAGACAACAGCTCAGAGACGGAATTCAAATTGTGGACCCAGAAAGCACTCATCAACGCTCTGCTCGCCGACTGAAACGGAGAATGTATTTTGTGCAAGGTGCAAATTATATTGAATTATTATTAACTAAATTTGGTTTCCAGCATGTTTGGGTACAGCAAGGAGTTGGGAAGAAACATGTAGTATATGTGTTTATAAGTGTTATGTTAAAGATTAAAACAATATTTTAAATCAAGTTGAGAAGACGCTGTTAAAATATCTAGCAATATATACACAGTTTAAATCTGATCGTAGGTCTATTCCATAATCATATTTAGAAATGGGCCTACATGTAATTAATATTTGCTAATATTTAATTTCATTTGGTATAATTATTTGTTCGAGCCACAAACTGGCTATAGAGCTGGGAAGACATTCATTTTCTTTTATTTTGTAATAATTTAAATATGCTCAGACATATATGTTACATTCCATTTACCTCTATATGATATAACTCATAGCGTATTTCAAACAATAATTTAATGAAGATCATCGTTACAGATGTAATACGTGATGTGGCTTTGAATGGCTGTGAAAAAGAAACTATTAGCTGATTAAATTTAAACAAAACTATGTATAGTTGTTGTACATGAATGTCTTTATTTGGCCATCTTTTCCATATAGTACTAATAAGTATACTTTGATTTTGGCTTGGTGCAAATGAACTCTGGCATATTGACGGAAATCATAAACTCATAAGGTAACTAACTTTTTAGCTCATATGGCCTTTAGGCCTAGATGAGCTTATTATATAAATGCCATCGTGCGTCGTCCGCCGTCTGAACACAATGCACAAGAAATGCTTCTCCTAACGGATTGCAGAAATGGTAGTTATTAATTAACTTATGACCTAATTAAGCCCTAATTAGGACACTCTGTCAAAAAGAGCTTGTGCCTGTGTATAAAATGTCTTTACGGATTTCTGAAATTTTAATTCGTAATTAACTTATACCCTAATTAAGTATGAGCTTCTGTGTCATTGACACTCTGGTTGTAATTTCATTTGCCTGACAAGTATGTCTTTTTTTTTTAAATACTCCAAGGTCAAACTCCGTTTATCCATCAATCCATCCATTATTCATTCACACTCCTCTGCACAATTTACTGGTAACCTAAAAGATACATCTAGTGACCGTCCATATTCTGGGAGAATTCAGAAGAAAATGACCAGGTATTTTAGTTTTAAAAATAATAAATCTAATATTAGCGCGTTCACAAGACAGAGTAGCCAGCGGACAGCCACCAGTTATACACTATTCTTTCCATTTGCTCCTCTTTACAGGTGGGGTATAGTGGTGCATGCAGGAGTTGATGGCTTCAGCAGGTTCCCAACTTTCATTCGGGCCAGCAATAACAACTAAGCATATACAGTTTTGACTTTGTTCATGGAAGCCGTTTCAACCCACGGTATACCTGTTCGAGTCCGAGCAGATGCAGGGGGTGAGAATATTTTGGTGCAGAGAATGATGGAACAGTTACACGGTGAGTTATCTAAATAAAAGGCATGGTCATATAACGCGCACTAGACAAAATGTAAACTTACTTGTATATAATTCTTAAGTCTCTTTTTTTGCTGCCATTCAGAATAGCTTATAGTAGCTATTGTATCTCTGGTTTTAGTGCGGGAAACGTATATGCCCTATGTACATTTACCATGATAATGCTGTATGGTGTTTGACATTATTTTGAATAGTCATGATAAATATTTTAAATACCCTCAGCTTGTCTAAATGAGTAAACTGCAAGCCGGAATGTAAGTGTAGGGCCTACATACCATGTCGATATGTGTGATTCACAGGACTATTGTATATATATATATATATATATATATATTTATATTACTATGCCAAATAAGTCAGCAATGACTTGAAATTGTGTCAATAAAACCTCTATCTATCATATTAATTTGACGTTTCGATGACCTTTATGATCTCCTTTTTTCCGATATGTTGTCTTTCTCGTTAACACAAAACACTCAAAAATATTTAATCGTATCACGGTAGGTAGGCTATATGCCAAACATATAAATCAATGAAACCCAAATGAGCTTGAACATTGGGGCAAGCCTTATAAAGCAAATATTTCTATTGTAACTTGTTTTTTTTATTGACTGATTCATATTTTAGGTTCTGGAAGTTTCATAGTGGGAAAAAGTACTCACAACCAGCGCATAGAGCGATTGTGGAAGGATGTTTTCAGCGCTGTTTTATCTGTCTTCTACAATAAGTTTTACGAGATGGAAGACACTGGAGTACTAGATCCTGATAATATGGTGCACTTGGCTGCACTGCACTATGTCTATCTGTCTAACATCAACGAGCGATTGCTAGAATGGTTGGATGCCTGGGCACACCACAAAATCAGAACTGTTGGGCGCTGTCCTTATGAAATGTTTTAAGTTTGGACAACAGTCTTCACCGAAAGATGTATTTTGCTCCATTGATGTACGTGAATTTTTGAATGAGGCCTTTAATATTCCCCCAGCCTAAAATTTTTCTACCAGTACAAACACCTATTAATTTACAATATTCTGGGATTAGCAGACGTTTTTCAGTAATGGGATATTGATATTTTATGATATTTGACGATGGGCGGACGGACGTACGGGTGGGTTAGCGTGTGGTTAGGCATATCATCAGTATCTTAAATTGTGTTTTCAAACATAATGTTCTGTGGTGACGAGTTATTGTCTAGTTAGTTTTTTTGTCAACCGTAATGTCTTTAAGTGTAGTAGGCCTAATTATTTTTTTCGTTTCTATAAAACCAGCAGCGACAAAATTAATACAGCATTGTTATCTATATTGATATTACAAGCTCTAACTAATGAAATTAGAGGCTCATGAATTATCTGCCAATTTTTTTAACATTTTTCATTTTAACAATTCTTATATTCTGTATAGAAATATCCATTGTCCTTGACATGATTCCTACTTTGTTTAGGAGGCACTTATGCACCTGCCAGATCGCTACGATGCACCATCTGTGGCAACCACCCCCGCAACAGATTTGACTGAGGAGCAAAATGCTCAAATACATCTGATTCTCACTGGTATGGATGGTGCTTCCACGGAGGAAATATACACAAGTGTTCTATCAGCCATTGACTAAACTTATCAAAGATATTAATTTAACGCATGAACAGTTAGATGATAAAAATAGAAGACAACAGTTTATTTCTCCAAATGATAATTTTTAAAAGCGCGGAATCGTGTGAATAGTGGGTATGAGAAATATCCGTAATGATTTCTATAAATATTTCATGAGTTCATGTTAGTTTACAATTACGCAATGAAATGCAACAATGCAAATTGTTTTGCTTTTTATTTCGGACTATTACATGAATCACGAATATTCCACTCTGTTCGTTTGTATATATAAAACACTATATACATGGATTGTATTATCTTTTTTTGTGTATGCACCACAGAGGCAATTTGTATTAATCTGAACAACGCATACATGTTGTCCCCACTGCGAACTAAAATTATTTTTTACATCATTGTTTTGTAAACCGATGGCAACATGAATGTTTGGGCCAAAATTGACTAGCCATGTATAACAATTTGTGTATGTAAATCTACACAGGTAATAATAAACAGTGATTATATATTATGTACAAAACATTGTAATAAAATGATGAGCTTATACTCCAATGACAATATGTCGATTAGTCTTTTTTACAAATAAAATATGTGGTTAGAAAAAGGCATCGTAGGCATACTCTTGAAATTATATTATGCCCTCGACCATAGCAGAAACATTATCAGCGTAGCGTCAAAACATTCAGTGACTAGTTTTGAATAGTCAATTATAAACAAATGTGTCTGTACAAATCTAAGAGAAACAATGAATTTCAGAGCAATATTATTCAAAAACAATACAACAACATATTTCAGGTCATATCCTTCCCTGAAACCGAATCTTTTGTCCAAAGGAGTGGTCTGGCGATCTCGTACGATTTTCCAGTTATTAAACATATTGAAATCAAAAGTGGTCGCAGGTCGGCCATCTTGCATTTGATCAAGTTGAATTTTTTCACAGTATATCCCTACATGAAACCAACATTTTGTTGAATAGTAATGGTCTGGCTATCTGGCAAGGTTTGCCAGATATCACGTATTATCAGAAATACATAATACAGTCTGTATTATGTATTTTTGGTATTATTTAAGTTCAAAGTGGCCGCAGATCGCCCATTTAGAATTTGATAAAGTTGAAATTGTTCATCGTATATTCCTACCTGAAACCGCACATTTTAAAGTCTATAATTGCCGCATGTCAGCCATTTTTAAATTAATCGAGCTGACATTTTTTAGGACATATCACTCCCTGAAACCACATCTTTTGCTCAAAAGTAGTGATCTGGCGATAACATCTTGCGTCAAAAGTGGCCGCAGGTCGGCCATATTGCATTTGTTCAAGTTGAAATATTTCACAGTATATCCCCACATGAAACCGCATTTTGTTGAATAGTAATGTTCTGGCTATCTGGCAAGGTTCCCTGTTATTACGTATATTAAACTAAAGTCAAACGTGGCCGCAGTTCGGCCATTTAGAATTTGATAAAGTTAAAATTGTTCATAGTGTATCCCTACCTGAAACCGCACATATTGTTTGATAGTAGGCCTAATGGTCTAGCTATCTGGCCCGGTTTTCCAGATAGTATGCATATTCAAAAATAATAGCCGATAATCGGCCATTTTGGCCGCCAAGACCTAGTTTTTGTCAGAATGTTCTCCAATTTCGAACTCATCCAAGCTATTAATGAAATGGATATATGGTATACATTTTGGAGCGATACATAAAATGTTGAGGTAATCGCGTCAACGAGAAAATTTGTTGATCTGAAAAAAGTCATAGGGATAACAGAGAGGTCAAATGTGAACTCAATCAAGCAGTAGTCATGATTAACCTGTATGTGAAGCTTAAGGTGCAATCCAGCTACGCGAAACAAGTTATAGTGCTAAAAGTGGCGGACAGACGGACGGACGGACGCAGGCGCCTGGTGACAAATTTGGCTGAGGCCTGAAAAAGAGATCATATAAAGCCCGCATCATAACTACAAGAGCATAAAAACGACCAGGTGTTCAAAAAATTAATAAGTCAATCATAGATTTGAAAGTTAGTATATGGTGTACAGTTGAACTAAAATTACTCTGTGCCATTAGGTTTGTGAGCTTACAGATATTTTGACAATCCGATATTTAAAACCTTGTGAAAAACTTACCAACCAGATAACAAAATTCAAAAGTTTAGCTGATATGTAGTTGAAAATATTATACAAGCGAGTTTTTAATATATATTCATTAAATATGCAATTGTTTCTTATTAGACATGATAACATTTATAGCTTTAACCCTTTGATCGCCGATCCCGATTATATTCGGTTTTTTTTTCATTTTTATTAGCACATTAAATACCGGCTTTTTACCATGTTAAAGATAAAATCAAACAGGATTGCAAAATAATTGACCTCCATCTTCTAAAATCCGAATAATTTTCACTCACTTGAAGTTGTGAATCGCGTCAGCGAGACACAAATTCAAGTGGATGGAAATTCCAGTTGAATACTTTGGCGGTTAAAGGGTTAATGATCTCTTTATAAGTATGTAACATCTGATATATATAATATCTCCAATACCAAGGCCGACCTCTGTATTGTGTGATCATATAAACTGTCTAGCAATGTTTTTTTGCCTATCTGTATAAATCAAGCCATTTATTAATTATATTTCAGAATCTTTAGTCTGTCCATAATAAGCCATAATTATCATAACTGTATCCTAAGATACATCAATGACTTTATTCCAATAATAAAATGTACATGAACGTTTTATAAAGACTGTTTATATATGAAAAATGCTAAATTAGCTAAGCATACGATCCAAGGAAATACAAATAATTTACTTGAATAAAAAAAATCATTTATAAAGTTGAAAAAACGACACCATTCATCAATGCTTTTGTAAGGTATGTGGCAAAATTATTGGTGATTGTCTCATTGTTGTTCAGGGATTTTCAACTGCGATGAAACAGGTAAGTGCCCAGATTATAATGTATGATCATAGAATGAAAAACAGGCTACAATGTATAGCAGTAACACAATTGGTAAGTGCCTAGATTATAATGTATGATCATAGAATGAAAACAGGCTACAATGTATAGTAGGAACACAATTCCTTCTTTTTACATTTCTACTACTGGGCAGTGCTGAGTTGCAATTAATTGTACATACATCAAAACGT
This sequence comes from Flabesymbios commensalis, assembly GCA_964017125.1. NCBI lineage: Eukaryota > Metazoa > Annelida > Polychaeta > Terebellida > Flabelligeridae > Flabesymbios > Flabesymbios commensalis. The sequence goes on along the minus strand of OZ024913.1, from coordinate 77,418,780 downwards.
TAAGGCTATATGTTCTGTGTACAATTGAAAAAGTATAATTTTAACCCACATTTCAAGAAATTTGGGTTATAATTTGATTTCAACTTAATAATTATGGACCTTAATTATGGAAAAATTCGTATTTATTTGAATCTGATATACAAATTTCATTTTTAAATATGTTTTTATGTCAATTAATTGCAATTTGAAAATAATGATAAGTAACGGAATATTACGGGGCTATATAGCTTTAATAATAGCCTAATAAAACATTATGCCTTTGTTATCAACTTGTTTTCAGGGATAAAGACCTCTGCAAATCGTCCTCCCAAAGTAATCTCACAAAGAGGAAAAAAACAGGTAGGTGTTGTGTCAAGTGGAGAACGTGGACGCACAGTTACCGCTCTCTGCTGCTGTAACGCAGAGGGTAGATTTATACCACCAGCTATGGTATTTCCAAGAATGAGGATGAATGACCCACGTCTTCTAGAAGGAGCCCAATTGGTACTTTAGGACTTTGTTCAGCATTTGGTTGGATGAATTGGCTTAATTTTTTTATTGAGCAAACGAAACCGTCAAAAGATAAACCTATATTGGTAATAGTTGATAATCACGAATCACATCGGTCACTCCAAGTGTTAGATTATGCAACTGAGAAAAGCGTCATTCTCTGATCAGTTCCTCCCCATACCACACACAAGCTACAGCCGCTTGACAGATGTGTGTATGGTCCGTTAAGCACATATTTTGAGAATGAGGTAGACAATTTTCAGAAGTTGTATCCTTCCAGAAGAATTCAAATGTATGATATGGGACGTTTGTTTACAGCTGCATACACCAAGGCATGTACAATCAGCAACGCTACATCTGCGTTTAAAACATGTGGTATCTGGCATTTTAATAGGAATATCTTTACAGATGATGATTTCATTCCTGCTACTGTGACAGAAAGAGCTGATCCTGGAAATCCACCACATGCGATACCCCACCCCGCCATCCCTCCGCCAGCCAATCCACCGCCTGCTATGCCACAGCCTGTCACTCCCCAGGCCGCCAAGGGTTATCCCGCCACTTTTCAGCCCACGATGCCACATCCCGCCATGTCTCAGCTTGCTATACCGGATCCTTCTAAGCGTCAGCCCGCCACGCGTCATACCCGTCGTGCCTCAGCCTGCCATGTCGCAGCCTAACATGCAAAATCCAGCAATACTTCAGTCCACCTCGATTCGGCCCGCAAGCCCTCATCCCATCACGGCTCAGACGTCAATGCCTTTGTCTGCCATTCCCAAACTTGCTAAGCATCAGTCGGCCATACCTCAACCCGCCATGCGACAGGATGCCACCCCTCCGCCATCCATCCACAACCTGCCATGCCACAGCCTGTCATTCCCCAGGCCGCCACGCGTTATCCCGCCACTCCTCAGCCCCCCATGCGTCAGCCCGTCATGCCTCAGCCTGCCATGTCGCGGACTACCATGCGTAAACCAGCCACGTGTCAGACAGCCAGTTCTCGTCCCATCACGCTTCGGACGGCCATGCATCTGCCCACCATGCCCGAATTAACTAAGAGTCAGTCTGCCATACGTCAACCCGCAATGCCACATAGAGCCACGCCTCAGCCCGCTACCCCTCAGTCTATCACGCGTCAGCCTGCTAAGCGTCAGAGTACCACGATTCCGCCCACGACTCCTCAACAAGCCACGCCACAGCCACGCCACCACAGCCTGTCATTCCTCAGGCCGCCACGCGTTATCCCGCCACTCTTCGGCCCGCCATGTCTCAGCCTGCTTTCCCTGGGCCAGCTATACCTCAGCCTGGTGTGCTTAAAGAAGCTACGACTTCGCCCCTTAAGATACGCGCTAAAACAACCACCCACCCTGCTCAACCACAATTGGTCAACACTGGCCGGATCACCATAGCCACTCCGCGCGTGAACCTTATGCCACAACAAAAAATTGTCATGCCTAGCGACATCAAGCCATTACCGAGTGCAGGAAAGCTTAGGGTCGAAGTCAGGAAGCGACGGAGCCTTCAAGCTGAGATATTGACAAGCTCACCCGTGAAAAATGAGTTACGAGCCAGACCATGTAAACCTACAAAAAAACCGGCTAGCACAGGGAGAAAACAGGCCAAGAAAACCAAGGTCGAGAAGATGACCATGGCTCAAGAGCCACAGCCATCTACGTCGAAGGCTTTTCACTGTCTGGTCTGTAGTGAGCCATACGCCGATCCACCGGACGAAGACTGGATCCAGTGTTTCTCATGTAAAGGGTGGGCTCACGATGATTGCACTGATTACAGAGGCCATGGTGACTTTATTTGTGATCATTGTTAATTGAGTTGTAGACATTTATGTCAACAATTTCCCTTGCTTGTTAAGCCTGCTATTTATTAAACTTATTTAGATCTAATTATTTTTTATATATTATTTTTTTCATGGATTTGGTCTTGTTTCCACTTGGCAGGGCCCAGCATGTGCAGCCTCTCCATCTAAATGAAAGAGCTATTTTCATTTTCCATCATCGATTCTTCATCAACTTTTATCTACTCATACTGGAATATGTGTATCATCAGGCTATTATTATATAGGCTATATATATATATATACATATATATATATATATATATATATATATATATATCATAGGGACATAACCACATCAAAGGGCATTATGGCCCACCCTGGCCATAATGCCCGCCAGGGTGGGCCATTTTAGAATTAGGGTAGGGCATTTTGGTCCTTTTGGCACATTTTTAAATGTTCCAATATTGTCGAGGCATGTCGATATTTAGAATTTCTATTTTTTAAGAAAAAAGTTGGACATGTACCTTAACCATTGGCAGAATGTAGTGGTATTCTATAAAACTATGTGACCTAAATATAAGATAAAGCTTACCAGGGCCGTTATGCCCGCCCTTCTCCTAACTAATGAGAGGTATTAGGCCTATAGATGCATTTTAAAAATGTGTTATTAATATTATTAGCCTATGTAGGGGCCTATCGATTATCTATCTCAGGGATAGTCTAATCAGAGTGGTGTGAGGTCGACCCACATAAAACCAACAGTTGAACACTGCGTCAACGCAGTGTGTAAAACAAATAATAGTGGTTCAGTAATGGAACCTTGCGGTACACCTGATGCTACAGGTAAAGGTGATGATACCTGACCTTCTATCAGAACTGACTGATACCGACCTTGCAGATAATTTTCAATCCAATGCAATAAGTTACTGCCAAAGCCAAATGTTTTAGGCTTGAGAACTATCAGGTCGTGCGGTACAGAATCAAAGGCTTTAGCAAAGTCAAGAAATATAATGTCTGTTTGACTTCAAGAGTCTAAATTTCTACTGATATCAGAATATGTATCAATTAGTTGTGTGGTAGTAGAGCGATGTTTCATAAAACCATGTTGAGCCGAATTAATTTGTGGACTGACAACCGGATAAATGTGATTGAAAGTCGTTCCATAACCTTACTCACACTGTTGAGAAGTGATATTGGTCTGCAATTATCAACTTTGCATTTCTTGCCTTTTTTGTGAATTGGTACAACATTTGAATACTTCCACACTTCAGGTAATGTACAAGTTGACATACTGAGGTTAAACAGTGTGGTTAGAGAGGGGGCTAATTCATCGGCACACTCTCTCAACACCTTTAGGGGTATGTCATCGGGACCAGAGCCTTTGTTAACATCTAACCCTTTCAGTACATTGATTACATCAATTTCAGAAAAAACTATATTAGCAAGCATGTTGTCTGACTTAACTGAAACAGCAGGTAGAGCAATTCCTGTTTTTGGAGTGGAAAATACAGAGTGAAAGTAATCATTAAACATTTTTGCTTTTCAGCGGCGTCAGTGACATCGTTTTGGCCATCAGATACCACTGCAGGTATTTGGCGAGAATTGGTGTTCAGACGACAAAATGGGTTCTTATGCTGAATTTCAAAGATCTCTAATCAACTGATTTACTTCTTGAATTTGGGATTGTTTTTCTCCAGTCTAATATTGCATATGTAGTATTACTCAGCATATTTCGGCTGCGCGACGGCTATATGAGCTGACGTCAGTAGATGTATTCTAGGTTTATAGTATTACTTTTATTTAGGGATGTATGTAGGCCTATGTTAAAATTAAGAGTGCCGTAAGTTTTTACTGTTTTTTCCTTTTCACATATCCTAGTTGTAGGTCCTTTGATATAATAGACAACTAAAGCATTTAGAGGTTTTAATTATGTTTCTACGCTTTCCAGAGTGTCCTTTTTTTGCTACACGGTGTAGAGCACAGTGTAGCTATTTTATCTCTGTTTTTGGTGCGGGAAACAGATGACAGACAATTGTCGGTTATTTTATTTTATGTGTACAAATCGTAAAATTTATAATATATACTATGTACATTTTTCAATTGCTTTTGCTACTTTAAACAATGGATATTATTTTATTCTATAATTTTAATTCACTTATATGGTTGACAGGCATTGTAGAGGTCGTCTCGACCTGTTCCCGTCAACCAAAGTTAATAACATGTTCAAAAAATGATAATAATAATTATAATGTACCATTTATGCATGTTTTTAACTGGAAGTCAAATAAACAATATAAACAACGGATGGGATCCTCAGTAAACATTATAACTGACCCATTGTTGGATCAATGTTGGTCCACCGTCTACGATGCTGGCCCCACATTCGTTCAACAATGGATGAATGTCTCATATATAGGCTATTCGTTGTTACTTTAACTTGCATCGCCTGTTTCTCGCCGATTTCTCAGTCAATTTTCAACCGATTTTCATGACTATTTTTGAGTCCCCCGCCAAATACCCTGAAATTTGCATTATACAATATTGTATTGTTCAAAAGTTAGATCATCTGGTATGTAGGCTAGGTCTAATGCAATTCAGGACTTAAAACGGATTTTAATTTAACCAGTTTAATGGGTTTATAGAGGGACGTCGACTCGTAATTAGAAAATTACTAACGTTACATGTCCAAATTAATGGCCTAACTTTCAAAACTATAGGCATAGGCCTACTAATTGCAGTCAAATTAAAAATGATCAACCAGGATCGCATGATTTTCGGCGATTTCTCCGTCAATTTTGAACCGATTTTGCAAAGGCCATTTTCCATTAAAATCCTAACAGCGGTAAAAAAAATCCCAAAATTAGGCCTATATTTAATATTCCAAAAGTTAGACCATTTGCCATGTAATAAAATTCTACAATTAGTTTAATGGGGTTATAGAGGGACGTCGTAATTCCAATTTACTACAATGTCATGTCAAATGCTCTATAATTTTTACAATACACTATAGTCAGATTCACATTAAATTCCTCAACCAGGATTAATGAATTTCGCGGATTTCTCTGTCAATTCTCAACCAATTTTCATGAAATTTTGCAAACACTTTTTTCCATTCATGTCGTGACTACCCTGAAAATTCGATAAGTATTGATAAGTTTTGATAAGTATTTGAGAGACGAAGCTAATGGGTTTGATATAGAGGGCAACATCTGTATTTATTTCCTACATGTCAAATGGTCTAACTTCTTAAATACTTCGCAAAACTCTCAGGGTATAATCACGACATGAATGGAAAATAGTGTAACTTGTAAAATTTTAGGAAAATTGATTGAGAATTCACTGAGAAATCGGCGAAATTCATTCGTGAACCACGATTAATGTGAATCCGACTATATATCATTTTACGAAATTTTCAGATTTGAATAGAAAATGGCCTTGCTAAATTTGAAGCAGAGGCGGATCCAGGAAAAATCTGACAGGGTCCAATAATATATTGGCCAACAACGTAGTGGTAGTAATCGACATTCAGGCTTCAGTTGTTTTGGTTTTGTTATATGGGCGGTTCTCAATAGGTGCGTCGAACAAGTGGGACATTTGGCCCCGTTTTTTTAAAGCAAAATTTCAACTTATTTAGGCTACTTAACAGATCGATTAAATTAATGATAATTAAGCAGAAAATGGAGGATAATTAAATGTAAAAAATACGTGTTTTTAAAACGGTCGAACAGAGGACCACGTGTAAATGTTCGACCACCGTGTCCTTACTTTCTAGTATTGATTTTCAATGTTACGACCATTTGGTGTCTTATGTTAGGACCACTTTAGTGTCTCACAATGTTTTGTGATCATAACTTTTCACTGATTTGTAGGTTTAAACTCCAATTTCACAAAACTATAGGCCTATAAATATAGATCTATGCAGACGAGATCCAACATTGATTCTGCTATTTTGTACAGTCATTGTGAAATAAAAACACTAGGCCTTTAGGCCTATATATGATCGGTCGAACGGTCGCAAATTTTACCATATTTTCATTCCCTATAAATACCTTTTTCTTTCTGTTCCATATTCTTTTGTGTACAATTATGTAAAACACATACAACCCGTGTACACATGAATGCATACACACCAATTTGTATAGTAAATGGCATCTGGGCCTACTGTTCAAGAAAATGACATCAAAGGAAAATGAATGTAGGACACGAAAATTTTATGTTCAGTAAAAGTAGTAATTAAACCCTTTTACTTGTTTTTTATTTGTTTTCAACTATTATTCCCGTATCTGCATCATATTATTTGGCTTTCTAGTTTACTTTTCAAGCGATTATGACACGCAGGCGCGGATCCAGAGGGGGGGGGGCGAAAGGGCGCACGCCCACCCCTTTGTGTGCCAAATTATTTAAAAAGTCCCCTAAATTGGCCTAAATATGCCGAAAATCTCGCCCCCGAACCCTCTGCGTCCCCTCCTTTTTCAAATCCTGGATCCGCCCCTGACACAGTGTTAAAACTTATGACATGATTTAGTAGTAGCCTAGCTGTCAATACGACACGATATGTTACGACCACCATAGCTTAATATATTTCATGAAAAAGGCTCTAATTATTATAATTTAGCTGCTAATATAGGCCTACAGGGGCGGATCTAGCTTTTCAGGGAGGGGGGGGGGGCTTAAAATTCAACAAAAAAAATTTTTTACTGTAAAGGGGTCGAGAGGCCCGCCCCCGGGGAAATTTTTGATTTCCAAAGGCTTTCTCATGCAATCTAAGGCATATTGGGCACTGTTTCTCACTCAGTATATCACCAAATCATAAGGAAACCCCGAAATAAGGTGATGATTTTTTTCTGAGGGGAGGGGGGGAGGTGTTGAACCCCCTAAACCCCCCCCCCCCTTGGTTCCGCCACTGTAATATATGTTTTTCATATAAAATTAGTTCTTACTCTACAGATTTGACCGTAAATTGCTTAGAAAAAAATAATTCATGTCCAGTGATAAACAATTGTTCAGCAGGGTACGGTTTGAAATGTCCCATATATTTGCATCAAATAATGCATAAAAAACAGTAAAATTAATAGATTAAATAATCATATTTAGATTTAAAAGCTCTTCAAGCTTCTTTAGTTTGTTTAGAATTGAAAAGTATCAAAATATTTCCAGGTTTGTCTGAAGAAATGTCGTCTATTTAAAAAATATACCCCATTTTCGATGCACCTTTATGAGAATAGCCCATATATATTCTATATTTTAGTGTCAAATATAATATATTTTTTCAGAGAATAAATAAAATAATTTCTATAATGTAGTCAACGTAGGCATACACTTGTCAGTTTCCACTTGTGATTAAAAAGTTACTCACTCTTTCTCTTCTGAAAGACTCTTGTATTGCCTCGCTCAACTGCAGATCACATATGATTTCATTCATCTTTGCCAGGTTCATGGTTTATATAAGCCTAACTTACTTCAACTATTATATCAGCACACACAATACCGGTAATGATAGTTCTAACAAGTAGGATTCAACAAAATTACATATACAGCTTATAATATCGGCACCAGATGTCGCTATCATGCCGAACAAAATGTAAAATATGACCACGAACGAAATACGGCACCTCACTCGGTGGCGCCTAAGTCCTTCATCTTAACAAAATTACATATACAGCTTATAATATCGGCACCAGATGTCGCTATCATGCCGAACAAAATGTAAAATATGACCACGAACGAAATACGGCACCAAGCAAATAATTCTAAGCATAGACAAACTGAAAACTAGCAGGGACCAAAAAAAGTTTGCAACAACAAATAAACACTGCACAAAGAAAACGTAAATTAAACAGGAACAAATAAATATACGCAACAACAAATGGAATATAACACAACCAGAAAAAAAGTATGCACCAACAAATGAAAATGTGCCCAACAGAATAAAGTAGCAGGAAAAGTCCACTTTGGCGTTCCATACCTAGCTGCCCTGGAGGTTTTTTTATTTTCTTCCTTAATTTTTTTCCCTTTATTTTGTTCCCTCTTTTTACCCGACTGACCCCATTTCTGAAATAAAATTCTAAAAAATTAAATAAGAAATTCTGATTTAGAAAAAAAATCGACCAATCCTGTATCAAGTAAAAAATTTGAAATTAAGTTTACATGTCAAGTTTTAATTTTTTGTGCAAGTGGAAAAAACTTTGCACACTGACTGTGAAACAGCACATAAATATAGTCATTTGTGTTCTGCTTTCAGTTCATCAGTAATGTCCTTCTAGTGTCTGATTCTGCAAACCTGGCAGTACGGTGACTGTACCAAAAGTAAAGATGGTAAAGGCTTCAGGTTATTCCAAATTTTGCTATACTGGCACCTCAGCAGATGGATGTTGACCATGCCAAAAACATGCCACACCATTTAAATCCTGCTCGATTGTGTTCTCCATGTTGCTAATAAACCAATTAGCGACGTTTGATAATTATATAGAAAAAAAATTGTACACAGAACAGTCAAGACATTTTGGGCATAAAAATGTCAGAATTGTTGTTTTCACAAATTAACCGTTCACATGAAAAATTGCTACAGAAAAAAATCAAAATGGCGGATTTATCTAGTTTTAGATATCCCCCGTTTTTTTGTTGACAGGACATATCATGCTAGATCCCAATGTGTGAGACATCATCAAGCATCGGAGTGCAAGTCACACCTCATTATGTAGATAAGATAAGTCAGTGGCCAGAATTTGAACAAAACTGCAGAGGAGACACTTGGAAGGTTGAGAACGACCACAACTACCATTTACACCAGGCATCAATATCAGTGAATATGGTGAACACGACTGCTCGAGCCCATTTTGTCCAAAAAACACCCTATGCATAAGTGGAGACTACACTGATGGACCTATCAGAATTGGGCCCTGAAAGAGAGACACCCTCTGGGACTTGCGATTGTATAGAGGCACCTTCTGGTATTGGGGAGTGTAGGCCTACCATCGTTACAACACCAGTGAAAACTCCACACACAACATTCTTCCTTGGGGTTAAACAGTCACTATCACCAGCTAAAGCCCTGAAAGCTGATCCCACCTTGACTTCATCCAAACATCTGGATATGCTCACTGAAGACTGTATAGATGAAAAAAGTATTGAAGAGGATAGTGTGAAATCAAAAATTGTTGAGAGGAAAAATCTTGTCTTTAAGGACCGCCTTAAAACTACATAGAACCATGTGTTCGCACTGTCAGAAGCTGATAGATGATGTGAGACATCATTCTGTTGGCAGCATGTTCGTTGCTTCAATGGTGTGCATCAAAGGTCACCAGTCAGCGTGGCGGTCACAGCCGATGATAAGGCATATGCCACTCGGAAACCTGCTGTTGTCAGCATCCGTTCTTTTTACTGGCCACACCTATGAACATGTGGCAGCTTTTGCGAATTGCATTAACATTGAATTTATTTTCATCAAAAGTTTCAATGACAGACAGAGGTCAGTACTTTTGCCTCTCTATAAAACAAGTGGGAATAGGAGCAGCAAAAGCTTTTGTAATAATTGAGCCAAGAGGATGGGGTGGACCTAGCAGGAAATGGGAGATGTGATCCTCCTGGCTATAGTGCCAAGTGTTGCACTTATTCTCTTATACATAATACTCCACACAAGATAATTCACTATGAGCTAGTCCGACCAAGTGACAGATACTGGTTCTTCAACTGCAATGGAGAAGATGGGTTTGGTGCGTGGCATGAACTTTCCAAACGAGCACAACATCAATATCAACCAATTGACAACATATCGTCACATAGGCTTTCGACATTTGTTAAAGTCATATGAAGGTTTATCAATTTTGACTTGTGGCATGTCGCAAAGAGCGTCAGGTAAGAAGTGACGGAAAAAGCACGAGGGAAGGACACCAGTGCACTTGTGATTGGATACCTTCAATCATAAACCATTTGTGGTGGTGCTCATCAACATGTGGTGGAGACAAAACTGTTGGAAAAATGTAAAAGCCTGATCTACCATGTTGCAGATGTCCACATCGAGTGCGGTAAAAATGTCATTGGTAAAAATGCAATAGGTAAGATTGCCATAGGTAAAATTACTATTGGTAAAAATGCCGGAAGGTAAAAAGGCCAAGGGTAAATATGCCAGACAGTAAAAATGCCAGTGGTAAAAATGTCAGATGGTAAAAATACCAGTAGTAAAAATGTCATCGGGAAAAAATGCCAGTGATAAAAATATAAGATGTTAAAAATACCAGTAGTATAAATGCCATCGGGAAAAAATGCTAACGGTAAAAATGTCAGATCGTAAAAATACCACAAAACAGCCTTTTTTGCTAATTTTTACCAATGGCATTTTTAACTATGGCAATCTTACCTATGGCATTTTTACCAATGGCATTATTACCTACATCCGTCCACACATCGGGTAGGGATAAGACATTTCCATTGTTTCGCAAGTGCGCTCATCCAAGTATGGCAAAGGCTGTCAGGAAATGGCTGGCTGCTGGCTCTCCATCACACGAGGCATTAAAGTCCATTGTATCGAATGAAAGACTATTAGCAGATATCAAACAAACAAATGCATTTACCCACACTGGTCGTCTGGAATCTTACCATCATTGACAAAATACTGCCCAAATCGTCAACATTGTTCCAAAACAGAGGAATGTGTGCACGGACATCATAGGCAATTCTCGATCACAATGAGAATGTTGATAGGAAACAAGCGACAGTTCAAAAACAGACATCCTCCAGCAGCAGTGTGGGAACTAAACGACACAAATATGTATGTCCGAAATCCAAAAAAAAATGGATCAATAAACTTATCATGGGAAAGAAGACCCAGAACTATATGAGGGATTTACTGGAAGAAGCCCTTGTGACTCAGAATGCCACAGATAATATAGTTGCACAGGCCCAAAACGAGGCAGCTTGTGAGCCCTACCCAAAAAATATAGCTCCATACACAAGGCCACCAAAAGAAGCAAGTTTAGCAAAGCGACTACTTGCCTCCAGATTCTGAATAATATTTATTATATAAAGTGGTTGACAATAGCGTTTGCTGTCAAGGCAGAGATCATTGATGTTTTAGTTGATTGTAGACAACTACTGAAATTCTTCTGAAGAAATATTACCTTTTTAGGAATTCAAGTCTAGTGTCAGTTCATAGCTTAACCCTCCTACCATTTATGCATCACATGGCATATTTCGAATAAAATTAATTCAAAAAAAAAGTTGCATAAAAATAAGGTGGTTCTCCACTTTAATTTGATATAATATACTTGATTATTTAGTAAAATTGAGTCACTTTCATTCACCTTGTGATGGGAATCGAAATTCCCATCACAATGTGAATGAAAATTAGAAGAAATACATGGCCCAGTAGGCACAAAAGGTAAAATAAACGTTTATAAACGCGTTTATAAACGTTGAAATTAGGGTGAGGTGGGAATTGACCAACAAAAAACGTTGTCACAACGTTGCGAACGTTGAAATTTATTGATAATTTGACGTTTAAACAACGGTTAATTATTATATGTACATGTGGGTGAGAGAGTTAAGGAGATATGGCCGAAGGTGGTATACTCCCCAACCCAAAGACCAAGTCATTGATGTGGTGAAGGAATGCAGCGAAGACTCCCTTGTGTTAGCGAAGATGTCCTTCTTCTTGACAGTGGCCAAACAGCTCGACCCTTTTCTGACACTCTACCAGACAGACAAGCCAATGCTGGCTTTCCTATCGGGTGACATGGAGCGTCTTCTGCGAGGGCTGATGGAACGCTTCATAAAGCCAGAAACTATGAAAGAGGCAAAAACCTCACCAAGTTTGATATCAAAGATGTGACCTTAAGAAGATTGATCTTGGGTTTGCAGCCACCAAAACGGTAAAGGAGCTGATTGCTGCAAAGAAGAGATGGAAAACTTGCATGAACAATCTTTTGTAGCTCAAAGAATGGCCTGTGACCACATTCGCTTTGTGGGGGGCATCAGCAATGTCTGTCTGTCTGGACAAGAAACTCCTTCTTAATGCAGCCAGTGGCAAGGCACGGTATCATGCCTACCTGTAAGAGCTTAGGCAAAAGAAGATATCTGAAGAATCTAGGCTAAAACGAAAGTCAGCTAGACCTGGAAGACCTGAAGAAAAAACTAGGGCCGTAGCTGGGGCAAAGGGGAATACTACAAATTGTTCACTTATAAGGGTGTGTCATTCAGAATGGCATACTCGCTCATAACGGCATGCCCTTATATGCGTATCAAATCTGTGATTTTGATAAAATTGTGATGTTTTACTGTTGATCGCAACACACGCCATGAAACGGCGACAACAGTAAATGAACGAGGAATGTTGTGTGCTTATTTTATCTATATCAAGACTGATATTAATGGATAATTAAATGATGCTCATCCTCTTGTCACAGCTTCACCTTGACTGAGGTTGGAAATATCCCAATTTTAAGTTTTTCATGTCGGACCGGCAACAACTTAAATTTGGCTATTTATCATAGAGCTGAATTAAATCTCCAATTCTAGTGTAGGCCTACTGCATCTGATGTTGTCAACACCAGCACGGGTCGACTGTTACACGGTATGTGTTTTAGGCCTAACTTCATTGCCTAGGTTGGTATAATTAAAGAGCCACCTGGTGACTGACACTATTACTATAGTTGTAGCCACCTGGTGACTGGTTATGTACTAGGTCTGATGTGGACCAATCAGAGGACTTCAATAAAGCTCTTCCTGTGCAATGTCTGACTGACTTGTTGTCTGATAATTATGCTAATCTAATCTCTAATAATCTGCCGATTAATCGAACCCTAGAAACATCACATGGTGTCAGAAGCGGGTCCATCATGAACATATTAAAACCACCAGAAGCTGTTAATCTAACGACAGGTAATGTGGCAGAAAATTGTTCCGGATGGGAACAACAATTCCTGACGTATTTCACGGCGTGTGAGCTCAGTGAAAAACCTAAGCCAACACAGGTTGCTGTCCTGCTACACACTGCCGGTCCCGACGCACAGAAAATACAGAGACATTCGCCTATGAAGAGAATGCCGACAAAGAAGACTACATAAAGGCATCAGGCAAATTTGAATCGTATTGTGCGCCGAGGAAGAATGTTGTTTTTGAACGGCACCAATTCTGGATCAGAAACCAGCATGATGGCGAAAATATTGATCAGTTTGTGACAGAATTAAGAGCCAAGGCGGCCAAATGCACATTCGCAGAAGCTGATATGGTGATCAGGGACAAGTTAGTGTTCGGCATTAAATCTGATAGTGTGAGAGAGAGACTTTTGAGAGAAAGCGAACCAACCCTCCAGAAAGCTCTAGACATCTGCAGAGCTGCAGAGAGTAGTCGACAGCAAGCTAAAGCTATGACTTCTCCGTCCAGTACTGCCAGCAGCAACATACAGCCACGTGTTGACTGGCTGAAATCAGACCGTCAAGGCAAAAAAGGTGGCGGTGGAAGTGGAAAATACACCCAAAATAGGCATGACAAACACTCTCGGCATGACAAACACAGCAATCAGCAAACACATCAAAAGGTGAATAAACACGAGTCTCACTCTAATAAATGCAGCTACTGTGGCCAGCACCATCCACCTCGCAAATGTCCTGCATATGGAAAGAAATGTAAAAAATGCGAGGGCATGAATCACTTTGCCGATGTGTGTCGTGGCGGCGGCTATCGCAGGACGGCAGGAGTTTATTCTGTAGCTTTCGATGATGATTTTGAATCAGACTTATATGTAGGTGCTGTATTCATAGGAAATCTCAGAAAATCTGATGATGACTGGATCACATCGTTGGAGATTAATAAAGTGAATGCGACATTCAAGCTCGATACTGGTGCTGATGCCAACGTCATGCCACTTGACGTATACAGGAAAATTCGACCGAATGCAGCGGTGCAGCAAACAAAAGCGACATTAACCAGCTTCCGTAACAACAAAATAAAGCCAAATGGTCAGACGCAGCTATTAGTCACTTGTCCAGAGAGCAATCAAATACAGAAACTTTCATTTTATGTGACTGATAAGTCAGATATTGCGATTCTGGGAAAAGACGCATGCAAAAGTCTAAATCTTGTGACACGCGTTCAGCATAACAGCAAAATGGTTAATTCAGTCCAGGTGCAGCCGCTGACAAAATCAACTCTGATAAATGAATATTCCGACGTATTCAAAGGCCTCGGCATGTACGAAAGAGAGTATCACATACAGGTAGAACCAGATGTAATGCCAGTAATACAGCCATGCAGAAACTTCCCATTTCCAAAACAAGCTCCATTGAAAGCTGTGTTAGACAAGTTGGAGCATCAAGGCATAATCAAAAATGTGGATACTCCTACTGAATGGGTAAATAATTTAGTAGTGACAGAAAAGCGAAATGGTTCGCTAAGTGTGTGTCTTGACCCTAAACCATTGAACAAAGCCATAAAACGTGAGCGATATGAAATTCCAACTCCTTCTGACGTACAGGCGCAATTTAGCGGAAAAAAACTGTTCACTGTGATAGATATGAAAGACGCCTATTGGCACGTGAAGTTAAGCGAAAATTCGTCATATCTGTGTACATTCCACACTCCGTGGGGCCGAAAGCGCTTCACACGTATGCCATTTGGTATATCTTCAGCAAGCGAAGTCATGCAGAAGAGGAACGAGGAAACCTTCTCAGACATAGAAGGCGTGCATGTTATCGCTGATGATTTAATTATTGCAGCGAGTGACGAAGAAGAACATGATGCCATAATGCATAAAATCATGAGACGTGCACGTGAAAAAAATGTTCGTTTTAATGACGGGAAAGTGCCATCAGTAGGCTATATGGGCAATATTGTGACAGAGGATGGACTAAAACCAGATCCAGCTAAAATTGAGGCAATTGTACACATGCCTAAACCTGAAGATAAGCAAAGTTTAATGCGACTACTGGGTATGGTTAAATACTTCTCCCAGTATATACCACATGAGTCTACGTGTACTGCACCACTACGTGAATTGCTTAAAGGTGATGCGGCATGGGTTTAGAACCAAAAAGATGACAAGGCACTGGCTGACATTCGTTAAGCACTCACAAAGCAGCCTATACTACAATATTATGATGTGAATAAACCAGTCACGATACAAGCATGCGTCTCAGAATGGTCTAGGGGCATGTCTACTCCAACCTAATGGACCGATAGCCTATGCATCACGAGCGCTGACATCAGCTGAGCAAAATAATAGCCAACTCGAGAAAGAAATGCTAGCGATTTGCTTTGGATGTAATAAATTAAATCAGTATGTGTACGGCAAAGACATTTTAATTCACGGTGATCACCGTCCACTTGAAACCATCCTGAGAAAGCCAATAGGGAGTGCACCTCCGAGACTTCAAAGGATGATGCTGCAACTACAGCGATATAACCTAAATGTGAAATATCTCCCCGGAAAATTAATGTATGCCGCGGACACACTATCACGAGCATATATCGAGGGCGAGTCGGATTGTGGCGCTCCGGATGACGCAAACGTGATGGTACATATTCTAGGAAATGAACTGGACAGTGAATTAGGTGCGCAAAGCATGACAAATGTCAGAGAGGCGACAGCTCAAGACAAAACGCTGAATACTCTAAGTCACATGATGAAACATGGTTTTCCTCGCAAATGTGGGTCAGTTCCACAGGATATTCAGCCATTTTGGAACATTAGACACGAACTACATGAAGCTGATGGTGTGTTGTGTGCCGGAAATAGAATAATCATTCCAAATGCTCTTAAACACCGCATGGTCAATCTCATTCACGAAAGCCATCTCGGTTAAGAAAAGAATAAGGCGAGGGCTAGAGAAATTTTATACTGGCCTGGAATGGCAAGTGACATTGAAGCCGTAATCTCAAAGTGTGCAGTATGTCTCAAATTCCGTGCTAGTCAAAAGAAGCAGCCGCTAATTCCGCATGAAATTCCTGAGGGTCCATGGCTAAAATTAGCCACTTACATTATGACATTGAATGGACAGGACTATATTGTTGTTGTGTATTACTTCTCCAAATTTCCTGAAGTGGCGAAATTGGAACATAAAACAGCAGCTAATGTGATCACTCATTTGAAGTTCATATTTTCCAGGCATGGTATACCATGCGAGTTAATGAGTGAAAACATGCCATTCGCCAGCAGGGACTTTCATAATTTTGCTAGTGAGTGTGGTATACAACTAAGTACCTCAAGCCCAAACTTTCCGCAATCAAACGGTCAGAGTGTGCGGGCAGTTCAGACAATGAAAAGACTGTTGAAAAAAGCCATAGATAGGTGTGATGATCCATATATCGCTCTGATGGAATATCGCAATACACTTGTTAGTGGTATGCAATTTTCACCGGCTCAGATGCTTATGAGTCGCAGATTGAGATCAAAGTTGCCTATGCAGGCATCAATGTTAAAACCACAAATTGTGAAGGCAAAGGCGTATTTGAAGCTTCGACAACAACGCTACAAACACTTTCATGATCGTGGTTCCAGCGATCTTGCAGTTCTCAATCCTGGTGATGTTGTGCGTGTGCGCAATCGTAATACTTGGGAGCCCGCTGTGGTTGTCGCAAAGCATCGGCAGCCTCGATCCTACATTATCAAGAGCAACGGCAAGGAGTTTCGACGCAATCGACGCCATTTAATGAAAACGGCTGAGCTACCGCCACTCACAGAGGATAGTGATGATAGCATTCTAGACACATTCCCTCAGCAGCCAGTTCAACCACCTCAGCAGGTGCATGAGGAAATAGTTGTAGAGAATGCCCCAGCATCCCCTCAGCATGCTCAAAATGAAAGACTGCCTGGGAGGACACTCCGTGGCCGTGACGTGAAATTACCACTTAAATTGGCAGACTATGTCTGTAAAAAAGTAGCTAGATAGGGCTGGTGTTGAAGACCACCCTCTAGTTCCATAGTACCTGGGCAAGTGCTGGTAACCTCTGCTTAAAACTAATTGTTAGTTAGATACAGTCCATATTAAATTTAATATTATTTTTGTTTAGGACAATAATCTAGTAAACAGTAATTTCACAGACACTATCTGAGAAAGAACATTTGCAGACCAAAGACTTTAATTTTAATTATTTTGTGAAGCAAATTCATTTTGTGTATTTCAAGCCTATCAACCAAAGTGAGCTTTATCCTGAGAAGGGAGATGTTATAATTAAAGAGCCACTGACTGACACTATTACTATAGTTGTAGCCACCTGGTGACTGGTTATGTACTAGGTCTGATGTGGACCAATCAGAGAACTTCAATAAAGCTCTTCCTGTGCAATGTCTGAATGACTTGTTGTCTAATAATTATGCTAATCTAATCTCTCATAATCTGCCGATTAATCGAACCCTAGAAACATCACATAGGTAGAGGCTAGGTAGGCCCACATCACATCAAAATATTAGATTTGTCCACTATGCATATAATTTTTAAATGAATGGCTAGACTACAATGAGCAGAAAATTATACCCCGCAGTTATCAAGTAGCATGGCAAGGGGTGGCATGTCTTGAACATCATTTTTTGCAAATATGGGATACTTTACCATGAGATTATATCATTCATACATATCACTATATTAGCCATAAACAGAACTTAGATATAGGCCTATGGGTAGGGGACACTGCACCACTCCGTTGGTTTCTTTGTTGTAGTTCGCTCTCTGAGCTGTGCCTATAGTTATGAGAATGTCACAATAATAAAACGTTCATTATTAAAGTCTGTCTTTATTATTGGCGTGGTGGCAGCGGTTTTCCATCACCCGCCTTCAAAATACCAACAAACAGGTGTTGTTTAGGTAAAGACTGGTACCTTTATATGTTTACAGTGAACATTTTTAAGACCCCTTTTCATAACTCTTTGCATTATCGCTCACTGCAATGTCTCAACGAGCACCAAAACAATGGGCTCTCACTAAAAACGAAACGATAACAACATACGAGAATTGGCGTCAAAATCAAATATATTACCTGTCTCTGGACTCTAAATTTTCACCCTTCCTGGTAAGTAAATAAAATAAAATGGTTTACTTCACTTTTCGGCCAGTATGGCCATTTAAGTGAAAATTCCAGGTATTACAATATCCCATATTGTATAGCTAAAGTAGTAAAGGAAAGACAAAGCCAATAAAAGCATGATCGTACTAAAATATTCAGTTTAAAATGTTTGATATGATAAGATGACGGTGCTCCTGGCACCTATATGTAACGAGTCTGATGACATGTTGTAGCGCCTGCACTATAACACAGTTTAATGAGTATAAAAATATCAGTATAAATAATGTAAAATATGAAGTGATTATAAAATGAACGACTTATCAAGTCACTATATCTCCATGAAATTGGAGTGATTGTGTAAAAACAACAAGTCTGAGTCTAATAATTAAAACATATAATATAGGTTACATTCCCGAAGGTACTGAATAATAAAACCAGCAGGGGTGTCCCTGAATAGCTCAAATAAGGAATTAAATGCTAAATACTTCCTTCTGATGTGCGCATATTTCGCACAACTGAGAAGGACATGTCTTACAGTGAGACGAGTATTGCAGCACATAGGTCGCAATTCTCCTCTCAATAAATAGCCGTTTGTGAAATAGGCATGGCCAATTCTGGCCCTGCATAAGACAATGTCATCTCTTCGGCGTTCCATTGGTGTAAAAGATCGCTTAATGATTGGTTGTACCTCGAACAATTTGCTGGTGACATTGATGTTCCATTCACCTTGCAAAATGTCATCAAGGTAGACAGAGATGTTATACTTGAAATCAGTATATGGTATATAATAAAACTGTTTTGCCTTATCCAGGGCAGCCTTGGCCAAAACATCAGCCCGTTCATTACCCTGTATTCCAATATGGCTGGGTACCCAGCAAAAAATAATGTCCTTGTGCCCAGACAAGTAGTGACACATATGCAAAATATTGGAAACAATTGGGTTGTTGAGTTTTTGACTCTTAAGAGCCTGCAATGAAGATAGCGAGTCTGTGATGATCATGAACTCCTCGTCATTACTATCCCATATGTATTCGATGGCAGCTTCAATAGCTAACAGCTCTGCTGTGCAAATTGAAGCCTCATCGTTGATACGACAACTAAATTCATGATCATCACAGACAAAGGACATAGCTGTCCTCTTGTCTTCCTTTGATCCGTCTGTATACACCTTCCGGTGCCTCGGAAATCTACAAAATAACTCAAGCAACATGCTCTGAAAGACAAGGGGACAGGTGTCTCCTTTCCTGAGATCTGAGAGGTTAAAAAGTATATTAGGCTGTTGGAGAAGCCAGGGAGGACATTCTGGTGGGCACACAACGCTAATTGCGTCGAGCTCTACCTCCATGTCCTCCAGATGGGGTTGAAGCCGTATACCCAAAGTAGGTATAGTCCCTGGCTTGTTATTAAACAATCTCTTGTATTCAGGGTTGACAACACACGAGTATGCCGGGTTCTCAGGATTTGCTTTCATTTTCATATAGTATTGCAGGCTCAGCTTCAACCGGCGAGTCTCTAAAGAGGGCTCACCGGTCTCCACCTGAAGACTTTCGATGGGTGATGTTCGAAATGCCCCGGAGCATAATCTCAAACCTTGGTTCGCGATTGGATCAAGTACTGCTAAGTACGATCGTCTCGCTGAACCATAAACAATACAACCATAATCCAGTTTAGATCTGATGTGAGACCGGTAAATCCTCAGTAAGGTTGTCCGGTCACCACCCCAATCCTTGCTGGATATAACTCGTAGCAATTGTAATGCTTTCCTACACTTATCTTTCATATATTTGATGTGTGGGGTAAAACTGAGCTTCTTGTCGAAAAAAAGACCAAGAAATTTGACCTGCTCTTCAACAGGAAGCTGTTGTCCATATAGTTTGAGATCGGGCTCAGGCTGTAAGCCATTTTTTTTACCAAAATGTACACATAAAGTTTTTGTGGGAGAAAATTTAAAGCCGTTCTCATCCGCACAAGTCACCAACTTATCGAGGCAACCTTGCAGGCGCCGCTCAATTATTGCCATATTGCTTGACTGGCAGTAAACAGCCAGATCATCAACATATAATGATTTTTCAATATCGTCTGGTAAAGCATCAATTATACTGTTTATTTTAACGGTAAATAGAGTTGGTGAAAGGATACTACCTTGTGGGACACCCTCCTCCTGTGGATTTAGTGAAGAGTGGGTGTTGTCCAAGCGGACTTTAAATTTTCTCCCCTTTAAAAAATTGTCAATAAATAAGGGTAATCTACCCTTCAGGCCCATTTCATGGAGATCTTTCATGATACCACCCTTCCATGTGGTATCATAGGCCTTTTCTAAATCAAAAAATACTCCAACTGTATGTTGATTTTTAACAAAACCTTGACGGATATAAGTCTCAAGTCTGACCAAATGGTCTGTGGTGCTTTTCCCCTTTTGAAAACCACATTGATATTTAGTTATTATGTTATTGTCTTGTAAAAACCATGTGAGACGATGATTGATCATGCGCTCCATGATTTTGCAAAGACAACTTGACAATGCTATTGGCCTATAATTATTAGGATCTGTTCGATCTTTTCCAGGTTTAGGGATCGGGATCACTGTTGCTTCTCTCCATCCATCTGGGAAATCCTGAGATTGCCACAGATCATTCAAGAGTAGAAGCAACAGATCAAGTGATACATCAGGCAAATGTTTCAGAAACTGGTAGTGAATTTCATCAGGGCCAGTTGCCGAATCAGTTGCCTGAGCGATAGATTTAATTAATTCTCGTTTAGAGAAATCAACATTGTACTTTTCGTCATTATCTGACTCAAAGTCCAATGTGTTCTCCTTCTCCTTGTCCCGAATCTTTCGAAATTTTTCCTGATAATGATCTGGCGATGATTTAGCAGCGAAGGATGTCGCCAGCGTTTCTGCAATATCCATTTTATTGGTTATTGTGTCAGAATCAGTGACAAGGTACTTGATGGTTTTATCTTTCCTCTTGCCACTGATTCTGCGCAGCATTTGCCAAGTATGTTTTGCCGATGTATTATTATTTAGTGTGGAGACATATGCTCTCCAAGATTGCCGCTTGGCTTCACTGATTGTGCGGCGAGCTTTAGCGTAATCTTTCTTATATCCGTCAAGGTTTTGTCTAGTTGGATGTTTTTTAAATTTTTGCAAGGATTTTTTCCTTTTGCCTATTGCCTTTCGGCAACCTTCGTCAAACCAGGGTTTGTCGAGTTTTTTGGGAACTGTCGAGGTTTTGGGTATGCTTTTATCTGCTATATTGTGTAACTTGGCTGTAAAAAGGGCTATAGGGTCATCAACCCCCTCTTCATTCTCAAATTGAGAGATTGTGAGGCTCTCCCCACAAGACTGTTGGAAGGCCTCCCAATCTGCTCTGTGCAGCCTCCAATGCTGCACTCTTTCTTCAACAATAGAGTTGTTGCTCTCTATAAATATAGGATAATGATCACTGCTACAGAGATCCTCGTTGACCCTCCAAGTGTAATCCAAATATAAATCGGGATCACACAAGGATAGGTCAATGGCTGTTGCAGATCCTGAAGCAGGGTGCAAATAGGTGGTAGTATCATCATTAAAAATGCAGAGATTTTCCTCTGAGAGGAAGTCTTCTATTATTCTGCCCCGTGGGTTGATGTCCCTACAGCCCCACATTGTGTGGTGCCCGTTAAAATCTCCCAGTAGCATGAAGGGTTTGGGCAATTGTTTTACCAGCTGCCTCAATTCCACAACATCTACTGAGCGGCTCGGCGGTAAATAAACAGAGCATATCGTCATTGGCCTGTGACAGTTAATGTTAACCGCCACAGCCTGTAAAGTTGTATTCAACGTGATCTGTTGATGTGGTGTTCCATCCTTTACAAGGATGGAAACCCCCCAGCAGGCCCTTTCATTATTGGCAGGGCCAAAACAATTGATTATTGAATAGTTTTTAAAACTTATGTTAGTGTTAGGTTTTAAGTTAGTCTCCTGCAGGCACACAGCCGATGGGCTGTGTTCCTGCAGAAGAATAGCCAGGTCATTGTAATTAGATCTTAAACCTCGACAATTCCATTGTATAATTTTGTGGGCCATTATGAATTTTTATGTCTCCCTGGTTTTATCTTTGCTTGGAGTGCAGCGACGGTGTCGGGAGATACAAATACCTCGCTATCGCTGCTTTCATCACCATCTACACACTCCATGGATTCGTATCTGTTGTACGTAGCAATTGCGTCAGCAGTGCCCTTGGGCATTCGACCACTACCTTTATTTGTGCTTTTCTTGTTAATTTGTTTTGTTTGTTCAGCTACTGGTGGTTTATTTACCGTTTCTTTTTTCTTATCTTTATTATTTGTTTTGCCATTTTTTGTTTGTTTTGAATCCCTATTTGCCAGTGGTTTTGGGGCAGTAGGGGTAGCTGTTGTTGTTGTATTTTTATTGATCATAGTTTGTTTTTTGGCAGTGGAGGTATCTTTGCTTGTATTAGGTTTTGATGAAGGGGCTGCAGGTGTTGCGGAAACATTTGTTGCACCAGTTGCAGATCTGATCTCTACTGCATCAGTCTGGCAACCAACCGACACAACCTGCTTCGCGACAACACTGGCAAATGATGGTTGTTTGTTGACCCCTTCAACAATTTTACGAGCTTCTGGGAAAGAGATCTTCCGTTCCGTTCGGATACGTTGGATCTCTTTCTCCGTTTTCCATCGGGGGCAATCTCTGGAATAGGCTGTGTGGTTCCCGCCACAGTTGGCACATTTTATTGGATAGGTGCAAGAGGAGTCAGGATGTTCTGTCGATTGACCACAGCGTCCACAGACACGCTCTCTCTTGCAACCTTCCTGATGGTGTCCAAATTGTTGGCACTTGAAACACCTCAAAGGGTGTGGTATGTATAGTTGTATAGGGCATAGCTCAAATCCAACTTTAATATCAGCCGGTGGCTTTGGAAAGTTGAATGTGAGCACCGCTGTATTTAATTTGATTGTATCTCCATTCTTTTTAATTGTAATAATTCTAGCATCGGATACTCCTTGTCTTTTCAATTGTGCTTTAAGTTCTTCATTGGTGGTGTTTTTGTTTCTTGAGTTCGTATGACACCCTTTGAGGTGTTTAAAGTCCTGTGAGGGGAAACCTTCACAGGAATTCCAGCTATTTCTTTGATTGCCAAGAGCTTGGTGGAGTAGGTTTCTCTGTCGACCTCAATTAAGAGGTCGCCAGACCTAAGCCTTTTGATGTTCTTAGGCTCTCCAACCAAGCCCTCTATGCCTTTTTGTATGGCAAATGTTGACAGTCTGGAGAGGGATTTGTCCTCATCTCCAGACATCATCAACAGGAACCGTGGAAACATGATTTTAGCTTTTTTCATGTCAGTCACAATTTTTGTATACCTTGCAATAAATTCGGCATCTGTGTCATCATCTGATGTATTATTTTGTTCTGCCTTCTTTCTTTTTTTCACTTTGCTGGTGTTGGGCGGGGGTGAAGGATTATCAGCCATATTGGATTAGTATTGTTTTTCATCACCCTGGCGCTCCACCTGCCATGGAGTCCTACCAGGGGACAATCTGCCCGCGGTAACCAGCAGGAAGAATTGTCAGAGCTACCAGGGTGATATACTCATAGCAAAAGAACAGCAGTTGCAATAACCGCAGTACACATCCTTTCACTTGATTAGCCCATGAGCAACGTGATTTGGTGTTCAGATTCGTGTATATAGTAATGAAAAAGCGCTACCTGTATACATACGTCTTTGATGATGAGATGAGGCGAAACGATAAATAATAAACAAGTATGAACACCAAATCAACGAGACCAGCCGATTGATCTGGCCGGGCCCACCAGACCACCCGTCTCAATGAGATAAGGGCCAAAGTGGTGTGTTGGGAGTATGGAGTCCGCAGGCTCCTACGCCCTCAACTACCAGGATCCCTTCTCCAACCTATACGAGATGCAACCCACGGCAAACAGGTTGAGGGTGTGTTTAGCCTTCTAAAAGAAGTTACCAGGGGGACCACGTGGAGGTAACACCCTCCCCCCCCTTCCTGGTGGAAGGCTATACATGGAAATGTAAAACTACAACAGCTCCCACCAGAAGTCTGACTGATGACCCCAACAGTGTTGCTGCTGATAAACGTCAGAGCGCTGTACAGAAAAGCGCATTATTGGATTTGATGCTTGGTCAAATTGCAAACTTTTGCCCCATAATTTCTCGTAATTCCATAATAAAATCATCTACATCACTGAATGATATCTGGCAGAAAATTAGATTGCATTTTGGTTTTCAGTCGTCAGGTAGCCACTTCTTAGACCTCAGTCAAATTAAGCAGCTTCCTGATGAGCGTCCTGAGGATTTATTTCAGCGACTAACTGCCTTCTTTGAGGACAACCTGGTCACCACCAGTGGTGGAATTTTACATCATGGTAAAGCTATGCCGTCAGATGAAGATCTCACACCTACGATTGAGAACACCATTGTTTTCTTGTGGCTTCAACTCATCCATCCCGGGTTACCTCAATTCGTTAAGCAAAGATATGGTGCCGAGTTGCGAAATAATTCTCTTGCCTCCATCAAACCTGAGATATCTCAAGCCTTGGAGTCGTTGCTCGATTAGCTACGATCTATTGAAGATTCTAAGGTGCTTCGCACTTTCAGCCCACGCTACACTAGCAAGAAACGCTCATTCAAGTCTTGCATCCTTTGCAAAACCGCAGGCCGCACTTGATCATCTTCTCATGGATTAGTTGACTGCAAATATTTACCAGAATTTGATCAACGTTCTCTTGCTCGATCTCGAATGGTATGTGATAATATTGATGAACAGGATTCATACACTGGCGATGAAGGTCATGGCCATGACACTATGCCACAAGATTTGACACTAAATGACCCTCTCATAGACAATCCCTCGGCCCTTCGAGTGAATATTATTCAGTCACCATATTTAAACGTATACTATAATCAGTACCCTTTAAAGCTTACTATTGACACTGGTGCCACTACAAACATGATTAAATCTTCTGTTGCCCGTCACATGGGTTTACATATTAAACCAGCCTCTCAGATGGCTCGTCAGGCAGATGGTGTGACTCCACTTGACGTTAAGGGTGAGATTCATTGCACCGTCACCAGATCAAAGATGACCTTCCAGCTTGATGCTCTAGTCGTTGACCAGCTAGATGTAAACGTCTTAGCAGGCAATCCTTTCATGGTCATGAATGATGTGGCTACAAGACCTGCCAAGAAGCAAATTGTTCTGCGTGGATCGGATATTGTCTATTATGGACCCCAATCACATAGTGGGCCCTCTGCACGTCGCACACAATCATACCTGCTTCGTCACTCCCATCCATCCAACGTAATATTACCAGGTGAATTTCTTGAAGCATATACACCCAGTGATGCAGAACCTGATACTGTATGGGCACTTGAACCTCGCACAGACCAACAATTGTCCTCAAAACTTGGAAAAATGTGGCCGCAACCCCAAGAAATACATTCTGTAGGTGGGGCTCTGCGCATCACTAACACCACTGATCAACCCATACTTATACAAAAGCACCAGCATTTTGGTCAGATTTTAGCTATTTCTACCGCTGATCAACAAGTACCATACTCACACACATGCTCACCTAACAAAGCTACCAGCTCCCATCAAACCATTTTCAAAATCTGTATCAATTGACAAAAGTAACAGCCTTCCGAGTGATATTAGGCAGAGACTAGCAGCCATTAATTTAAAGTATGATGAAGTCTTCAACCCTAGGATTGCAAAATACAATGGTGCCTCTGGCGATATCCAGGCTCTGGTCAATATGGGCCCCGTTCTCCCCCCACAGAGAAAAGGGAGACTTCCACAGTATAATACTAACAAAATGCATGATTTACAATCTAAATTTGATGAGCTTGAAGAAGCTGGTGTTTTCGCTAAACTTGAACAGGTCGATACTACTGTTGAATATCTAAACCCTTTTTTCCTGGTTCATAAACCGAATGAAGGTCATCGTTTAGTTACTGCCTTTGGCGAGGTAGGCCAGTACAGCAAACCTCAACCATCCCTGATGCCTAACGTAGATAGTACACTACGTGCTATTGGTGGATGGAAATATATCATCATAACAGACCTCCTGAAATCTTTCTACCAAATTCCATTGTCTCCTTCCTCCAGAAAAATTTGTGGCGTAGCTACTCCTTTCAAGGGTATTCGTGTTTATACCAGATGTGCCATGGGAATGCCCGGCTCGGAAACAGCACTTGAAGAGCTCATGAACAGAGTGCTTGGTAATCTCATACAGGAGGGCATTGTGGTCAAGATTGCTGATGACCTCTACTGTGGAGGCTACTCACCAGAGGAGATCACTAGCAACTGGGCTCGCGTTCTAGATGTCTTGCAAGCTAACAACCTACGTCTCTCAGCATCTAAAACTTTCATCTGTCCACAAACGGCCAACATCCTTGGTTGGGTCTGGTGTAATGGTACCTTACATGCCAGTCCGCATCGCATCTGTGCATTATCGGCCGTAGAACCTCCAAACTCTGTTAGCTCATTCCTCTCTTTTATTGGATCCTACAAATTTCTCAGCAGGGTACTGAAAGGTTACGCTGAATTACTTAATCCACTTGAGTGTCTAATAGCAGGTAAAAATTCTCGTGATCCCATAACATGGTCTGATGAACACCTAGAAGCTTTCCGCAGGGCACAGCAAGCTCTAAAGGACAATAAAACTATTCACTTACCACAACCTGATGATATCTTATGGATTGTCACCGACGGATCCGTGAAAGTTGGAGGCATCGGAGCTACTATGTATCTTCTTAGAGATCAAAAGCTTCTTTTAGCTGGATTATTTAATGCCAGATTACGTAAACATCAGGTAACATGGCTACCATGTGAAGTCGAGGCACTCTGTATCACCTCCGCCGTTAAGCACTTTTCACCATATATTATCCAGAGTAAACAGCCTGCCCAAATACTTACTGATAGCAAACCATGTGTTCAGGCTTACATGAAACTTTGTCGTGGTGAATTCTCAGCCAGCTCACGAGTTACCTCATTTCTTTCCACGGTTAGCCGATTTCAGGCTCGTGTCCGTCATGTAGCTGGTCAAGCAAACTTACCATCTGATTATGCTAGTCGGAATCCCTTGAAGTGCATTGATCAAACCTGTCAAATTTTCAAATTTATCACTGCTGAGGAAGAATCTGTTGTACTCAGTATTACTGTGGCCGACATTATTGATGGTTGGGCCAAAATGCCATTCACTAGTAGAGCAACATGGTGAGCAACTCAACTAGACTGTCCTGATTTACGGAGAAGCCATTCCCATCTTACTCAAGGTACTAGGCTATCTAAGAAAATGACCAACATCACCGATGTAAAACGTTACTTGAGATGTGTTTCAATTGCCCATGATGGTGTCCTTATTGTGCCAGAGAATATCCCATTCCAGCCTGCACGTGATCGCATTGTTGTTCCACGTGGTGTATTGAATGGACTGCTCACAGCCATCCATCTCCGCTTTGATCACCCAACTCAACATCAAATAAAGCGCCTAGTTACAAGGTTTTTCTTTGCTCTTGATATGGATAGTGCTAATAACGTTACTGTATCAGCTTGCCATCATTGCATGGCACTCAAAGCCTTACCGTGCTCTATAGAACCTCAATCTACTACTCCTCCTCCTAACGTAATGGGCCAAACATTTGCAGCTGATGTAATGCGTCGTTACCGACAGTGTGTCTTGGTTCTTCTTGATACTGTGAGCTGCTACACAAAGTCTATAATTATTGCAGATGAAAAGCGTGATACCCTTCGTACTGCTCTCCTCACGCTCTGCTCAGAGCTCCGCTGTCTTGGTGATGCAGGGATCACCATTAGAGTTGATGGAGCTCCAGGATTTACCAGCTTATCAAATGATACAAACTTTCAGAAACACGGGATTAAGTTAGAAATTGGCAACGTGAAAAACCTCAATAAAAACCCTGTAGCTGAAAAAGCCATTCAAGAGCTTGGACTAGAACTTCTACATTTGATCCCAGAGGGAGGCCCCATAAGTGAACTCAATCTGGCTCTATCGACTGCTAATATGAATGCCAGAATACGGCAACATGGTCTTTCTGCCAGAGAATTGTGGACACAGAGAGATCAGCTCACTGGCGAACAGCTTCCTGTTGATGATCGCCAAGTAATAATACAACAATACCAGTCCAGGATTATTAACCACCCTCACAGTGCTCATTCAAAGGCTCCAAAGAGAATATCGTCATCTTCTCCAGACCTCGAGATTGGATATTTGGTGTACCTTCGCAGTGAACGGGACAAAACTAAACCTCGTTGTAAATATATGATATGCAGTATCGCTGACAAACATTGTTATTTACGCAAATTTACCAAGTCTCAGTTTCGCTCAAAGTCTTACAAGGTTCGCTTTCAGAATGTTACCCCATTCAAGGTACTACGCTGTCACAGACTCCCCCAGGCCCCATACGTGGGATTGACCAGTCTGAAAACGAAGAAAGTGAATCTGATTCTGAGCAGTTCGATTACAATGCAAATGAACCAGATCTTTCATCTCGAACATCTGCACTTATACCACCAGCCCCTCGATCGTGTGTTGATTCAACTGACTCTGTACACCCACCACTTGAACTAATAACTCCCGCTGAACTTCCATCTGCTGTCCCTAGTTGTGAAACACCCCCACCCCGTCGATCATCCCGCCTTAACAAGGGACAACCACCTGTATGGCTGGACAATGAAGACTGGAAACGATAATTTTTTGCTTGTGGATCTAAGGTCAAAATAAAGCCTCCATGAGCGGGTGTGAGCCTAGCGCCGCCCTAACCTTTATCTATACTATTTGTACTATATTATAAGTTGAGAGAGAAAAGCATATGTTCTATTAATCATAGCATCTCTCTGTGATCGATAAGTAGTGTTTGTTAACTCAGTCACATGCTATTCTTAGTTATTGATTCTATGATCATCATTTACTGTATTGATATAACTATATATATATTTTTATGTCTTCTAATTAATGTCATATGTTAAGATAATTAGTCGCCGGTAAGTGGCTGAGAAGACACAAGTGTCACGCCACTCCGTTGGTTTCTTTGTTTTAGTTCGCTCTCTGAGCTGTGCCTATAGTTATGAGAATGTCACAATAATAAAACGTTCATTATTAAAGTCTGTCTTTATTATTGGCGCTGGGGCACCTTGCGACGGAAAAATTCAACCCCCCATATATTTAATTTTTGAAATAAAAGATTTTTACGACAAATATGAATACACCTTGAGACGCCACCTGGGGTAACTTGAGACACCATATTAGGTACCTGAAGACAACGTGGATCTAGCTAAAATCAAGATTTGAATAGTACTACATATACCTGTAGCTAAAGCCTGCAGTTGGCTAATGCTAGATGTTGCAGTAACAATATGTGCCCGGAAAAGGTGGGGCACCTTGAAACACTTTCGGGGCACCTTCACTGAGATAGACTCGGGGCACCTTGAGACAGTTTTGGGGCACATTCTGACACCCTGACTGACCTCATATCTGATATTATTCATATTTTTTGTGTGGGGTGTATTTGAAGCAAAACCATTATACATAAGTGATAAAGTGATAGCACAGGTGTACGATACCACCAAAATCATAGGGAAATCAAGTATTACGTGATCTATAGACACAGATATTGATCATCCTAAAAAAATAATTTTCATGTAAAAATGGACCTAAGCTTAAACAGGGTGGGAAATGGAAATTGGTTAGTTTTGGTACCATTGACCAGCTGGCGAACAAATCGCAATATGCCCCAGCCCCCCACCCCCATACTTTACTGTGAGATTATACCATTCATACATATATACAGTAGTCCTATATTACTAATAAACATAATTAGGCTATATGTTACTAAAAGATATTAAGCAATCTGCATTGTACTTGAATTTCAAGTCTTAGTTGCAACTTCCATGGTAACACTGCTTTGACAGAAAACAGTGACATAATTCAGCATTCAAGGAGTCAAGGACGAACCATTAGATATATGGGGGGGGGGGCTAGAGTTTTTGTTGGTTGCAAACTTTTTTTCACCTCCGCAAGAAAACTTCGTTTTTTTTGTGATGAACGTCCAACAATTTTTTTTTTAATTTTCGTTGAAGAACTGAAATATATATTTTTGTCGTATGCCTTTTCTATTATGTACGTTACCATTTGGTGTTTTTTCTGGTCAACAGATTTTTCATCAATTTCGACAACAAACTTTTTTTTCTGACCACAATTTCAACAAACTTTTTTTTATATTTTTTTTCTAGGCCCCCTCCTCCAGATATCAAATGGTGCGCCCCTCAGATGGCTTACTATGTCAACCAGACTCTTCCCCCCTTCAAGCTTGATAGGCCGGCCTACTCCATGGAATTTGATGCAGGGGTAACCATGCTGCGCTGAATTGAGTCTGCCAGTTAGTAGCCTACCCGGACAGACCTTGAGACTTTGTGCATTAGTAACGTTAGTAGGTCAACACCATCCCCCACAGGGGTGAGCCACGTTGTAGCCCTGGAAGAGCCCACAACAACAGTGACAACCCAAGGTCTGTCCACAACCTTCAGTTGCAAATTCTTTTTGCTACGTTGTGTTGTATTGGGGTTTACAACTTATTTACAATGTATTATGTAGGCCTACGAAAGGAAAATTGGGAAACAATGTGTTGATATGTCTATGAGGTGACAATCAGACTCAAAGATCATGCTGATCAGCTGTGGTGTGTAGTGCCTATACCCCAGTCTACGACGCTGGACCAACGTTAAACCAACATTGATTCACTGTCTTGTGTACGCTGGGTAGACTATAAGCTAATGTGTGTCGAGACCAGATGAACAACACAACATTGATTACAGGTGCTCAGCAGACCCAATGCGATTTAATGTTGGCCCAGCGTCTGCGACATGGGACCAATATTGTATCGGCATTGGGTCAACGCATCGTGGTTGCTGGGTTGACATGAAACTTTGCTGGATAATAATATTAATGGCCCCTATGTACAGATAATTCCGACCTCAGAGGTTACTAGGTCAGCTATTGAGGTCAGACATGAAATGATGGCATTGCTGGCCAATCAGCATGCAGTATGTCCCAGGAAGGGAAATCTTTGAGACCAATAGGGCATACCATATTTGGAGATGGATGTCAGCTATTGTGTCACATTTTAAATGATGTCATCGCTGGCTAATCATTGATCAGGATACAAACCATTCTCCCCAGAATAATGCTTGTTACCAGGCCCTGTAATTTGCATAAGTTGTGCATAAGTTGGACAAGGGCCATTGTTGATCAGCAAATAACATTTCTGTTTGGCCAGACTTTAGTAATAACCTACTACCAGTAGTTAAGAGACTGTCAACATCGAGCAGTCTTGTTTTGTATCAAACTGATATAAGAAGCTCTTTGCGTATATGTATCTATTGATAGGGTCCCTGAAACTAAGGCCAATGGTCAGATTTATGAATGGAATTCACCCATCTATCAGTTTTATGAATGAAATGACATCACTTTTTGTCTCAAATTCAGAGACCAGATTCTGATAATTATGTACCTGGGCTGACACATTGCAAAGTCCAACAGCCTCAGAAAATCTGCAAGAGAGAAAAGAGAACATGCCGCCAGCTTAGATCTCCAGCTAGAGGACCAACTGCAGCTGATAAAGAAACAATGATATCTAAATTAGTACATTAGAAGTGGTCCCTTATCGTTGACGTTCATATGGCCCTGGGTAGACTGTAGTATTAGTGTTGTTCAAATTCTCCAAAAATCTTATGCTAAAACTTCAAATCACCTGACCCATTTTGTTGTCTGATATTCATCGTAGATGCTAACTTTCTCCACACATAGTATTTAATTTTTTTTGTAGACTAGATGGTGACTCAGTAATATTATCTATATCTTGGCTGTACGCTTGACATGTTGTCGGTATTTTTGCAGTGTCACTCACATGTGTCTCAGACTGTCTACATGATACTGTAATATACTTTAATTTCGCGGGTATGAATTTTAGCGTAAACCTGGTCTTTCACTTTCACGTTAAAATACTTTTAAAAGATGATTTTTTTTGTCTGGAAACATGCAATTGTTATCGAGCCGTAACGACTGTCACTACCCTACCCGACTAGTAATCACTGGCGGGCCACCAAATAGATTGTCCACTAGCAGTCAGCTGGTGGCTATGGCTGTAGTCAGTGGGTCACTAGTGGACAGCTGAACAAACCACTAGCGGCCCACCGCAGACTGCAGCTAGCAGACTGCCAACCTACCTGTTGATTTTCGAAGGTTTATTTTTATGCAGAGCAGAAGAACAGACATTCAAGACTAGTTAATTATACAGAAAATATGGCAAGGATTAGATTCTAATTTCAAAGAAAACAGTCTTGAATGAAATAACAATAATCATAACATCTTGAAAAAAATAAACAAAACAATACATGGTAAATGGAATACATAAAGTATGATTTATTATCATGTTTTATCAAGTACAGGAAGTTACAGTACTGGTGTTGATAGAAGGTTCAAGCTTTTTCACTCAGCTTGGTCTAAAAATAGACCAGGTTGAAAATTGGAAGAAGTGGTACAAAAATAAACAATAAATATATTATACTCCTCGATAGCATTGTCAGTGGGCTACCACCGCCCGTCCACTAGTGACGCCTGTGATGGACTATTGTCAGTTTGTTCAGCGGGCCACTGACTACAGCCATTTTTGCTGTGAATGAGATGGGCAGGTTGTCAAGCTGTCCACTAACGTACCTCCGATGGTCCACTGGTGGCATAGTTGCAGTGTATTGCCAGTGTCACACCGGACAAACAGTCTTCAGACTGTAGCTAGAAGACCGCCAATGTTTTGTTATATGGGAGCTAGCAGCTCTATAGGTCAGTCTGTCCAACATATTTTTAAATATAGGCCTACTTGATTTCAAAATTTAGTTGTAAAAGTGGGCCTTGGGCACTGATATATCTTTGCTTGGGTTTGCAAATAATAGCCACCAGGCAGACATGGTGGGAATTGACCAACCACAGTTAAGGAAATGGCGAACATTTTCAGATGCTGAGACAGCTGACTGGTGTCTGTACTTGTCGTGCCAAATCGCAGACAGCGGCAGTTATTGGCAGGAAGCTGAAAATCTGATTTGTGTCTGTCAGTGAGCGAGTACTGCACTAGGAGTTAAGAGAGTTCATTAAAAACTGTATAGCAAAGACTGAGGCATTGAAACAAAGACAAATGAATAGCAAAATAAACATTTCAATATTAGTATTATTGTATTACAGGAAACAAAAGTGGAGGATTTCAGGTTCTATAAATCTATATGTTCTATATGCTGGATAATTTTGGGGTAAGTATTCAGTTGAGCAAGCCTACAGGGGAGGATACAATATGTCACTTTATATTACTGTGATACTTTTGAAAAAATACAAAGATAAAATACGAAATCTAAAGTCTAAATTTCAACTCAGTATTTAGATTTTTCGGTTCTTTTTTGTACCTAGCTCTACCATGTATAAGATTTCCCTTTTTTATTCATTTTCACCAAATAAACAGTTAATATTAATTTTAAGGATTTTTTGAAAAATATCTATTTGCTGTTCCAGTATGTAGAACAGAGGGTTTCTGGCCCTAAAATTATTTATAACTCCGTCACGCACATAATTTTGGAATGTGGCCTAAAAAATTATGTCTATTAAGCCAGATTACAACAAACTACAACAATGTACAACAAACTACATGGTGGTCTATCTAAAGGGTGACGTTTGTGTGCTGTATCAATATTTCTTGAATGAATTTGCAGTTAGAACTTCAACAGTAGGCCTATACTTTTATATTACAATTCCGTCACAGTCATTAAAACATTAACCTTGCAGTCAGGCAGTGGACTTCCATGTTAAATTAAAAAACATTATTGCCTTGTGCCAGTTCTGCATTTTCTGTGGTAGAAAATATGAGTAAATTACCAATCTGTCACACACAACTCCGTCATTTTGTGACGGAGTTGTAGAAAGTTCCCACAAGCCACCATGCAAATTTCTGAAGGGGTCAATAACACTTTTTAAATAAATAGCTAGTCATATTTATACTAGCAATAACAAATGCAATTCTAGGCAATTGCATGAACTGTTTTATAATTATGACTTGTACAGTGTATTTACAACTCCGTCACGAATCTTACAACTCCATCACGTTTTCGCTGGAATTGTTGTCACACATTGCCACCTTCCATCAGTAGACTACAACTAGATCAGTTATTTTATATTGCATTTCACATGACACTTCCATCACAACACATCGTTATTTGCTCAGTAATACATTCATGACCTTGTGAAAATCCTAAATTGTTGTTTTTGTGATCATCTGATGGAGTTTTAAATGAGTCAATATGTTTCTTTTGGCTGCCAATAGCTGTTTAAGCTTTATTGGCAGCTGATTTATATTGCTTATTGATATATTACAGTGGAACAAAACTGATAATAGCCATAGACTACCTTGAGGATATTTTTTATACTCTGTGTAGCATAGAGTCACCCATAGTGAGAAAAGTACCCTTATGTTCCATTGTATTGTGTGGAAAGCTGTTTGCACCGATCTGTTATTGGGCAGGAACTCCTATCATGCCACCTTGTCTTAGTGTTCTCTGCCATTCTCATTTATAAATAAGATATTATATGATTTGCCAACTTGGGGATCATGTAGGTTCGTTTGTGACTTGAGTGGCGGGGGGGGGGGGGGTTCACTGTGGACAATACTTTTCTCTTGTTCATGGACTGCTGCGATCTGCCCTATTCTACCCCTGGCATTCTCAGGTGGTACCTTAAACACGTAACGGTATTGATGACTACGAATTGAACCGAGCTGAACGGTAAAGTAAAGAGGGTGGACTAATTTAATACACAAAAAAGTTTTTTATTATTTATACTGCCTAAGCAGAATTATATGCAAAATTTTAAATTGGTGCCGATAACTCATGCAAGTGCCGATAACTCATGCAAAAAATTGATCATGAAAAAATGAATTCCCCCCTGAACGAATTCATGTCGGACCGATTCAACTTAATAATATCAAATTAAACACATTGTCAATTTCCTTGGTACTTACAGTAAACAGTGGTAAATAATTTAATTGACAACAATCAATAATAGCGGCGTTTTTGTCTTAAGGTGCCGATAACTGCCACACATACTCTATTTCACACAAATTCCCCAGAATGTAAAATTACTGCCGCCCGAGAGCGCCAGCAATGAGCTGGATCAGGTTGAACTCAGATGACCCAGAATGATACTGATGTGGGTCATCGAAAGTGAAACTATAAAATCATAACAAATCAGTGACACGTTACATAAATATATTATAGTATTCTTCAAAACCATTCACTCACCCTATGGTAAATATTGCCTGCATTTTAAAAACAATAAGGGCATTATTGGTGAATATAAATGAAAACAAAAGCTTTACCTTCTGCACGTGCTCCTGTGAAATTATGAATGACCCGGAAGCGATTTCTTTAAAGGATGCGGTCGATTGGCATGTATCCGATTACAAACAGCCTATACTGTATCACAGAACGTCGAAAATCACGGAACGGGACGAAATATCAGAATAAGGATATTTATTGGGTTAAACCATTCAGCTTTTTACAATGTGACTATAAATTGCTGTTTTTCGTGGTGCCCATAAAAAAAGTAAATATTAACAGAATAACAAAATAAATAAAAACAATTCGGCAGGATTTGTGTTGAGGAAATGTCTTTGGGCTACTGGCATGGGAATTAATCTGTCATCATAAAGTCAGGTGGGTTGGGTTGGGTTGGTTGGTTGGTTGGTTGGTTAGTTGGTTGGTTGGTTGTGGTTGGTTGGTTGGTTGGTTGGTTTTGTGGTCAGGGTGAGAGTTAGGGCCCATGGTTTGGGACGGGTAAGGGTTCCAGTATCTGGTTCCCCATATAACCCGGTATCAACCTGTCAACCGTACTCTCAGCATACCCTAAAGGGTCTGACTTTCGTCACCCCTTCAAGGGCATGCCTTTCCATGTTCCCAACCTAGTGCACTGACCGAGGTGAAGTATAGCCTGATTTATAAAAAGGAAAACAATCATACTAATTGATATAAATTATACCTCATCGAATGCATTTACTAATGTAGTCAGATCCTGACTTGAGTCGAATCCGGTAACCGTTGGGTTGTCCAGTGTGCCTTTCCCCAATCTACTTCTCACCAAGAGATCACGTGGATTGTGTCTCCTTTTAAATGCTGTTACACACCGTTTATACAGGATGTTTGGATGTTTCGCTTTAAGTTTATTGAAGAAAGTCTTCACTAATTTAGCTGTCTCCACCGCAGTTGCAGAGTAGGTAATAACGCAGCCCGCAGTTTACATCGCTGAATGGTGGCCTCAGGCCACCATGCCACACAAACCTCTTTACTCATATTTTGTTTGAATGTATACATCCGCGAAGCGAATTTTTTAAAGTACATGTTAAAAATGATTATTTCACTAGTCTGTAGACCCTATAGCCTACTATTTTTATACATAAAACAAGTAACGTACCTATCTAAGAATAAATGCACAAACTTTGTAGCCTGAGCATAGAGTCTACCATTTACCTAGTACGTAAAGGCTGTAACTATACGTCTATAGTCTATTACATAGGCCAACTACTATGAGCTTACCTTCCATTGACCTGATATTGGTTTAATGTTGGCCTACTGCACTCTTTATCGGCCTAATTTCATTCTGAAAAAAATGCGATGGTGGTTCAACGTTATTCACATTATCATCGGGTGAATAACTAGGCTGCACATAAGTAGCTACTTAAGTGAATGCTTGAGACCACCATTCTTCATCATATTGTGTAGGCGAAATGTGGGGCCTCAGGCCATCATTCTCTATCATTGTGTAAGTGTGGGGCCTCAGGCCACCATCCTCTATCATTATGTATGAGTGGGGCCTCAGGCCACCATCCTCTATCATTATGTATGAGTGGGGCCTCAGGCCACCATCCTCTATCATTATGTATGAGTGGGGCATCAGGCCACCATCCTCTATCATATTATGTACGAGTGGGGCCTCAGCTAGGCCATCATCCTCTAGACTATCATTAGGTATGAGTGGGGCCTTAGGCCACCATCCTCTATCAATATGTATCAGTGGGGCCTCAGGCCACCATCTTCTATCATTGTGTAAGTTTGGGGCCTCAGGCCACAATCTTCTATCATTATGTATGAGTGGGACCTCAGGCCATCATTCTCTATCATTATGTATGAGTGGGGCCTCAGGCCACAATGCATGCTCTATCATTATGTATAAGTGAGGCCTCAGGCCACCATGCATGCACCTTCTATCAGTATGTATAAGTGGGGCCTCAGGCCACCATCCTCTATCAATATGTATCAGTGGGGCCTCAGGCCACCATCTTCTATCATTGTGTAAGTGTGGGGCCTCAGGCCACCATCTTCTTTAATTATGTATGAGTGGGGCCTCAGGCCACCATCTTCCATAATTATGTATGAGTGGGGCCTCAAGCCACCATGCACCTTCTATCAGTATGTATGGGTGGGGCCTCAGGCCATCATCTTCTATCATTGTGTGAGTGTGGGGCCTCAGGCCACCATCCTCTGTCATTATGTATGAGTGGGGCCTCAGGCCACCATCTTCTATTATCGTGTAAGTGTGGGGCCTCAGGCCACCATGCTCTATCATTATGTATGAGTGGGGCCTCTGGCCACCATCTTCTATCATTATCTATGAGTGGTGCCTCAGGCAACCATATCTATCATTATGTATGAGTGGGGCCTCAGGCCACCATAATATATCATTGTGTAAGTGTGGGGCCTCAGGCCACCATCTTCTATCATTATGTATGAGTGGGGCCTCAGGCCACCATGCATGCTCTATCATTATGTATGAGTGGGGCCTCAGGCCACCATGCTCTCTCATTATGTATGAGTGGGGCCTCAGGCCATCATGCTCTATCATTTTGTATGAGTGGGGCCTCAGGCCACTATCTTTTATCATAATGTATGAGAAGGGCCTCAAGCCACCATTCTCTATTATTATGTATGAGTGGGGCATCAGGCCATCATCTTCTATAATTGTGTAAGTGTTGGGCCTCAGGCCACCATCCTCAATCATTATGTATGAGTGGGGCCTCCGGCCACCATCTTCTATCATTGTGTAAGTGTGGGGCCTCAGGCCACCATGCTCTATCATTATGTATGAGTGGGGCCTCAGGCAACCATGCTTTATCATTATGTATGAGTGGGGCCTCAGGCCACCATCTTCTATCATTATGTATGAGTGGGGCCTCAGGCCACCATGCACCTTCTATCAGTATGTATGAGTGGAGCCTCAGGCCACCATCTTCTATCATTGTGTAAGTGTTGGGCCTCAGGCCACCATCTCTATCATTATGTATGAGTGGGGCCTCAGGCCACCATGCTGTATCATTATGTATGAGTGGGGCCTCAGGCCACTATCTTTTATCATTATGTATAAGTAGGGCCTCAAGCCACCATTCTCTATCATTATGTATGAGTGGGGCCTCAGGCCATCATCGTCTATCATTGTGTAAGTGTGGGGCCTCAGGCCATCATCTCTATCATTATGTATGAGTGGGGCCTCAGGCCACCATGCTCTCTCATTATGTATGAGTGGGGCCTCAGGCCACCATGCTCTATCATTTTGTATGAGTGGGGCCTCAGGCCACTATCTTTTATCATTATGTATGAGAAGGGCCTCAAGCCACCATTCTCTATTATTATGTATGAGTGGGGCCTCAGGCCATCATCTCCCATCATTGTGTAAGTGTTGGGCCTCAGGCCACCATCCTCTATCATTATGTATGAGTGGGGCCTCCAGCCACCATCTTCTATCATTGTGTAAGTGTGGGGCCTCAGGCCACCATGCTCTATCGTTATGTATGAGTGGGGCCTCAGGCCACCATGCTTTATCA
The DNA here is from genome assembly GCA_964017125.1 of Flabesymbios commensalis. NCBI lineage: Eukaryota > Metazoa > Annelida > Polychaeta > Terebellida > Flabelligeridae > Flabesymbios > Flabesymbios commensalis. The sequence continues at coordinate 77,379,540 of OZ024913.1, read as the reverse complement.
TTATGTATGAGTGGGGCCTCAGGCCACCATCTTCTATCATTATGTATAAGTGAGGCCTCAGGCCACCATGCACCTTCTATCAGTATGTATAAGTGGGGCCTCAGGCCACCATCTTCTATCATTGTGTAAGTGTGGGGCCTCAGGCCACCATCTTCTTTAATTATGTATGAGTGGGGCCTCAGGCCACCATCTTCCATCATTATGTATGAGTGGGGCCTCAAGCCACCATGCACCTTCTATCAGTATGTATAAGTGGGGCCTCAGGCCACCATCTTCTATCATTGTGTAAGTGTGGGGCCTCAGGCCACCATCTTCTTTAATTATGTATGAGTGGGGCCTCAGGCCACCATCTTCCATCATTATGTATGAGTGGGGCCTCAAGCCACCATGCACCTTCTATCAGTATGTATGGGTGGGGCCTCAGGCCATCATCTTCTATCATTGTGTGAGTGTGGGGCCTCAGGCCACCATCCTCTGTCATTATGTATGAGTGGGGCCTCAGGCCACCATCTTCTATTATCGTGTAAGTGTGGGGCCTCAGGCCACCATGCTCTATCATTATGTATGAGTGGGGCCTCTGGCCACCATCTTCTATCATTATCTATGAGTGGTGCCTCAGGCAACCATATCTATCATTATGTATGAGTGGGGCCTCAGGCCACCATAATATATCATTGTGTAAGTGTGGGGCCTCAGGCCACCATCTTCTATCATTATGTATGAGTGGGGCCTCAGGCCACCATGCATGCTCTATCATTATGTATGAGTGGGACCTCAGGCCACCATGCTCTCTCATTATGTATGAGTGGGGCCTCAGGCCATCCTGCTCTATCATTTTGTATGAGTGGGGCCTCAGGCCACTATCTTTTATCATAATGTATGAGAAGGGCCTCAAGCCACCATTTTCTATTATTATGTATGAGTGGGGCCTCAGGCCATCATGCTCTATCATTTTGTATGAGTGGGGCCTCAGGCCACTATCTTTTATCATAATGTATGAGAAGGGCCTCAAGCCACCATTCTCTATTATTATGTATGAGTGGGGCATCAGGCCATCATCTTCTATCATTGTGTAAGTGTTGGGCCTCAGGCCACCATCCTCAATCATTATGTATGAGTGGGGCCTCCGGCCACCATCTTCTATCATTGTGTAAGTGTGGGGCCTCAGGCCACCATGCTCTATCATTATGTATGAGTGGGGCCTCAGGCCACCATGCTTTATCATTATGTATGAGTGGGGCCTCAGGCCACCATCTTCTATCATTATGTATGAGTGGGGCCTCAGGCCACCATGCACCTTCTATCAGTATGTATGAGTGGAGCCTCAGGCCACCATCTTCTATCATTGTGTAAGTGTTGGGCCTCAGGCCACCATCTCTATCATTATGTATGAGTGGGGCCTCAGGCCACCATGCTGTATCATTATGTATGAGTGGGGCCTCAGGCCACTATCTTTTATCATTATGTATAAGTAGGGCCTCAAGCCACCATTCTCTATCATTATGTATGAGTGGGGCCTCAGGCCATCATCGTCTATCATTGTGTAAGTGTGGGGCCTCAGGCCATCATCTCTATCATTATGTATGAGTGGGGCCTCAGGCCACCATGCTCTCTCATTATGTATGAGTGGGGCCTCAGGCCACCATGCTCTATCATTTTGTATGAGTGGGGCCTCAGGCCACTATCTTTTATCATTATGTATGAGAAGGGCCTCAAGCCACCATTCTCTATTATTATGTATGAGTGGGGCCTCAGGCCATCATCTCCCATCATTGTGTAAGTGTTGGGCCTCAGGCCACCATCCTCTATCATTATGTATGAGTGGGGCCTCCAGCCACCATCTTCTATCATTGTGTAAGTGTGGGGCCTCAGGCCACCATGCTCTATCGTTATGTATGAGTGGGGCCTCAGGCCACCATGCTTTATCATTATGTATGAGTGGGGCCTCAGGCCACCATCTTCTATCATTGTGTAAGTGTGGGTCCTCAGGCCACCATTATATCTATCATTATGTATGAGTGGGGCCTCAGGCCACCATCTTCTATCATTGTGTAGGTGGGGCCTCAGGCCACCATTATATCTATCATTGTGTATAAGTGGGGCATTAGGCCACTAATCTCTATCATTGTGTGAGTGTAGTGCCTCAGGTCACCATTGTCTCTCATTATCTACTATTGTTAAACAGTTATGTACACTCCTGTACTCGTTTAACATGTCAAGGTTGCGACTCATGCTAAATGTCATACACTGGACCCTGGCATTACAGCGTGCGGGGAGCTACCAGTGCTTAACGTCACAGCTGACCACTCTGTAAAGAGTGATTACTTTGCCGTACGCTTCACTTCACCTTTTGCATTCGACAGCACCGACTAAAGCAAAAGTGAGTGTAAGCACGAGGATGCTAAAAGCCATAGACACCCAGGCCTTCTCTGACAGCATCAGCGCCTCTCAGCTTCAACAACACATAAGAGCTTTGGTCCGTGTTACTGAGGCTTATGAACTTTACAACACTACTCTGAGAAAGCTCCAAGATAATCATGCCCCTGTCACTCAACGCACCATCACCACCAGATGAGAGTGTCCATGGTTTATCACCAACACCAAACTGGCGAAAGCCAAGGGATGAAACTTGAAAAAGCAGTGGAGAAGAACAAGTCTCACACTCCATGTTGAAATATATATTCAATATATTCAACAAGCTTTTAAGATCGTCTGAGCAAAGAACTTGCTATCTTGACCCAGTACCATCACACCTAGGCCTACTGAGGCAATGCGAGACTCTGGTAATACCAACACTCACTGATATAGTTACCTGTGGTATGCCATCTAAGTTGAAGCAGGCAATAATAACATCATTATAAAAAAAACTACCTGTAAAAAAACTGTATCACCGACTTGTATCAAACCTCTCTTTTGTGTCCAAGTTGACTCAGAAAGTGGTGGCTGCCCGTCTTATTGCTCTCATCTCCAACGTAACAGCCTTCGAGAGCCTTTGCAATCAGCCTACAGGCATTACTTTGGCATCGAAACAGCCTTGCTAAAACTTTAGAATCATATCCTGCACATTATCAACAAACGCAAAGGAGCAGCACTCTTTCTTCTCAACCTGAGCGCTTCACTTGGCACTATATATATCGACGATGGCATCCTGCTTCACACACTCCAACACAGGGTCGACATTACAGGAGATTGTCTGAGGTGGATGGAGTGCTATCTCAGAGACAGGAGTCAAGCTGTTCGCATATCAGAAAAGCTGTCAAAAAACACTCTGCTGACATGTGGGATCCCCCAAGGCTCTGTACTTAGTCCTTTCCTGTATTCAATATTCACTATTCCTCTGGCTCGTATCATCAGAAGTCACGGTCTGTCGTACCATATGTATGCTTATGGTGCACAACTCTTCATGGAGCTCTGTCATGACAACAAATCTTCACAGACAGTGGACATTAGGAAAGTGGAGCGGTGTGTGGCTGACATCAGGGAGTGGATGCGGTATAACGATGACAAAATAGAATTCATTTTATCTCATCCTAAAAGTACTCTATTAAACTCCCTCAAAGTGTGACAGTGGGAAGAAAAGCAGGATATCACTATCTAAGATCGCAATGAATCTGGGTGTGATTTTTGATACCACCCTATCACGCAGCAAGCATATCACAGGTATGCCACGAGCTGCCTCAAACCATCTCTGTGCCATTGGTCGTATCCGAAAATACATTGATCGTCAGAGCACCAAGCAGCTTGTTTATGTGCTTGTGATATCGCGTCTGGATAATTGCAACAATCTTCTTTGCGGTCTGCCAGACCACTAAAGCAGCTGCGTCTGTACAGAATGCATGTGCCAAGATGGTCATGAATTGCTCCAAAGGTTACTATATAACACCATCACTAAAGGACCTCTACTGGCTACCTGTACACGCTCGCATTAAGTACAAGGTTATTTTCTCACATTTAAATGCCTCAACAACTTGGCTCCTGCTTATTTAACACTTAATCATCCTGCACAATCACTCCACTCAGCTGACACAAGATTTATTGAGGTACCTCCTTCAGGCAAGAAACATTATAAGAACAGGTCGTTCACTTATGCCGCTCCTCTGCTATGGAACAAGCTTCCAGAACACATGCGACTGATAGACAGCACTGCACATTTAAAAACAGTTTTAAAAACATTGTTCTTTACTAGATAATTTTATTAACTTATTAATATCTACCGTGCTATTAACTTATTAATATCCACCATTTTATTAACTTATTAATATTTTTACCTGTACAATTGAATTTACATGATGTCTGTAGCTTATTTTCTAATTCGATGTATTTTACTATATCATAACTTTACAATCAGTATTATAAGTTTCAGCTATAGATTAAAAAATGCTACCTGTTCTTTTACTTAACTTTTACATAGCTTCCCCTACTTTTAATTTTATCCTGTTTTTAGTATGTACAGCGATGCAGAACATTTTTGGATGGACCGCTTTATAAATGGTTTTCGAACACCAACATCACACCACCACCACCACCGCCGCCACCACCACCACCAACAACAACAACAACAACAACAGCACAGCAGCAGCAGCAGCAACAACAACAACAACAACAGCAAACAACAGCAACAACAACAACAAACATAATAATCATAATTTGGGGAATAATAAGAATAAAAATAATCTAATCTAATAGTAAATTATGGTATGCCCACCCTACTTTAAGTTGGGACAAAGATTCTGTATATCTTATATCGTTGGGAATTGAGTTCAATATGTTAACACCTAGGTATGATAGGGATTTAGAATGTGCTCTTGGAAGGTACAATTTATTCTGAGCAGAGGATCTGAGGCTATAACTTACACAATCTGTTACATTTGTAAACAAATCTTGAATATAAGAAGGTGCTTGGTCTGTTTTACTTTTAAAAATCAGACAAGCTTGTTCATACATGACTAATTCTTTAAATGAGAACCAATATTGTTTTAACATTTCTTTACTTGGTGATAATGGATCAGCATTTAAGTTGTAGTTGTATTTGTTTATTATAGTGACATAGTACAAACATATAGTACAAACAGAAAATAAAGTATAATAAATATTTGTCGGGTCGCTTTCTTTTGCAATTTCGTTATGACATTTTCATTCCCTCTACACCCAGCTCCCCAAAGCGATATTCTATGATGGCTTTTATATAATAATTGTGGAATAAAACTTGGGCCCAAGGATGGTATTCTACTTAATTTAAATAACAACTGAATGACAGAGATTATTAACCGATCTCGTCATGTGACAGGCTGAGCTACTCTTCGATTGGTCGGGAGTAGAATACTAGACTTGGTCCGATATTTGTGTATTCTACGGAGAAGTGAAAGTTTAAAAGAGACACATTGTTTTACATGAGCAACTTGTTTTTCCACGAATGTGTACTATCATTAAAAACGCCCACCAATTTAGCATCTTCAACTATTAGTTGAGGCACTTTCCTCAAGTTAAGGCACTTTCGCATGAGTGATTTGCTCTAAACCCGGATTGTCTTTTATTACATAAATTGTGTGAGGAAAGGTATCCGTACAAATAAACTGAAACATGTTTTCCTAATATTTTGGAAGAAATTCGAAGAATAGAAATTGGTCTGTAATTATTTACATAATTTTGAGACTTTTTTTTCTAAAGTGGAATTACTTTGGCTTGTTTCCACATATGTAGAAAAGCACGTACTGATTGTATGCTTAAGTTACATCATTGAATCTGATATCAATTGTAGTTCCGTTACTTTTTGGAAATAGAGCCTGAATGTCATCCAATCCTATACCTTTTTAATTGGCATAGTATTTAAATATTTTAAGACAAATTCACGACTTTTTTGGTGAATTGTAAAGTATGTTTTATTTGGTACTTTACCATCGACATATTGTTTACGTAATTTGTTGGAATAAACGGGTGTTGTTTCAATTCACTGCCAGTGACATGCTTCTCTACAATATAATAGAAATGGTTGTTAAAATGTTCTGCAACTATTCTGAAGTCAGTGACTTCTTGGTTGTCAGGGACAATCTTAATAATTGATTTATCTGATATTTGTTTAATTCCATAATTATTTAAACGAAGAAACAAGTTTACGTGGATCATCTATGCACGGTTACACACGTTTCTCGTGATATTTTGATTTATTTTCCCTCAGCATAGTACGGTTTCTAAAATGTTTGTAATATATATGTTGTCCTTTGCGCTTTGCCAATTAAATCTCTCATGTAAATTAAATCATGAATTATCCAACCAGGCTGTTTTCCTTTGACGTTTCCTGTTTTCAAGTATTTCGTTATTAGTTTTGTTTTTAAGATTATTGTCAGTTTCTATGGCGGAATATACAGGAAAGTGATCACCAATTGACCATTGAATGGCATCTGAATGTTTGATATTTACATTTGAATTGACATGTATATGATAAATCAAGGTGCTTGTTGATACAACATCTGACAGACTGTCCATGATTGTACATGCGGGTGATTACTGTCAGGAAGTAAATCTTTGTTGAAGTCACCTAATAATATTATGCCCTTATTTTCAGAGCAGGCAGTGTCTAGGGCATCTTCCATAATAGTTAAGCCAAACATTAAATTGAACAGTGAGCTCATTTGAAGGTCTATATGTGAAAGAAACTAGTATTTTCATACTTATAAAAGCTCTAACCAAATTACTTCAATGTCATTTCGTTCGAATTCACACCGTCTGGTGTAATCAATATTATTTATTATGCATACCAATAGACCGACCCCCTTTCCCACACAGAGTTCTATCTTTCCTTTCAACATGATGGCCCTCAATTAATATATCCTGATCAGAAATTGTATTGTTTAGGAATGTTTCACAGCAGCAATAAACATTGAAAGGGTAAAATGAATGAATATATGTTCGGATTTCATATAATTTGTGATAAATCCTTTTTACATTGTGATGCGCAAAAAGATAAATATTTTACTTTGAAATATACTTACAGTCACTACTTGATCTTATAGATGAGTTATGTACACTACACATTGATTTACCAATACAGTGGTAGTGATCAGTAAATTGCCTATTTATAAATGACGTGAGTTCATGACAAGATGATTGATCAACAGTGTGCGACTTGGTGACTCTTCATGATGAGGTGATTGATTTTCACAAGGTGAATGTTCAAGCCATTGAGTGGAAGATTGTTCATGCACAATAATGTCGTGGGTCGCAATTAGCGGAACAACATGGACCATCATTTGTAAATGACTTTTAACTGAAACTTTTCAAATGTTGACTACACTATATAGTCCAGTTGCTGTTCTTATATGTTCAATGGGACTTAGAAATTATGAGAAGTGTAAGATGTTTCGATTGATTCATATCATTATGATGTCACTGAACAAATTTAGGTTTGTTGCCCAAGTGGCAACTTTGGGCAACTTTTTGTATTAGCATAATTCAAATAATTAGCATAATTGGCTTAATCTGCAATATGATCCAAGGTAAAATGTTACTTTTGAACCAGTGACCGCAGAAAAATGGCCAATATCAATCTTGTGTTCAGGTCAGATCCAAAAAATTCACTTCGTATCTTATATTTATCCTCTGCCTCGCCGATAAAAGTTTTTTCCTCCGTCCGTCCGCCGTGCCGTCCATTCATCACTAGCCTTGGCTAATCGATATATTAATAACCCTTCCAGCTACATTTGCAACTGGCGAATACTCGTTGAAATTCGACCATGGGTGACCTTGACCTATTTTTGCATAGCGTACAGGTCAAAGGTCACGCTTGCCTTATTTATTATGGATACATAAAGCACCTTTCCAAAGAACCATTCGAATTACAGTGTGCCAGTCTGCACCACTGGTGTATCTGGTGAATATCGCGGTCAAGTTGAGATATAGGTGACTTTTACATTTTTATGACAATGGGTGACGACTAAAGGTCAAGGGCATATAATTTTTTCAAATTGATATTTAAACAACAAATGCGAGAAATTGCTGTATTGTGGTCCAGTCGGTCCAGTGTTTCAGGGCTTCCAGATTGACTTATTGTTTTAGTTACAAGTCACGCTTAAGCAGAATATGTCAAGGTCGTCAGACATCACGTGATGCAACTGTACATGTATGCATAGTTGATACAGGCACACTAAACAAGTAACTTTTGCAATTGTGTACGAGGCTTTGTTTACATGTTTTCTCAACATTGGGAAGCAGCGAAACATTCAGCGAAACATTCTCAGTGTTTAGGAACTCTTGTACCACATTCCCTGGTGATGAGTTTGGATATCTGCTGGAGGGAGATAAGTCTGTGCTGATGAAACGTTTGGGAAGTGATAGCGAAAGTGTCCCAAAACCAAATGTGTTGCTCGTTGAACACATCGTATGGAGAACGTCAGGAACAGTGGCAGACATTGCAGAGAGTTGCAAGGCATGCCACACAAGTGGTGAAAAGTACCAAGGTGCAATTATCTTTATCATCTTTGCTCAATAGGCCTATGAAGGATTAAAGTCATGAGCGTCAGAGAAGAGCTGGTGAGGGTGCTGCAATATATCAACTGACACATACGTCTCGACTTTCGCTTCGCGATTCCATAAACCACAGCCAACAAGCGCCAGCTGAAGCAACTTCTCTGCAGTTTCAGTCATAGACACAACATCGACATGGTGGGAAGAGAAAACTGTCTTGTACATCATGATCAGGCTTAAATAACCTTGGAAAGCCACATGTTTAAATTTGCTGAAAAAGGTGATGCACGTGTGCTGATGGAGAACCCTGACAGATTAGTGCTTGATATTAACACCATGCTGTCATTGCGCTGAGAGTGAAATGCCAAGGTCTGTCACAGTGCGACACGTTTTCTTTCTCATGTGGAAAGGGCAAGGTCCCAGCATTAAAAATACACTAATATTCCTGCACTGGATGAGGTACTGGGGGAACAGGATGTCACACAAAGTGACTTGATGGATATAGGTCAAGCATTTTTTGTATCAGTCTACTCAGAGAATATATTGTCTGCCCTTTTCCCTCACGGATATCAACCTGGATCTCCATAATCGTCGCACTCGTCTCCAAATGCTTTTTTGACAGGCTGTTGCTCCGTAAGTGTCACAGATCAGAAGCAACTCAAGAAATCGCCAACTTTGGCTGGCAGATTGCAGGAGGTTCGTAAGTGATGACATTTACTTCTTGGTGTCATCAGTCTTTGATATTGTGGGGAGCCTTCGCGACCGAGTGGTAGCGTGCTCGGCCTCAGAATTTAGAATCCGTTGTCTGGAGGGTGGCGTCATTTCATTTATCTCACCATCCTCAGGAGGTTTTCCTGGCACAGTTTCGCCTATATGTGCACACAGGTAGCCTAAAACCCCATTCATTTCTTTTCAGTCTTAGATGATTGTTACAATTCACTGACTAGGAACGAATCGGAGGGAATTCATGGTGAGGAGGATGAGGAGGTGGACGAAGTCGGGGGATAGAAAACGATGAACTGTTAGATTTTTGTATACATAAACTTATCGTACATGCAGTTTTAGGATGCTAGATTTCGTTTGAATGGTTTGTTATATCTGTGTTGTTCACATCTTGCCAATAACACCCAGTTAGACTGTGTTAAAAGTATGGATAACTTTTTGGGCAAAATGATAATTTCTCTACTTTTATTGAAACAGGGCTGTTGTCATGTAGTGATAATTATGTGGACCTCTATTAACCTTTAATTTGTGTGGCCCACGACACGAACCTCTGTGTTTTGCCAGTAAGTATAATGTGCTGTTTATTTACTTATGTAGGCCTAAGCCCACTGTATGTAGCCCTTGTGTAGCTGCAAAAGATGAATTGCGCCAGAATGCAGTTAGAGCCTATTTTTTCAATATTTCTGCGGGATTTGCCCCCCCCCCCTATTATACTTAAGGATGGTCGTTCTGTACCCCCGCCCTTTGTCTTAGTTCTTATACGGAGCTGTAAATGACTCAGCGGTAGGTATATTATGGCTAATCACCCTAGAATTGATACTCACATAATGAACCCTTTTTGGCCTAGCAAAATAACCCAACTGTTTTAATGTGTGAAGTACAACAATTGTTGGCCAATGCCTATAGCCTCTAAATAATAAGAAAAATATAATGGTCATTCACGTGTTTGTTAACACAATAATAACATAATCTATGTAAATATATAGGGTAACTACTAGGCCTACCCCCTTAAAAGAAAACACCCTTACATGCAAAACAACGTATGGTATGGCCTACAGTATAATGCTGTAGCATAGGTATAGATATGTACATACACTCAATTATGTTGAGTCTAACTTCACATTAAATTGCAATTTATTTATGTCTAACTTTACTCTTTTACACTGTTTAGGTCGTGGGCTTCCTGGGTACTGCCCATTTCATATTATTGGTCAGTTTAGTTTGGTTTGCATCATAATCATGACCTTTGACCTAAATCTCGTTATTACCACTAACCTCAGAAATGAATTCCTTAGGTCTGAATTATATGGAAGTGTGGTATTGGAGATTGGTGTACGTCCAGTGGTTTAAAATTGACATTTGGCATTAGTCCCTATTGCTAATTATGCTAATTATGTTAATTATGCTAATTAAAAAAGTTGCCCAAAGTTGCCGTCTAGGCAACAAAGCTGAATTTGTTCATTGACCCATTGGGAACATGAATCAATCAAAAAACCTTACACTTCTCACAATTTCTAGGTTCTATGGACGGCAACTGGACTAATATCTTATGACAAATATTTCACATTAGTCATGTTAGAAGATATTGCCAGATATTACGCATATTAACCCATTGAGGACCAGATTAAACTGCTGCAGACATGATTAATTTATGACGTCATAGTATTATAGTTGTTTTTAGTTCCGAACATATCAATATCCGCGACTGGTCCTGGGGGAACAATCAGGAGTCCCGTAGGCTACATATCCGGAACTGGTCATCAACGGATTAAGAATTATTAATGGCTGCATGTTGACCATTTTTAATTTGGTCAAGTTGAAATTTGTCAGGGCATATCACCCCCTGAAACCGCACATTTTTTATGGCAATGGTCTAGCTATCTGGCAAAAAAATAATTGCAGATTATTAGTGAAATTGATATATGGTATAACTTTTGGACCGATATATATAGGAAATTGTTAGTGAAATGCGAATATTCGGTTTTAGCAGCACAAGGGTTAAAATACGTCAGTTTAACGACTTATATCTTGTTAAAACAACTTAATATAACGCGGTACAAGGTTTTGTCATTAAATGGACTTAGTATAAGTCGATATAACGAATTACATGTTGTTAAATCGACTCATATAAGTCGATATAACGATTTATAAAATCGTTAAAACAACAGGTACAAATTACATATTCTCCTCCCACTCCTCCACCACCTTTTACTCAGCCACCACCTTTCTTCTTCCTTCTCCTCTACCTCTTCCTCCCCTCTTCCTTCTCCTCTTCCTCCTCCTCTTTCTCCTCCACCTCCTCCTACATAATGATAGAGGATACATGGTTGCCTGAGTCCCCATATTTACACAGTGATAGGGAATGATGGCCTGAGGCCCCACTCATATATAATGATATAGGATGGTTTTCCTGAGGCCCCACTCGTTCGTGATGATAAAGGATGGTGGCCTGAGGCCCCGCATTTATATAATGATAGAGGATGGTTGCCTGAGGCCCCACTCATACATAATGATAGAAGATGGTGGCCTGAGGCCCCACTCATACATAATGATAAAGCATGGTGGCCTGAGGCCCCACTCATACATAATGCTAGACATGGTGGCCTGAGGCCCCACTCATACATAATGATAGAGCACGGTGGCCTGAGGCCCCACTCATACATAATGATAGAAGATGGTGTCCTGAGGCCCCACACTTACACAATGATAGAAGATGGTGGCCTGAGGCCCCAATAATACATAATGATAGAGCATGGTGGCCTGAGGCCCCACACTTACACAATGATAGAAGATGGTTGCCTGAGGCCCCACTCATACATAGTGATAGAGCATGGTGTCCTGAGGCCCCACACTTACACAATGATAGAAGATGGTGGCCTGAGGCTCCACACTTACACAATGATAGAAGATGGTGGCCTGAAGCCCTACTCATACATAATGATAGAGCATGGTGGCCTGAGGCCCCACTAATACATAATGATAGAGCATGGTGGCCTGAGGCCCCACACTTACACAATGATAGAAGATGGTGGCCTGAGGCCCCACTCATACATAATGATAGAAGATGGTGGCCTGAGGCCCCACACTTACACAATGATAGAAGATGGTGGCCTGAGGCCCCACACTTACACAATGATAGAAGATGGTGGCCTGAGGCCCCACACTTACACAATGATAGAAGATGGTGGCCTTAGGCCTCACACTTACACAATGACAGAAGATGGTTGCCTGAGGCCCTACTCATACATAGTGATAGAGCATGGTGGCCTGAGGCCCCACTCATACATAATGATAAAGCATGGTGGCCTGAGGCCCCACTCATACATAATGCTAGACATGGTGGCCTGAGGCCCCAGTCATACATAATGATACAGCACGGTGGCCTGAGGCCCCACTCATACATAATGATGGAAGATGGTGTCCTGAGGCCCTACACTTACACAATGATAGAAGATGGTGGCCTGAGGCCCCATTCATACATAATGATAGAAGATGGTGTCCTGAGGCCCCACACTTACACAATGATAGAAGATGGTGGCCTGAGGCCCCACTCATACATAATGATATAGCATGGTGGCCTGAGGCCCCACACTTACACAATGATAGAAGATGGTGGCCTGAGGCCCCACACCTACACAATGATAGAAGATGGTGGCCTGAGGCCCCACTCATACATAATGATAGAAGATGGTGTCCTGAGGCCCCACACTTACACAATGATAGAAGATGGTGGCCTGAGGCCCCACTCATACATAATGATATAGCATGGTGGCCTGAGGCCCCACACTTACACAATGATAGAAGATGGTGGCCTGAGGCCCCACACCTACACAATGATAGAAGATGGTTGCCTGAGGCCCCACTCATACATAATGATAGAAGATGGTGTCCTGAGGCCCCACACCTACACAATGATAGAAGATGGTGGCCTGAGGCCCCACTCATACATAATGATAGAAGATGGTGTCCTGAGGCCCCACACTTACACAATGATAGAAGATGGTGGCCTGAGGCCCCACTCATACATAATGCTAGACATGGTGGCCTGAGGCCCCATTCATACATAATGATAGAACATGGTGGCCTGAGGCCCCACTCATACATAATCATAGAAGATGGTGTCCTGAGGCCCCACACTTACACAATGATAGAAGATGGTGGCCTGAGGCCCCACTCATACATAGTGATAGAGCATGGTGGCCTGAGGCCCCACTCATACATAATGATAGAGCATATGGTGGCCTGAGGCCCCACTCATACATAATACTAGACATGATGGCCTGAGGCCCCACTCATACATAATGCTAGACATGGTGGCCTGAGGCCCCACTGATACATAATGATAGGGCATGGTGGCCTGAGGCCCCACTCATACATAATGATAGAGCATGGTGGCCTGAGGCCCCACTTATACATAATGATAGAACATGGTTGCCTGAGGCCCCACTCATACATAATGATAGAGCATGGTGGCCTGAGGCCCCACTCATACATAGTGATAGAGAATGGTGGCTTGAGGCCCCACTCATACATAATGATAGAAGATGGTGGCCTGAGGCCCCACACTTACACAATGATAGAATATGGTGGCCTGAGGCCCCACTCATACATACTGATAAAAGGTGCATGCATGGTGGCCTGAGGCCCCACTCATACATAATGATAGAAGATGGTGTCCTGAGGCCCCACTCATACATAATGATAGATGATGTTGGCCTGGGGAAGAACAATGGTAGACATTTATATTTTCTTATAGCTGTTAGAAATGGACTACAATATTTCATAGAAATCGTTTGAGAATTGACCGAGATTCATGCGAAAATCATGAAATATGCCTAGGCCGACAGGTTAAGCTGGCGTGTAGTACTAGCTAGCCTATTCACGCAATGATGGAGTAGTGATGGGCCCCCGTCACACAGAAAACGATTGGTCCAACATCGAATAAAGTACTAGGTCATTATTAAGATGATATCTTATCAATACATTCAACTTTTTGAAAGGATGCTAGAGTAATTGACACAGCTGGAAGGCCCTGACAGCCTGGTTTCAAGGCTAGCTATCACAAGCAATCAAACAAACAAATCACATTCTTGTATTCTTGCGCGAATTAGTTTTGGTGGCCTCAGGCCCCCTTTCAGCGATGTAAACTGCGGGCTGCGGTAATAACAAAGGGGGTGACGCCACTATCCTTAGGGGAAGGTACCGTATTTAAGCCGAATGGAGAATACGTTTTCAGGGCTAATTGCCACTTCCTTTCCGCTTCAAGTCGCCCAATCTTATTTGGAGTTATGTCTCCTGTATTCTTCAATACTTCAAGATACAACACTCTCAGATGGGTCGCCCTGCAGCTCCCGGAATTAAAGTGTGTGGCAACTGTCGTGTCCTTCTTAAGCCGTACATCCGAACGATGTATGTTTATCCTTTTTCTGAAGGAGAGCCCAGTTTCTCCCACATATCATTTTTTGCATTACAAACAAACTATACTGTAAATACCGTTAGTTGAATCGCAATTTTGTGTGGTAGGAATTTGAGTTTGATTCCCGGCATCCAGTACCCCCCCATGGTCTTACCACTCTCTACAACTACTTGTGTCGAACATAATTTACAGTTCCTTGTAGTGCATCTTTGAGAAGATCCCTTGTTCGGGTTTTTTCTCAATTCACACAATGTTTCATCTTTGATCATTCGCAAAAAACGTTCCGAGTAACCTCTCCTAACTAGTGCTGCAAAGAGTTTCATACACGCTATCATTACATCTTGTTTGTTATTACATATTCTAACATATCTAAGGATTTGTGACTTAATTAATCCCTTAAAAGTATGGTTTGGGTGATGTGATCTCTCGTGTAACAGTTCCAAAGTATCTGTTGGTTTAAAATAAACTTTGGTATCAAATGTACCTGTCTCCTTAAATCTGTTTCCTTTGTAAACCACTGTGTCTAAAAAATGCATTGATTCTGACCTCAACTCTGCCTTCACAGTAATCGAAGGGTGATGGGTATTCAAAATTTTCACAAATTTGTAAAATTCTTCCTTGGAGTGTTCCCAGATCATAAAAATATTATCTAGGAACCTCCAGTACACTGAGGGTTTTAGGACGCATTTTTCTAATGCTTTTTCCTCCCACTCTGCCAAAAACAAATTAGCATAATTTGGTGCAAATTTCTTACCCATCGAAGCTCCCCACGTTTGTAGGTACCATTGGCTGTTGAGCACAAAATAATTGTTTTCTAAATTAATTTTTTAAAGTTCTAAAATCTCTTTATCCGGTCTATTCGGGTCTGGATTCTTATTAAATATTTGTTTGACAGCCTCTAACCCATTGGTATTATCTATGTTTGTATACAGACTGTCAACATCTATTGTGGCTATAAATGCCCCTTCCTTCGCTTTAATTTCCGCATTTTTGTTAATGAAGTCATTAGTCTCCTTTAGATATGATTTATGTTGTTTTGCAAGCGGTGCTAAAAATTGATCTATATATTCGGCTGACGCATAACTTTCTCTACCGCAATCCGCTATTATTAGTCTGCCCGGTGGGACTTTTCCCTGTCCCGGCCACACTTTTCTATCTTTATGTATTTTTGGTAATAAATACATTCTGCGTGGTGCAGGGTCTTCCGGACTTTTCAAATAAGATAGTTGTCCTGCATCAATAAATCGGCGGTTAGCCAAACTTTCAATCTTGAAAAATGGTCGCTTATGGCTTGGTGCCAAAAAAATATATGGGATGAATTGCCCAGGCACATAGGTCATGTCTGTAAAAAATAAACAAAATTCATCAGTTAACTTTTTAGTAAGAGCTGAATTTCTGACTGCCCGCCCGACCGCCTGCCCACCTGTGGTGATCACTATATCCCACAGCCTTAATTGCTGAGGGGTAAAATCCACCCGACCGCCATCTCGCCCACCTCTGGTGATCACTATACCCCACAGCCGTAATGGCTGAGGGATAAAAATCATTTTTACAGGACTACAATGTTAATATTACAAGAGTAGAGGTGAAATTATTATTTATTCTGGGTCTTTTAATAGGCCCCAGTTAGCCAGGAATATTCACGAAGTCTTTATTCTTCAATTTCAATTCCTCTGCCTTATATAGGCCTAACAAAATCGTTACAGAGTTGTAAAATATCAACTTTGAATGTTTCTTACTCAGCCGTGAAATCTACAGCGGCCCTAATTCATCATTATCACATGTAGACGTAATACACTTTTACGGAAATGACAATACTAACAGTATATCGACCCAAGGATAAAGACCCGTGAAGGCTTTCTCAACTCACACGATCTTTGCTGCAATGTTACTGTGATGTTATCAGGAAAACGTTGAGTCAGGTGTTAGTTGGCTTTATCAAATGTAATGAAATGAAATGAATGGGGTTTTACGCCACATTTCTCATGCTCTGGCATTCAAGTTTTAAAGAACAAAATGTTTTTTCCCTGCTCAATCGTAAAGATTGAATATTGTGGGCAGCCTCCATGACTGAGAGTTAACATGCTGCAGACCAACAGGGCTCAATTTCGAATCATGTGTCTGGAGGGCAGTGTCACCTCTGGGTCTTTTAATAGGCCCCAGTTAGCCAGGAATATTCACGAAGTCTTTATTCTTCAATTTCAATTCCTCTGCCTTATATAGGCCTAACAAAATCGTTACTGAGTTGTAAAATATCAACTTTGAATGTTTCTTACTCAGCCGTGAAATCTACAGCAGCCCTAATCCATCATTATCACATGTAGACGTAATACACTTTTACGGAAATGACAATACTAACAGTATATCGACCCAAGGATAAAGACCCGTGAAGGCTTTCTCAACTCACACGATCTTTGCTGCAATGTTACTGTGATGTTATCAGGAAAACGTTGAGTCAGGTGTTAGTTGGCTTTATCAAATGTAATGAAATGAAATGAATGGGGTTTTACGCCACATTTGTGCACATATAGGCTAAACTGGGCTAGAAGAACCTCCTGAGGATGGTGATATGAATGAGGTGACACTGCCCTCCAGACACATGATTCGAAATTGAGCCCTGTTGGTCTGCAGCACGTTAACTCTTAGTCATGGAGGCTGCCCACAATATTCAATCTTTATAATTGAGCAGGGAGAAAACATTTTGTTCTTTAAAACTTGAATGCCAGAGCATGAGACGAACCTGCGATCACTGACTTTCCAAGCAGGCATCAGGGCTCCCGCCCTTTGGTATTGTTGTTACATATACGAACACATTACCTGATTACTGAGATCAAGATGATGTGCTATGTATTTTTGCTGGTATCTATAAGCTGATTAGCAAAACGGTTCCAATTATTGATTTTTATGACATTGATGATGTACTATATTGGTTTAAATATATATTTTTTGCAGTTATCATATGTGTCGTAACTGTCGTTAAAACTCACTTATGTAGTTGTTTTCCACATAATGGTTAGGATTATTATGGCAATAGACGAGCCCATACCATTATTGTGTGGGTCATGGATTGCTGTATTAGTTTTACCCAGGAAAATCACGTTTTCAACATGGCGGTCACTGATTTCGACCACAGGGTCCGAGAAATGCAGATGCTCATAACTTTTTAATGACTGCGGAAAATGAGCTGAGCATGCGTAGCAGTAGCTGAAATGTTACTGATTCTAATAAACCTATTCTCCACCTGATAAATCGCGACCCAAGCTTCGATATATATGGCATGGCAGAATTGTACATATGCAAGAGATATTGGACATACCCAGTAAACATGAGACCTTGGGACAACGCTGATTCACTGTTGGGCCAGCTTCGTAGACGGTGGGCCAAAAGTAAACCAATGTTGGGCCACCGTCTCATGTTTGCTGGATAGAATACTATATCTGCACATTCCAGGGTCATGTTACTGCTTATATTAGATGAGTGATTAAATACAGTGTCATTGCGAATCTCATAAACAATCACTAAGAGGTCGACACCAAGATTTTCTTTCACACAGAAGCAATTGACAATGTAGGTCTGTATAATAATGTGGTCATTCGTGCATATAATAAAGCTGTTTTAGTTTAGAGGATGACAATGTTATGTCATCAAGTGATGAGACAGACAGTTCAAGTGACGATAATTTATTATTTGACTAATTTAAAACATCAAAATATGATTTAACTTTTATGGTTGTCTTATGTATAGCTGACATATTGTATACTTTATGCTTTGGTACAGGATAACGTCCAAAAAAACACTTTCTTAAGCTCATTAAGTACAGGATTTAACACTTAAGAACGGTGAATTCGGGCTCTACCACCAACCACC
Organism: Flabesymbios commensalis; assembly: GCA_964017125.1. NCBI lineage: Eukaryota > Metazoa > Annelida > Polychaeta > Terebellida > Flabelligeridae > Flabesymbios > Flabesymbios commensalis. The sequence continues at coordinate 77,361,074 of OZ024913.1, read as the reverse complement.
TTGTCTGTGCCATCGTTTTTGTGCGTGTACTCGGTATGCTAATTAATCACTAATCTGGGCCCTAATTAAGGGGCTATATCATTAATTGGTACATGCTGCGGCACTTAAGAATGCCTTGTTGGGATCCTGACGGTCTGTTCTACACATGATATAGGACTACTTCAAACCTTTTGTACTCGCAGTGATAAATAAAACCTTCTGCACTCCTGGACTATGTGGCCGATCAGCGTTAGATTAACGTGTGAAGTTAGCTGAAAATGTCATGCTCAGTCGGATGTCGAAATATTTATAACACGATTTTTCTGGAAAAATAGCAACAAAAAAATTGGGGGATCCATGGTTGCATCCGATTCGTGTAGTACCGTTAACCATTCGTGCTATAACGGATAATTACTGACACTTTATTTATTTTATTCAAACCCACATTTTAGCGCTGAAATGGTTAAACATTCAGCGTTTGCAAGTAGGCCCTATCGACTTCGCGTCATCACTCACGCACGTTAGTTAATGTAAGTAAGTAAGTAAAATATCTTTTTTTCGTCATTTGTCAGCCAGTATGGCCATTTAAATGACAATTCTGACTAAAATAATATGATATCTTGAACAGCAAAAGTGATAAGGTAAAAAGACGAAACTTATAACAGTATGTCCGCACTAAGGCATTGAGATAAAAACGACTGATAATAACATGATGCGTATTGAATATATGTACACTCTAAAGAAACTTAAACAGCGCCAGCGCCGATACACAATATAAATTAACACAAAAAGATGACAAAAACAATTCTAATTGAAAGTCACAAAACAGTGTCATTGTCAAAACAAATATATAATATATACTATAATACTATATACTATAATCAAAGAAAGTAAACCCATTTACAAACACAAATACATACAATAGAAATACTTAGACAGTCCCGTATACTAATAGAACGTTAGAAACACATCCACATATCGATTCAGATAATATTGAACATCACAAACCAATGACTGTGCTCTGTATTTACCGCCAAACCGATTTTATATAGATTGAAAAGTAATGCAAACAAAATATTCTAGACCCATATGTAATGACGTGAGAAAAACACAATATTAATAAAACGTTTGGGTGTGCTTGGCCTTCTATGAAGTTGCCCAGGGGGGACCACGCGGAGGTGACACCCGTCCCCCCCCCCCCCCCGTAAGGTAATGTCACGTGTTGTGCCAACACCCTTATGAGTGTTATCGGAGTCGATCACATAGCTTGAGTGCTACTCATTGTCTTCCTCTGGTCCTCTCGGATCTCTTCTTTGGGCAGTGTCATCACCTTCCTGAGTTGTTGCCGATAGGCCTACACCTAATTTACTAATCACCTTAAACCGCTAAGCGCGACTATAGTCAGCGCTTTAATTCGTTTTAATCTCCTGTTTATAGCCGTTTAAACATCAAGATTTGATCGTCATATATTTGTACATTTTTTGTTAATTTTTTGCTGTTTATTTAAATGGCACATGGCCTAAGTCTATATAGACATCAACACCAGGTTCAAGGTAGAGGTTAACCTTTAAAAATACATTGATAAATCGGATATAACAGGTGTGGCGAAGTTGTGGCGAGGTTACTTAGCCCCCGTGTGGCGAGGTTATCAAAGCTATGGCGAGGCCTTCTGTGGCAAGGTTACCAAATCTGTGGCGAGACTACCTGCTACCATAACAGGAATAGGGCTGCCCCAACAATATTGCGAGATATTGGCAATGGTACTAAATCTGATATTCCACTGTTTCATTTATCAGGTGACAGTCCAATATTTCGTTGGAATCAGCAACATTTCAACTATATGGTTTCAGTAGCTCGTTTTCTGCCATATTTCATTTAAATTGTATTGGTAAGCAATAGGCCTATTATATGTTTTGGATCAGGGATGACGAACCTTGACTCTGTTCTAATAACGCTGAATACTAATATTGAAACTAATGCAGCGATACACAGCTCCCAATTTGGGAGTGTGGGCTGTAATGGGCATTTATTGGCGGCACCACCAACAGTAGGCCTAAACACCGCCATAGAAATAATATTAAATTAATATTAAATAATATGGAAAGATAGGCGTCTTACATTGGGAACTGAAATTTAAAAAGATTCACTGGTAATGACTTCGTAGTTAATTCCACAGAAAATATATTATATATATTTGATATGGTTAATTCAGCAGGCGATTTGAAGCGACACACTGTTTGTTCTGCATTAGTGAACGTACTTTTTTACCCAGCGTTGGCCGAAGGTATGAAAGGGTTAATTTATATATCAACGTGCAATGTTGTGATAACCCGTGCTGTGATGAAAATAAATCGGTCTACCAGCCAACACTGGTCAATGGTGGGCGAATGTCACCGACATTGAGACAGCCACTGCAATCTCAAATTGTACGACAGAGCGGACAGGGGTAAAGCAATGTGTCCAAATGATGAATATCATCAAAATAACACGATGGAAAGATAATTTTCAGCGTCACATGAAGGATGGAAATAATTATGATGATATTGAGATGACTGTGGAAATGAGAGGGTCGGGTTAAACACCCTAATTAGAGCGATGAGAACAGAACAGAGCCGGATTACACAACAGGTGATGACATCAACAGGACTGAGTGCGTCGTCACCTGGACAGTCACTCACCACTCACAAAAACGCCAGGCACTCCACAATGTATATTTAATATTGTCCTGATTACACTGGTCCAACATTAAACCAACATTGGCTGAAAGACTCCTTTCGCTGGAAAAGCGGTTCATATATGGTCTTGATCAGAGCACAAACTGCCATTACATTTTGGCAAATAGCAGTAACAGCATATTTTCGTAGTACGCAGCTACTGCTGTTTGCTTTTGCAAGGCAGCGTATTGGCGGTGAGAAATTAGCATGATGTGTGAACAGGCATTGCAATAAAATCCGTTATTCAGTCGTATTACACACTAGAAATGTATAAATTATTTGAGTTTGCAATGCCTTCAACTGCCAAGGCTAAAAATCTACTTTTAATAATACAAAATTTTATATTTTGAAGATAGATATCTTAGCCAAGACCTAACTTCTATATTGCATAACACTCCTCTAGATGTCAGTTGTGGGAGAGAGGGTGGGTGGGGGCTACCCCAGTCTGCGTATCAGCCTCTGTGGTGTTACCTGGTCACAGCCACACAGCAAACACGAGACATTGACACAATGTTAGCCTAGCTAATGGTGGCCCACCGTTTACAACACTGGGCCAGCATTGGCCTACCAGTAGAATGGCCTTAACACGATATATGTTCACCCAATGCTAGTTTAATGCTGGCCCATCATCTACAACCCTCAGCAGTAAAACAGCTTTGGCTAAGCGTCTCATTTTCGCCGGGAGGCACCGGCGACTTGATAAACTGACACAATGTTAGTTCAATGTTGGAATAGTGTTATAAATGATGGCACAACATTTAACCAACATTGGGTCAGTGCATTATGTTGACCGCCTAGAACAAGCATGCAAAACCAAGTATCTGCTTATTTCACAAGTGTGCGGATACTGTCTATTAAAATGATGTTACTAACAAGTAGGTAGTGACATCAGCGTAAAGGAAGTATATACTTGATTTACAAGATAGTAAACACGATCTTTTGGCAGCGCTATGGCAGGAAGAGCCAGTTAGGAAAAGTAAATGCCTAGTTTACCAGAGAGCAGATAATGCCTTTCGACTTTGCACAGGCAAAACAGATGTAAAGCGGAAGTTAACGACAGACGTTTGTCTTGAAAGTCAAATACTGTGCAAGCACTCCTAACACCCTGTCCCGGATGTAGTGACTTGTCTTAAAAATCATGTAATAAATATTATAAAACAAACATATATGATGTTTTTTTAAAAATCGTGTTATAAGATATTATAATTAGGCTACTGTGGATGACACACATCAAAACAAATAGTAACAAAAAAACACAACAAATGTCCACGTTTGTCATCTATTTATTATGAATATTTACAAACGTTTCAGATTTACATGTGGCATCATAAGCTCCATACAAAAGAAGCCTGTTTATCTCAAAGACCATAGGATACACAAGATTCGAAAATCCAAACCATAAAGATTTTTCAAATGACGAGATGCTCCATAATACTATTCCTTATCTTTTTCAAACAGGTCTCTTTTATGGTTCATGCAGTGAAGGTGAAATAAATATAACCTTAAATTTCACCATCTTTTCATTCATTGTCAGCTGTGACTTCACAGTGAATTATAATTAGTGAATTCATGAAGTATTTAAAGGTTTAATTGATCAAATATTATTCAATATTATTAATCAGACAAAATTATTTTAACCCTTTAACCTGTTGCACCTGTTGACTTTAGCAGAAGAAATAAATATAAATTTACTATGGTCAACTTCATCACTACAAGCCGCAAATTGCTGTCCAAGTGTCGCAAATCTCGACTTGCAGTGGATAAAGATGATTATTATTAACCCTCATCCTGCTGAACACCACTATTGTCGTCTGCAATTCGTTTTATTTGTTGATCAAATCACTGATTTCAAGAGAAAAATGTGTGTTTCAACATCAGGATTTGAAAAGGATAGATCACAAATTAAACAAATAGGAGTAGTTTTTACACACTTGCAGTTGTGGGTCACGGTAGTGAGACACAACTTTAAGTGGGTAAATTTTTTTAAATAAATCTATTTAGCAGGATTAGGGTTAAAACAATTATATTAAAATTTTCATTCTAAACTAAAAATGATGGAGATTAGGTCATTCTTCAGAGATGCAAAATAATGCTTTAATGTATCGTGAAGGTTTAAAGGGTTTTGATAAGCTGTCTTGCTACTGCGATCTATAATTTCCAATTGGGAAAAAAATTACCTTAAAATTTATTTGCTTTGACACTTTATTATTTATGTTCAATAAACACAAAATTTTACTCCCGGAACAGTTATAATAGCATTTCAAAGGGTTCAAATATAACTTCACCCTTCACGGGCCAAGTACTTTTTTTAATTTTCACATCACTTGAAATCGTGTCTCACTACCACGACCCACAACTCCCAAGTGAGTGAAAATTACTCACATTTGTCTAATTTTTTACAGTAACAATTTTTACTGATTAAACACCAATTTACAACACAAAAACTGGTGTTTGAAAATGATCGTAGTCAGCGCTTAAAGGGTTATGTCAGCATTGACCCTTGTCCTTCTAGACCAATATATACAGTATACATTTTCAAGCAGGCTTCAAACCAAATGTAATGCCACTGGAATTGATAAAAAAGGGTGCGGGGGGGTAAATGCTCAAATAAAGTAAGTAAAGTAAAATAAAGTACACGTAATTCAATTGGGAAGATGTCTATTTAAAAAAAATATTTTTCGTCATTTGAAGCTAGAAATTACTCTAGCAGCCCCAGCTTCAAATGAATGAGAAATAATAACAAACTATACTTGCTGGAATAGTAAGCTTGCTGGTTTGGCTCTGATCTAAGCATTATCTGATCAGTCAAATTATTACTTGGAGAGTTAAGTTATATAATTTAAATTTTTCTCAACTGTCTTGTTGCTGTCGGTAATACTACATACCCCACAAACATATACACTATACACGCCATGGCAAATTTATGTTCAAATTTACTTGTTTAAAGGACAAAAAATAAAGGCTGGAAATGGCAAAAGACATAACTGTAAGGGTGTTCCATTTGGGAAATGTTTAGATGTATCAACGAGTTGAGAGCATCAATAATGTCACACATCATCCAGTCAGCCACAGGGCTCGACAGTAACGGTTGGCCGACTGCCCGGGGCAACCGATTTTAGGTGGGGGCAAGTAAAAAGTTACAGACAGTGGCCCCCTGGGCAATAGCTTCAATTTTCAGCATTTTAAATTTCACTAACTGTCACAACAGACAACGCATGTCAGTGGCAAGTCGGGCAAGTGATAAATTAGGGGGCAAGTACCCCAAAAATGTTCTTGCCCCATTCAGTTAGTGTCTAGCCCTGCGCCATGAGAACCCTCAAAGTGCTCATTCGTCTTTAATCCGTTTTAATAGCAGTTTAAATCATTGTTATTTGGAACGAGAAGCGTGTTGCAAATGCTTGGTATGAATATTAAACAAATATCTGTATTTTTCAATAAAATTTAAATTATCAAATTTAGCGATTTAAGGGTTTTTGTTTAAATGATATCAGTTGAGAGCATAAATAATTCCACACATCCTGCGGTCAGCCATGTTGATGTTTAGATGCTATCAGTTGAGAGTATCTATAATGTCACACATCATGCGGTTGGCCTTGCTACTGTTTTTTATTGATATCAGTTGAGAGCATCTATAATGTCACACATCATACGGTCCGCCATGTTAATCTGCGGGGGCTCCTCATCCTCAGGTTCTAGCTTTACCCGCACCTGGCTGTTTGTGCCAGCATGACCATTCTCAATAGGCACACCATCCACCTCCATATTCTCTGTCTTTACAAGCAATTTTGAATCTAAATCGTGACTCTCTGGAAGAGTGGAAAGTGTGTTTCGCAGTTTCTCCTGAACTGTCTCTAAATGATGGCGGAATCGTTCTGCTGTCTCAAGCCGTTGTTTTTTCTGTACTTCTAATAACACCCTCAGTGTCTCTCGTGCTTGATGGGGCCTAAACTCGTTGATCAAATGATGCATGTGGAAGAACAGAAGCTGAAGGTCTTCTATCTTCTCTGTACGTTTAGCAGAATCTGGGCACTGAATCATAACATCCAGAAGGTCCAGAAAGTTAACAAGGATGGAGTGATTTAACTTTTTCAATTCTCGTTTGTGATCATAATGATGTGGGTGCAGTCTTCTGAGTCCCTGGTTTTCTAGTGGCACAATAATCTGCTCCTCAGTGCTGAACGGCTTGCCAAACATGGCATATCTGTCCTGTTGAAAAGACACAAATATTTACATGAAATTATTAACTTTGTGACTTTATTCTTGTAAAGCTCTTAATGCAATGTCTACAATTATTAACTTGTCACAAAAAAACTACGGTAAAACAAGAAATATTAGTGGCTTCAACCTTTAGTGGTTTGGGGAATGAGAAAAATTGGCATAGATTAACATAGAAAGTTTTTCGGTGGAGAAAAACGTTGGGGTTTTTATCAAACCGTCAAAACCGCCAATATTTCCTCTAATTAAATATTACAACATTATTAATGTGGAGGGATGTCTAAATCATTTTTATTCCAATATGCTGTATGACTCATAATTATATGTGTCATGATAAACTTGGATTGACAAAAACGGCACAGTTGATGAAATACAATATTTTTTTCATTTAAATATTCTGAATATAATTTATTAAAGATAAAATTGTAGAATTGATAGCAGGTTATTCTAAATAAATAAAAATTAGGTGAAATATCTACATATTAACCCTTCAAACGCCGGTCCCGATTATATTCGGTTTCTCATTTTTTTCATCAGCACATAAGTACCTCCTTTCAAACATGTAAGGTAAAATATGACATCAATCAACAAGATTTGAAATTAGTTAACATCTATTTTGTCTAAATATATTATACTAATTTTTACTCATTTAAAGTTGCGGATCGCGGCAGCGAGACACAACTTCAAGTGGGTGAAAATTACAATTAAATAATTTAGAGGTTAAAGTGTTAACTGCCTCTCAATTTTCTGTTTCTAATATTCATTTATCTGAAGTTGGAATAAAAACATTTATTTTTTTGAAAAAAATAGACACCCCCAAATGAATTATTTTATTACCCTTACAATGCTGAAATATTTTTGTATAAACCATGGAGAACAATTTGAAATTATCATAAATGTCTTAGTTAGATCTTTCCGCTTCATTTGAATAGCTATGTGATGGGTCTCCGCCCATTGGACTTTTTTTATTATTTTCAGTGCAGGGATCAACTTTAGACGTCAGTATCTGACGTATAAAGACGGTCCCTGGGCTGAAAGGGTTGACCGAGTGACTACCAAGAGATATTTTGTCAATTTAAAAGACATTTTATCTGGTGTAAAACATTATTAAAAACTTATACGTTTGCAGCACCACAGGGTTTGGCTGAGCTCTAAATGTGTCTAAATCAAAACACAACGATAATTTAGGGATCTGTCTTTGTAAAGCATTCTCTGATATCTGATATAAGTTCTTATGGGTTGGATGAGGAAAATAACAAAAATTGTACATAGCATTTCTGTGTAAATACCAGCTGTCCTAAATTGTTGGCATCTGTGGTACATGTATTTGCACTGTACCTTAATAGGAGGAGGAGGTTTTTGTGTTTTTCCTCTCTTGACATTTTCATCTGTATACATACTGATGTACTGCATGGGTGGAAGTGGCAAAGAGCTGACATTCTGACCGTCTGCCATCTGAAAATACAAAAGTGAAGTACAGGGTTCATAAATTTTACCAATGGCAACATTCAAGGCAAGGACATAGCCAGAGACAAGTCCAGCTATTTTTTGGACAGTCTATTTTCAGCCGGGATGTATAAAAATATTGCCAGATTCCACAACACTGCATTGTGGGAGGAAACCAGACCCCATCCTGGCCTAACAATATAAATTTGGACTCCCTTTTATCATTTTCTGGCTAGGTCCTTGATTCAAGGACTTCTCAAGGACATTCAAGAACTTTTTCAAGGACCAATTTGATGCAAACAACAAAAGCAAAATTAATACAGACCAGAGTGTCAATGGCACAGAAGCTAATCCTTAATTAGGGCAAGTTGATTACAAATTAAAATTTCTGAAATCCGTGAGGCAGTTCCATGCACATGCACCAGCTCTTTCAAATAAACTAGAAACAAATTGAACTCGGATAAGAATTAAGGGAGAAGAAGAATTTATAGTGAATTGTGGACAAGAGTGCCATAATTAGGTCTTAATTAGGTCATAAGTTAAACAATAATTAAAATTACTGAAATCAGTGAGGAAATTTATTGCACAGGCACAAGCTCTTTCAAACAAATGAAACAAAATTGAAATCGGTTAAGAATTGATGGAGGAGAAGCATTTCTTGTGAATTAAGGACAAAGTGCAGTAATCAGATCCTAATTAGGTGATAAGTTAATTATTAATTAAAATTTCTAAATTCCGCGAAGACGTTTAATGCACAGCCACAAGCTCTTTCAAACAAACAAAACAGAATTGAAATCGGTTAAGAATTGAGGGAGAAGGATTTTCTGTGAATTGTGGACAATTAGGTCTTAATTAGGTCATAAGTTAATTAATAATTAAAATTTCTTAAATCCATGAGGACATTTAAGTAGGCCTATGCACAGGCACAAGCTCTTTCAATCAAACCAAACAGAATTGAATTCGGATAATAATTGAGGGAGGAGAAGCAATTCTTGTGAATGGTGGACAGAGTACCATAATTAGGTCTTAATTAGGTCATAAGTTAATTACTATACCCTGGGCCACATTCATTTTGGTAATTCTGTAGCGCATGCTTTTCGTCGATTTCTCCGTCAATTATGAACCGATTTTTTTTAAATTTAGCACAGACTATTTTCAAGTCATATCCTAATGTCGGTAAAAATTTTGCAAAATTATATTGACTATTTCAGAAGTTTGACTATCTGACATGTAATACAATTCTAGAATTAGTTTAATGGGTTTAAAGAGGGACGTCATAATTTAAAATTACTACATGTCAAATGGTCTAACTTTTGAAATATTCAATATTATTTTACAGAATTTTCAGGGATATTAGGATATTATGATTTTTGCAAAATTTTATGAAAATCGGTTAATAATTGACGGAGAAATCAACGAAAAACATGTGCAACTGGTTAGTTGTGGCCTAAGGTATAATTAAAATTTCTCAAATCCGTGAGGAAGTTTATTGCACAGCCACAAGCTCCTTTAAACAAGCCAAACAGAATTGAAATCTAAAAAGAATTGAGGGAGGAGAAGCATTTCTTGTGAATTGTGGACATAGTGCCCTAATTAGGTCTTAATTAGGCCATAAGTTAATTAATAATTAAAATTTCTCAAAACCTTGAGGAAATGTAATGCACAGGCCCAAGCTCTTTCAAACAAACCAAACAGAGTTGAAATCCAGGGTTCCCCACAGAAAAAAAAATCATCCGGTCGTTCTCACAAAAATCTTAACTTAGCGCGCGAGCAGCGTAATAATATGTTTCCTGTTGCGCGCGCGCGCTAAAAAAAGCAAAGATTTTTTTATTAAGACACAACAAAGTATAGTAGTTAGTAGGCCTATCACTCACTCACCAACGCGGTGACACTCTGGTGAGTGACAACGTGTTGTGGTGACTGGCAACGCTAAGGAGTGTTGGCCCGTCAACGCTGTTATCACACTCTCTAGTATTGCCAGCTCCGCCAGCGTCGCGCCAATGCCGGCTCAGCGCTGTTAGCGTGACATAACACTGTGACCTAACACTCACTTGCTGTCAGCTCTGCTTTCCAGCAAACACGAGACATCTACCCAATGTTGGTCCAATGTTGGGCCAGCGTCGTAGACGGTGGACCAACATTGGGTCGATGTCTCGTGTCTGCTGGGACATCTATGTTATTTAGCATACAGCCCATGACGGGTGGCCAAAAGAGAGGGGGGTTATGGGGGGGTAGCACGTGTATGTGTACATTTTGTGTTCACTGTACACCGGCAATATACGCGTACACCAGTCTTACACGGACACGCTGATCGCTAAACCAACACAGTATGACACCAGAGGTATGACACTGGCGACAGGAATATTGGCTAATCTACCAGCTGGATAACAGCCGGATGTGACCTATTACATGCTGGTCGGCATAAAATTCATCTGGTCGGGTTGCCGGCATTTCCGGCATTGTGGGGAACCCTGAATCGGATAAGAATTGAGGGAGGAGAAGCATTTCTTGTGAATGGTGGACAAAGCTCCCTAATTAGGGTTTAATTAGGTCATAAGTTAATTAATAATTAAAATTTCTCAAATCTGTGAGGAAGTTTAATGCACAGGCCCAAGGCCAAGCTCTTTCAAACAAACCAAACAGAATTGAAATCAGATAAGAATTGAGGGAGGAGAAGCATTTCTTGTGAATGGAGCGCCCTAATTAGGGCTTAATTAGGACATAAGTTAATTAATAATCAAAATTTCTCAAATCCGTGAGTACGTTTAATGCACAGCCTCCAAGCTCAGCTCTTTCAAACAAACCAAACAGAATTGAAATCGGATAAGAATTAAGGGAGAAGCATTTCTTGTGAATGTTGGACACAGTGGCACAGTGCCCTAATCAGGTCCCAATTAGTTAATTAATAATTAAAATTTCTGAAATCCGTGAGGGAGTTTAATGCACAGGCCACTCTCCTAGATACTGTCCTGTAAAACGCACAATAATCTTATTACAACTAGAGGTCTAATTCATTCTATTATCGCTCACAGATACTACTCTCCTAGATACTGTCCTGTAAAACGCACAATAATCTTATTACAACTAGAGGTCTAATTCAAACAGAATAATATACACATTTTTAATACAGATCTAATTAGTTTATTTAGACATAGAATAATCAATTTCACAGCAATTTAGGCTAATCTACATGGAGTAAATTATGAAAAAACGTTAATGCTACATTTTTTGTTAACAAAGATGACAACCGGAAGTAAAACAGTATGGACGCATTCAACTGTAATCTTGGTTCTTCTTCCAATAGCGTGAGTCCGTGATTGCTCCAATATGCTATAAATAGATTCTGTCATCCCAGCGTGCGGCCTGTCGGACAAACTTTACTCACTGGCTCGTCGACCCACACTTGAAACGCTATACACTATACCTATCTTGACAACCATAACCCGTAGTATTATTAGTTTTACACTTGTTATTATATTTTATAACATAATCTGAATAAATTATACTTTCTTGGATATGGTTTGGACGAAACATTGCTCCGTGGAACGTCTAATATAGCGATTCATGCTACGCACATAAAGACCACATAAGGGGAGTATACTTTCTGCCATTAGTGAGAGATATCCTTTGAATGAATTTAAGAAAGATGATTATAGAATGAAATTTTACACCGGGCTGACATTCCGTCAGTTCCTGGTACTTTTTAGATTTTTAGGATCTGCCGTTGATAACCTGATGTACTGGGGGAGAGAGAGAAAACATGTTGAACTTGATGCCACCCCTACAAAGAGACGTAGTCCTAATCGTATAATGACACCACAGAATGAGCTGATATTAACATTACTTCGTCTCAGACTTGGGTTTTTAAACAAAGAACTTGCCTATATGTTTGATATCAGTGAAACCCAGGTTGTTTCGTCATCACATGGATCAGATTCATATATGTAGGGCTTACAATTTAAACCAATGAATAGCAAGTGTCTGCTATCTGCCTCACAAATGAAGAAAAAATGTCCGCTTTGCTTTAAAAAAAATCAAAAAATTTGAATTATAATAGATTGCACCGAATGTTTCTGTGCACAGCCTAGAAGCTTTCATAGACAGGACAATTTAAACTCGAGCTACACAAGTCACACAACCTTCGGATTTATATCAGATGCATTTGAATGCTCTATCTCTGACCGTGAAATAACTATACAATGTGGACTACTAGATAAATTACACTGGGGTGATCTGGTATTGGAATTGTGATTCGTTTGATTGCAACCTGTGGTTGTGTACAACTTCCACAACCCGCAGCCTTTTGCACGTACACAACCAAGCCATACACTCTTTGCCACTAAATCTGTCACTTCCCCGTTTGCCTCCACTATCAGCACTCCTCTCACCAATTTTCATATTTTACCTATAACACATTACCATTACTTATTAAACCCCTAACTTTCGCTTTGTTAACAAGTTATATTAACTTCGCCGAAGGAATTTTTGGCAACTGCAGATTTCAAAGACATCAAAATGTGAGTACTTTCTTTATTATTATATTATCTTCCTTTCCTCCAGCTTACTTCTCCACTCGGGGTTTATCCAAATCACAATACTGTTTCTGGCAGAGGTTTTACTATTAATGATTTGCTAAATAAAAAGGGAGCAGATCTAAACTTCCCCTATTTCTTAGCGAGAGGAGCAGACTAGCACCACAGGAAGAAATGGAGACTAAAATAAATGCTAATGCACGTATTCATGCTGAGCGCGCCATAGAATGACTTAAAATATATAGATCAGGCCCTACTAAAACTATCCCACTGTCACTCGGTCCTATTTTTTCACATATATGGTGTATGTATGCGGTTATCTAGTAAATTTCCAGAAACCTATTGTCAAGTGACTATAATTAGACAGAGATATATGTGAACTTTGGTGTTTATTCAACTAGAAACATTATAGGCCTATGACAAAACGTTTATCCTATGACATGTTCAATGACATGTAACCACAGCCGTCCGATTATAGAAATAGTAAATAAAAAACGTTCAATTGAAAGCTTCTCTACTGAATAAATATGCAGAAAAAAATCACATATTGTCACATATCGTATAGGCCTATATTGTTTTCATTTCTTCTCGCAGTATGTATATAGGCCTATGTATAGATAATGATATGTTCGTGTGTTACAGTCAGTATGATAAAATGTCCCGGCAAGTAATAATTGAAATACGTTTAGGTTGTCAAAAACGGATCATATATCGCCAAGATTCAGTACCACAAGGACACGAGGTCACGAGGTAACCTCATTCCAAAATACTATGGTAAATACACATCTTGGTAGAAGATTTCTAATTATTGATAACCATGTCAAAAATAAGAAATACGGGAATTTCGTCTCTATATCTAGCCTAACTGGTGAATGCGCAGCACAAAAATTAAAAAACTTTCGCAGTTCTAGTCTATGGACATGTTTACATTATATGGTCATATTAAAAAGCCAAAATAAAATCACCGATTTTTTTATGATTTTAGACCTGGGCATGTCTCTTTAACCTATTTATAATAATCCCATCTATTTTACCTGTCGAACTTCCAATAGAAACATGCATATTTAATTATTTTAACTCAAATGTCCCATTCAGAATGTAACACCTACTTCAATGCTAACAGTTACCCAAAGTAACATTGAACACAATATATACAATTGTATGAAACTTAACCTGTCAAAGGGACTGGCTCAGGCTAACACTTATTTCTAAGTGGGTGCAGAAAAATTCTAGCAAGCGAAGTGGCTTCCCAGACAGCAACGTAATGGCCCATGGCCCACCACACTCATGTTCAGCTGATAGCGAGTGGACCACCAGCTACATTGTTTGCTGGTGGTGGACCACCGGTGGTCCATCAGTGGCAAATCCCACCCTTTGATTGCCGCCTGCGTGCCACTGGTGGTCCATCAGTGGCTTTATTGCCGCTCATAGCCACTGGTGGATCACTGGAGTGATGTTGTCTGGGTTCTAGTAACACTGTTTCCAATGAGACAAATTGTCAACAAAAACGTCACGTTAGCATACTTTAAAATCAACAAAAATGACAGTTCGCATTAAACAACCTCCTTTTTCATCACAAATACAATCTACAATCTTTTAATTTCAATTTGAATATAGTTGCATGTTTGCTTTATCGTTCCTAATTCTTTCAGCAGATTTGATAGTAATTCTAATAAATCATTTATAGGCTACTTCACAAAAATCACTTTCTTGTTTCATTGATTTATTAAACTATCCCATTGACAACATTATCTGAAAACTAACATAGTAGGTACTGCTGAAATGAGTAAATTTTCGTCGGGAAGTCAATGTGCGTGGCACTTAATGGAGTTTGCTGTCATATATATCCAAGATTTCAGCAAGTTAGATATATATAGGCCTATGTAATCTGTTTGGACTTTTCAAAAGCTTTCGACACCGTGGCGCACAACAAATTGATCTCAAAATTACAAAACTATGGAATTCAAGGTAAAACCAGTAAGTGGATAAATAAATGGTTAAAATTCAGAAATCAGAAAATTGTTCTTGATGAGGAAATGTCTGATCCAGTACCAGTCACTTCCGGGGTGCCACAGGGAACACTTCTCGGCCCTCTTATGTTCCACCTTTACATCAATGACATCAACCAAAGCATAAATTCAAAAATTAGGCTTTTTGCAGATGACTGCGTATTTTACAGAGAAATAAATTCAAAATTAGATTGTTTAGAACTTTAACAAGATCTTCAGAAATTAGTTGACTGGTCTCACACATGGCAAATGTCTTTCAACATAAACAAATGTCACACCTTACATGCCCACAGAAAGAAACTGCCCATCATACACACCTACACAATAGCAACACCGTTAACACCAGTTACGCACCACCCATATCTTGGCATAGAACTACAGTCAGACCTCAGATGAACAACACACATACACAACACAACCAACAAAGCATAGAAGACACTAAACATGCTGAAAAGAATCCTCAAACAAGCCTCCACAACTGTAAAATCACAGACATACAAAACAATAGTCAGACCTCATCTTGAAGACTATGCATCAATGCAAGAGAAAATGAAAAAAAAGACCTAAACAAAGATATTTCATCAGACTTAACTGTGGAATAAAAATAGAATAGATTAAAAGAAGCGATACAAACTGCAGGAGCAAAATACACACCAATCAGGCCACATAACCCCCTTGCTGACAACATAGACTATGGACCAGATACATGGAAACAAGAGACAAGAAATACCACCGAAAATTTTGCAAATAAGAAACAAAGTTAAGTCACTCACCAGACAAGCCAAACGAGAGTACCGGTATGAGAAATTCATTGCTATACAGGCCAAATCAAATCCTAAGAAATTCTGGAATTATGCTCGATCGAAAACAAGAGTCAAGACAGGTTTAAGTGACCTAGACTATAAGGATGAGTCAGGGCAGTTGTGCACAACAAAATCAGATGAAGAAAAAGCAAACATACTGGGAGAGTTTTCCCGCAGCGTATATACAAAAGAACCAACTTGAGAGATCCCAAAACTGGATGATCGATTAACCACCGGATTTTTGAAAAATGTGGACATAACAAACGACAGAGTACAAAAAATTCTCGAGAAACTGAAGACAAACAAATCCCCAGTGGTAGACGGTCTACACTTGCAAGTCTTAAATGAACTAAAATACAAAACCACTGGCAGACGTCATGAAAACATTGCTACAAACATCTGTGTTATCCGAAGATTAGAAACGGGCCAACAGCACGTCAATTTTCAAAAAAGGGCATAAAAAATCACCAAATAATTATAGGCCAGTGAGCCTCACATCAATCCCTTGCAAATGTATGGAAAAAATCATCAGAGATGAAATTGTGACGCACATGAAATCAAATAACCTATTCTCAGACAAACAATTTGGCTTCATATCAGGAAGATCTACAGTTTTACAGTTCCTGCATGTGCTGGACAAGTGGACAGAATCAATCGACAAAGGACATTCCTCCGATGTTTTTACATGGATTTTTAGAAAGCTTTGATACAGTGCCCCACAGAAGACTGGTCGGCAAACTGGCTAGCTATGGTATCAGAAAAGAGGTACTAAGATGGGTAGAATCATTCTTAAACGATAGGCGGCAAAAAGTGGCAGTAAATGGCGAATCCAGCGAGTGGACGGATGTAACTAGTGGGATACCCCAAGGGAGTGTACTCGGCCCAATACTTTTTGTCATCTATATAAATTATATGCCCGATGGTCTGTCATCTGAGATTTTTTTATTTGCGGACGACACCAAGATTTTCAAAGAGATTTAAACAAAAACGAGAGTGCAATTTACTGCAAAACGACCTAAATTTTATGCAATTGTGGACAGATGTATGGCTCCTCCGTTCCCATCCCCAGAAATGTCATTCCATGACTATTGGAGAAAGGAAAACTAATCTGGTGGAATACAGTTTAACAGATGGGAAGGGTGGGAGGATTGTTTTGAATCAAGTAAATAGTGAAAAAAACATAGGGGTTATAATAGATTCAAACCTCATGTTCCGAGAGCACATGACAGAAACGGTCAACAAAGCAATAGAGTGATAGGTGTGATAAGGAGAACTTACACCTACTTTGACGAAAGCACATTATTGAGCTTATACAAAGCATTGGTGCGACCGCTTCTGGAATATGCAAACCAAGTCTGGGCACCACATTCAGTTGAAGACATTGTAATAATAGATAAGTTACCAACACTAGCTCACAGTAGACTAAGAGGTGACATGATTGAAACTTTCAAAATACTCCAGGGAAAATATGACCCCCAACTGCCGCCTCTACTGGAAGCGCAAGACAAGCCAGACATTCACAACACTAGAGGGCATAACCTCAAACTTTTTCAGTAATATTCTAGAACAAATCTGAGGAAATTTAGTTTCACACAGAGAATAGTCTGCTTGTGGAATCGCCTACCGTATGAGGTGGACAAAGCCTGGCACAACATGCCAATAAAATTCTCACACAAGGAAGACCCAATGAACTGGACAAGTGGACAGTCGAAAAGAAAGAGTCATTTAATCTAGAGCTGAGTAAAGAGGCGGGAGCCTGCGCTCAGAAGAGGAACCTGTAAGTACCTGTAAGAATATGCCATCTGGGACCCACACACGGCAAAAGATACATACAACCTTAACAAAATACAAAACTATGAAGCAAAATGGGTCCATCATGACTACTCTCACTACGCAAGTGTCTCTTCCTTACAAAAACAACTGAATTGGCCTTCTATTTTGGTCCGACGTCTACAAAGTAGACTAGTATTATTCTACAAAATTTGCCATTGAAATATTGCCATCCCCATTCCCCCCTATTTACAAATAGGCCTACCCCTCAGAACTACACGCCACACCTCAAACATAAACGAAAACAGCTACAGATACAGACAACTCAGCACATCAACAGACACATAGACCTACAAATACAGCTACTTTCCCCAAACAATCATACACTGAAATTCACTCCCACCCAGTCTGTGTGCGATTCCAACTGTGCAGTCCTTCAAGGAAGGCCGAAGCCGTCATCTCTCCCCCAGCCTTTAATTCACACTCGAACCCCACTGATGCACTCTCTATCCACTGTAAATAAATTTCTGCACTGCACTGTGAATGTCGGTTTCTTTCCTCACGGGGTCACGTGTGATCATACATGTCATAATGCCATTAGGCGACGATAAATAAAAATTCATAAAGCCTACAGTCTGTCTCACCAGGACCTGGGAGTAGCCTTTTTCCAATTTGCTCGGTCGCTCTTTAAAATTTTTTAACAAAATTTTTCTCAGATTATTTTTTCACCTTCCCCCAACATCCCTGAAAATTGGGTAATTTTTTTTGTGTATTAGCGAAGTTAGATCATTTGGCATGTGATAATTTTTCAAAATGACAGCTCTCTTTAACACCATTGCCGTGAAACAAGAATCCTATTACATGCCAAATGGTCTAACTTCCAAAATACACAACAAAATTGCACCAAATTTTCAGGGATGTTAGGGGAACAGGAAAAAATGATCCGAGAAAAATTTTGTTAACAAATTTTAAAGAACGACCGAGCAAATTAGAAAAAGGCTACCCCCAGGTTCTGGTGAAACAGACTGTAGGCCCCTACCTGCCTACAACAAACATGACAAAGCAGATCTACTGATCTATAGGCATAGCTCTTCTCCCGATTTAGATCTAGACTATATGCAGGTAAATTTCTTGTGTCTTTCATCATTTTCTTACAATATAGAAAAGTAACTAATTGAAAAAAAGGTTTAAAGTTACCCCATTTGACGGCAAGGTAGGCCTAATTGATATCATGTTGAGTTTTATGTAGCTGATATAACGTTAGGCCTTAGTAGGGGCACGTGCCACAGTGGCACCACAGAGCGGTCCCTTCGATCAGCTGTTCATACAGAGTTGTTGTGTGACGTCATCTCCGGGAATCTCCGTCTTTCTCCGTCTTTGTGTATTTGGAAGCAGAAGATGGCAGACTTCGATGCTATTTACGAGGAAGAGGACGAAGAAGATCGAATTTCTGTTGAAACCGTTTATATTCCAGTGCCCGATCCCGTGGTAGTTAGAGGGGCTGGCAATGTTACAGTGTAAGATTTAATAGTCGCCGTTTTGTGTGGCTCATTCTGTTAGAAAATCATTGATTTTTGGCGTGTTTTTTTTTCTCAGTCTTTAAAATTCCATTTCTATCTATTTCCATGATTCCCCATGCCATGATTGATATCACATATTATCAGCACTGCGACTCTTTGAGTGATCAGAGCTGATATCAGTAGCACTAGCAATGTCACAATGACAATAATGGCCTAAAGAAGTTGTCAGTGTCAGTAGCCTGAGTAGGCCTATATAGTCTGTCCGACGGTGGTAGATGGTCCAAAATGAAAGTTAGCTTTTTGGTAGCCTATCCAGTCAGTCAATTCTCAAGCGATTGTCACGAAATTTTGCATCCATTATTATCTAGTAATTTGGCAACAACCCTGAAAATTTCGTGGAATTCCAGTCAGTATTTCAAAAGTTAGACCATTTGACATGTAACAGAATTCTGAGAATAAACCGGGATAAAATTTATGGGTTTATACATTTTATAGAGGAGCGTCATAAATAGACATTTACTACATGTCAAATGGTCTAACTCTTGAACTATCCAATATTTTTTTACGAAATTTTCAGGATCGATGCCAAATGACTAGAAAATAGGGTTTATAAAATTTCATGAAAATTGCTTGAGAATTGACTGACTGGATACCGAAAAGCTAACTTTTATTTTGGACCACCCTCCACCGTCGGACAGACTAAACTAATCAGATTACAGTGTAGTAGACTCTATATCACATATCCTTCAGAACGACAGTGTAGAAATAGAATTTTGGAGACTGTTTTTGTCTTTCCCACTTTGGTAGGTAGATTCAATAAAATTATGCTGAGATTTTTTTCGTAACTGCCGACATGCGAAAAGAAATATTTGACCACATTCTACAGTTTTCAGTGAGCAAGAAAAATGCTGTGCCGATAGGCCTAGACTTAGAAGCTAGATCAAAATCTGAGCTGAATTAAAAAAACGGCCAAAAGCTGACACCTCAATTTTGCAAATTGGTTGAAGGGATACAGAATCCAAAACATCACCCAGACACTTTTGAACTTTTTGAAGCGGCTGAAGAAAACAACTGAGGACAGTGAGGTGTTGTCGCTGTTGAGAGTTCTAGTTTTTAGATACATCAGGGTACCCAACGAGTGCCCCGCAACAGACTGGCACTTCGTTTCCAGACGGGGAGCTGGATGTTGTTTATAGAAGAAATTCCCGTATTTCTTATTTTTGATATGGTTTTCAATAATTAGAAATCAGGAATTTCGTCTCTATATCTAGCCTGACTGGTGAATGCGCAGCACAAAAATTAAAAAAACTTCTATTCTATGGACATGTCTACATAATATGGTCATATTATTAAGCCAAATTAAAATCACCGATTTTTTGATGATTTTAGACCTGGACATGTCCCTTTAAGTGAGTTCAAACATTTTTTCATATACAGAGTCAGAGGAGTCACCTTGTGGAAGGAACTGCCTGAACGCATCAGAAACATCTAAAACCTATATTATTTTAAGACAAAACATACAACCTTCTTTAGACCAGGACCTGACCATATTTAACTGACCATATGAAATATAAAGCTTTTCCTGAACACCAGACCCCGAACACCAGACACATTCCTTTGAGTTTGGGTGCGCGATATATGAAAGTAACGGCAGGCGATGTGAACCGGCGGCTGAATCGCCCTGCTGGAGTAGGAACATTTGGCATTCCATGATCCAAAACATGCTAACAACTCAACAGCTGCTGAAGCCAAAATGTAATTGAAATGCTGCTGATTCTAATAAACCAAATATGGGACTGATTAATTGACGGAATGCCAGATTGAGTACCATCGCCATTATCTCACAATTTTGTTAGGGTAGTCATAATAGCTGCTACACGCCACAGTCACAGGGTCGGCGTGGTTTGGCCTGCATGGGAACACACGCTCTCAGTGAACACGTGATGCTGACTGTCACTCAATGCCAATGCAATGGTGGCCATCGCATCAACGATGGCCGCAATTTGGCTTATTTACATGTAGGCCTACTGGCGTTATATAACATAGATGAAACCCTGTGTCTAGTGCAAGCTCTGGGCCCAGTGAGTGCCCACACGGCATGCTTACAGACTCGCCTGTACACCACTCATAGTCATATATGGCCTAGACCTATCCAGCAAACACAAGACGTGGAATCCAGTGTTGTCATCTTGCCACATCAGGTCTGACAGTCAGACCACTGGTCTGACGGTTAGCAGACAACTGGATAGATGAAGATGAGTGTCGTGGACTTGGACTGTGGGTCAATAATAAACCAGCTTTAGATCAACAACTTGTGTTTTATTGGTAATTCATGTAATTGTAGCCAAACTTTGTAATCTTGTTGTAAAATAGATTTGCATGCTTCTTTTGTCAAGACTTGTTTATTATATAGGCCTAACTATATGTCAACTATATCTGTCAGGAAAACAGTCAACTTAAGTGGACAATTGTAGTCAAGTATAAGGTTAGATTATTTATTTGAAAATTGTTCTGTCCATGACCATGCCAGTGCTGATCCATCTGTTGCAGAAATTGTCCCAAGCTGCTTGGCAATGAGTCTTCTTGAACATGCCAATATCATTCCATCCATTTAGTTTTACTTTCTTAATATAGCAGTGTCTGCGAAAATTCATCGAACCATCGTACAACACAGACGTCACTTCGCAATTGTCCGACGTTTTGAACTGATTGAATGCGTCTGTCCAACCTAGCATTATGATCAGAGCAGAATGGGCATCAGTCTGGAAAACAAAGTTCTATCAATGTTTCTCATTGACAGATTTTAATTAAAATGTTGTGCTTTATTCTCACAGTTTTCATCGGATGAATCCCGCGGAGACGCCTATATTTTCCCAATATTGAACTAGTGTTCAACCAGTGTTTGTATGAAGGGTGTAATCGCGTTGTCCGCCATTTTGTTCAAAAGGCAAAATATAATTTATATTAGTCATGTAAATTCAGTGAGAAAATAATGGTGGTGGTGGGGCTTTTCATTTAACAATTCTAGTGAAATGAACAAAAAAGTCAGGCATAAATTTGTCTAGAATTCATCTCAGATGCTCTCAGAAGCCACCATATCAAAAAAAATTAACTGAGCTCCTGGGTTTTTCATATGAAAAGCACTGCTTCATGAAACCTATAGCCTACTTGCCGTCACATTAAACCAGAATCGCATGATTTTCGCCGATTTCTCCATCAATTCTGAACTGATTTCCTTGAAATTTTGCAAAGGATATTTTCCATTCAAATTATAATGTTCAGCGCTAAAAATTTTGCAAAATTATATTGAATAATTCAAAAGTTAGACAATTTGACATGTATGCTCCCTAATAAAATTCTAGAAGTAGTTTAATGGGTTTATAGAGGGACGTCGTAATCACATGTCAAATGGTCTAGCTTTTGAAATACGCTATATGAATTTTCAAAATTTTTAGGGCTGAACTTGAAGATGCACATGGGTTAAAAAACGAATCGAACGAACGACCGAACATCGAGGATTGCAGTTTATAAATAGTGTAAAAAATGAACAAAAAATGTTATATCTATTTTCATCTATATTTATATCATTTTCCCCTTATAAAAAGTGAATAGTGAGGCAAAAAAATGGGTAAAAAGTGAACTGAGAATAATCTATAATTTCCAGAACCCATGTGCACCCTCAACTTGGGATTCTTTTGAAAATTAGTGTTTGCAAAATTTCATGAAAATCTGTTGAGAATTGACTGAGAAATCTGCGAATAATGCAATCCTGGTTGATCACTTTTAATGTGACTTTGGGTATATATGTTCTTGTCATTTTGTGTTGTAGCCTGTGCGAGTGTTTGTTCACTTAACTGTTGCTCATTATATGTATCTGGGCCCCTTGGGAAACCAGCGTATTACCTAACAAATTGATTTCATATTTAAATTATTGTATTATACTGAAAGGGTTGCCCTCAATAAATATTCTCAAAAGAGTCAAATGAAGTAGATATGCCTTTAATTTGCCAGATTGACATATATTTTGATTATAATTGTACAAATGAAAGTGATTTTTACCAACCTGAATTTGTTGTTCGCTGCCACTATATATTTAGTGGCCAGCATCAGGGACTTCATTATCAGATTATACCTCATTGTCATCAGTGCGAGATTCCGACTTGTCCATATTTACTAAATACATCCAGCTCAGCCTGCTGTGACTCTGGTCGCCCAGAAATTTAAATTTAAAAAAATGTATATTTTATTTTATTTTTTGTGATGTCTTTTCATTTGCTAACTGACTGATTTTGAAATATAATAGCTTTTTGTATCAGTTTTTGATCTGATTTTTTTATGAAAAAAAGACATGCCAGAAATTACTGCAATCGTTAATAATTTTTTTAAATTAACCCTTTCAGGCCTGAATTTACCATTGTCATCTTCATCCACTACAAGCTTAGTTTTGGGAAAATTAGGTCTGTTTACAGGGATGTAAAATGATGCTTTAATGCATCGTGAGGGCTTAAAGGGTTAAAGATCCACCTTTAATTGAATTTTAAAACACACTGACTAAGTTACTGAATGCACAACACAATTCTGGTTTGAAAAAAAAATTTGTATTGTGACATGTGTACGGCTGAATGAATGGCCTAATATTATTCTGTTTTCAGATTTGGTCTCAGTAACAGGTTTGATCCTGAGTTTCCAACAGGGCTTTCTGCTAAGGTAAGAATTCTACCAATTGTTTACATACATGATATGTATACATATCCTGGCCTTTTACCCGAATCAATTTTTTAAAAAATTTGTATCCACTCAGCTGTGAATTTCAACCTCAAAATGAGTCATTTTAAAAATAAAAAATATTAATTATGTAGTACCAGTACATCAAGTAAAAGCCCAACCAAAATCATATTTTCATTAGCTGTATTTTGCTATTTTTATATATTTGTTTAGATATATATATATATGCCAACTTGACAACACAGCATATACAGTAGAACCTTCTATGAGCGACCACACCTTCTGTATGTGAAGAACTGTCGCTCAAAACAGGTGGTCGTTCATAGCAGTTTGATCAAAATCGTCTTATTGTAGAAAGTCTACATGCATCTAAATATTATGTGAGACAGGTTTGGGGCTTCGCCGCTGCTGCCGAACAACACCCCAACGGTCGGTGTCTTGTCAAGCTGGTTATTTTGAGTACGAAAACATTACTATTTTTAACGCCATGACTTCCCCAAAACTGCCTGATTTCTAGGCAGAACTATGGTGAGGGAAAGAAGCGTTCATGCATAAAATAATATGTAGGTCTATTACGTGTTGGTAGTAATTACACATATTAAGGCTTTTATTTAATTTCCATTTTTTTTTAGCTCCCGCCGTCACCGTAGGTGAGCGAAGGGAGCTATGGATTCTACCTCCGTTTTTTTTTGGCCTCTTCTTTTGCCTATAACTTTGTGAGAAAATAAGCTAGGATAACAATTTTTGATATGTGGGTTACTTCCAGGTGGCTAATGGACGGGTTAAAATATTTTTAATCTGAATTCAATACGCAAGGTTGCAGAGGAGAAAATGATGATGTGACGGCGTTGGGCCGTTGGGCCGTTGGGCCGTTGGGCCGTCCGTAAACAATTCGTTTCCGGAGCATATCTCTGAAAGTACTTGTCCGATTGTCTTCAAATTTTACACACAACACCCCTAGGGGGTCTAGTTGTGCCTTTTGGGGTATTTGAACTTTGACCTACTTCTGGTTCAGAACTATGACCTATTTAGACGTTTTGACGCGCACTTCGTTTCCGGAGCAGATCTCGAAAAGTACTGGGCCGATGACAGTCATATTGCACATACATGTTCTCTAAGGTCCCTAGTTGTGCCTTTTCAGGTTTTTGGACCTTGACCTTGAAGTTGACCCAGCACTTTGACCTAATTTATAACATCGGTAAATCCGACTGAAAGATTTTGCGGAATATCATGAAAACCGCTCAAGATAGCTACACCATTACTATAAAACAAATTGTGAGGTTTCAGGAGAGGATGCATCTTGAAAAATTTCAAGTCAATAAAATTAAAAATGGCCGCCTATCGGCCATTATTCACCTCGACAGGCCTGATATTGCGGAATATCATGAAAACCGCTCAAGATAGCTACACCATTAATATCAAATAAATTGTAAGGTTTCAGGAGAGGATGCATCCTGAAAAAATTGAAGTTGATAAAATTCAAAATGGCCGCCTATCAGCCATTATTCACCTAGACAGGCCTGATATTGTGGAATATCATGAAAACCGCTGAAGATATCTACACCATTACTATAAAACAAATTGTAAGGCTTCAGGAGAGGATGTATTTTGAAAAAAATCATTTTGTCAAAGTTCAAAATGGCCGCCAATCAGCCATTATTCACTTTCACATGGCCGTTATTTGGTAAACCGTGCTAGATGGCTAGACCATTACTATAAAACAAAATGTGTGATTTCAGGAGAGGATGCATCTTGGAAAAATTTGACTCCATAAAATTCAAAATGGCCGCTTATCGGCCATTATTCACTTTCACATGGCCGTTATTTGGTCAACCGTGCTGGATGGCTAGACCATTACTGTAAAAACGAAATGTGAAATTTCAGATGAGGATGCATCTTGAAAAAAATTGACTTGATCAAATTTAAAATGGCCGCCTTTTCGGCCATTATTCATTTGCACATGGCTGATATTTGGTAAACCGTGCTAGATGGCTAGACCATTACCTGATTACTATAAAACAAAGTGTGAGTTTTCGGGGGAGGATGCACCCTGAAAATTTAAAACTTACGAATTCAAAATGGCCGACAATCAGCATTATTTACCTCGATAGGCCTGATATCAGGTAAACCGTGCTAGATAGCTAGACCATTACTATAAAACAAAATGTGACGTTTCGAGAGAGGATGCCTTTTAAAAACTTTCGACTCAATCGAATTCAAAATGGCCGCCTATCGGCCACTATTTACTTGCACATTGCTGATATTTGGTAAACCGTGTTAGATACCTGGACCATTACTATAAAACGAAATGTGAGATTACAAGAGAGGATGCATCTTGAAAAAAATTGACTCGATCAAATTCAAAATGGCTGCCTATCGGCCATTATTCACTTTCACATAGCCGGTTTTTAGTAACCGTACTAGATGGCTAGACCATTACTATAAAACAAAATGTGAGATTTCAGGAGAGGATGCATCTTGAAAAATTTTGACTTGATAAAATTCAAAATGGCCTCCTATCGGCCATTATTCACTTTCACATGGGCGATATTTGGTAAACCGTGCTAGATGGCTAGACCATTACTATAGAATGAAATGTGAGATTTCAGCTGAGGATGCATCTTGGAAAATTTTGACTTGATCAAATTCAAAATGGCCGCCTTTAGGCCATTATTCACTTTCACATGACCGATATTTGGTAATCCGTGCTAGATAGCTAGACGATTACTATAGAATGAAATGTGAGATTTCAGCTGAGGATGCATCTTGAAAAATTCTGACTCGTTCAAATTCAAAATGGCCCCCTATCGGCCATTATTTACTTTCACATGCCCAATATTTGGCAAACTGTGTTAGATGTTAGTCCATTACTATAAAACAAAATTTGAGGTTTCGGGGGAGGATGATTTTGACTAATTTATATCGAATTCAAAATGACCGTAAATCAGCTATTAGTTACCTCGATTGGCCTGATATAGGGTAAACCGTGCCAGATAGGTAGACCATTACTGGGATACTGATTAGGATCATTAATTTCAATGGAGGTTTGCAATCTCTGACAGACTGTCTAGTTCTTATCCCACTCTTAGACTGGGCTTCTTAGACCTAGTTGTCTTGCGTCTTGTTGACCTAGCCTAGGACTACATTAAAAACCCTACACAAAATTGCTTAAATCAAATTCTAATTCGTCGCGGGAGCTCCTGGACTTATGTAGTCTTGTCATTATTTAACTATGTCATGATTTATGATAGAAACGGATGAAAAGGTGTAAATGGTTTCTATTTAATATTAGATTAATCTGTGATATATTTCTGATTGTTACATAAAAATAAATTGTATGCATATTTAAGTATCAAGCCGTCACAAAATACAATTCCAATACGCAAGAAACATAAAGTAACACACCCTCTAAAAACGCGAGTGCGTTATAAATATAATAAATGTGAAGCATTGCCAATAAATACGTTAAGTTTGAACAATACAATTCTTTGCATAGTTCAAAATATTTTTTCAACCTTCAAATTTCATTTGATGTTGTATATTTCGGCAACGCCAATATGGCGCTCCGCGATAAGCAGTGCAGTTATGGAGACATACCATTGAGTCTGAATACTGAGCGACCGACCACAATGTCATATCTCATGTGTGGGAGCGATCATTTTTACATTATTCAGGGTTCGCACGGGTCCTGGAATCCTTGAAAGTCCTTGAATTTAAAAAGAAAAAATCCAGGCCTTGACAGTCCTGGAATTTTGTTAAAAGTGCTTGGAAAGTCCTGGAATTTTATATAGTGAGAAAAGCAATTGCAAAAATGATGTGTTGCTAGAGTCCTAAGACTTAATAGTAAGGACAAATTATTTGTTATGTAAATTGTCTTTTAAAACATATAGAAAATGTAGTTTCAAGCTGTGATTGGGAAATAAATATATTGAGTAATTGGGTACACTTAAGTGCTTGAACAATCTGATTAGGTCCTGGAACAGTTGTGGAATTCTGTGTCTTCATGGGAATATGAACCCTGATTATTAGTCGCTCATTGGCTTTTTAATATTTTGCACATTTATTTTAAGAATTAAATAGAAATTGAGCAAATGAAAACTTAATCCGGCGAGCGCTGCTAGTAAACACGAGATATTTATCCAATGTTGGGTCAGCGACGCACACGGTGAGCCAACATTGAACCAACATTGGGTGAATGTCTCGTGTTTGCTGGGTATGACGGAACGCGATGAAAGTGTAGACATATAGGCATAACAGTGAATCTGATTACTGAGCGACCGACGGCATAATGTATCTCTTAGACGTGGTAACGTTTTTTTTTCACATTTATTTTATGGTCGCTTATTGGGAAGTCAATTTTGGAACAAATGAAACTCAAAACTTATTTTGGTGACCGTCGCTATGACGGTCCACGATAAGCTGTTAGGACATAAAAGCATGACAGTTAATCTGATCACTGAGGACCGACCACATATCGCAGACGTGGGAACGACTTTTCCACATTAGTGGTCATTGGCAGGTGAGCATTAAATAAAAAATAAGGAAATGAGACTTCCCGTCAATATTACGGTCCGCGATAAGGAGTAAGGACATAAAAGCATGATGGTGAATCTGATCACTGAGCGACAGGCCACATATCTCAGACGTCGGAACGACATTTTTGATATTAGTGGCCGCTCATTGGCAGGTCAATTTAGGACCTGTTGCACGCAAATTTTGGCCAGTGGTCCCTTTGTACAGGTGGTCGCAAATTGCAGTGCACTTTGAACACAAAAAACATCATGGAACACAAAATGTGGTTAGTAATGACAGGTGGTTGCTCATAGCAGTGGTCGGTGAGCTCAGGTTATACTGTATGCGATATTGTAGCCTAAAGGGAACCTTGACATTGCATGTACCGAGTATTATAAATTGTGGATTAAATATAGCTTGTAAATTGAATTGTTTTAGAAATGCTGTTTATTTATTGCTACAGGTTGCCCCAGAAGAATACAGAGCCACCGTCACTCGTCTGAATAGTGTACTTAAAAAAACCCTTCCTGTTAATGTTAAATGGTTGTTCTGTGGATGTATATGCTGCTGTTGTACATTAGGCTGCTCACTATGGCCGGTTGTTTGCCTCAACAAACGGGTAAGTTTTTCTATTGTGACCGCTGTTAAACTGGTTTCAGTGACAAAATTATATGTCTTTCTTTCAAAGTTCACAATGTTTTTTAGGTTAGTTATTTTGTGATGATAAATCCACATACAATTTTCTTGCTTTCCACTTTGTTCTCATGATTTTCTTTCCATTTTTTTGCATAAGTGTTAAGCCTACTTGAGGCCTGAATTAAATGATCTTCATACACTACAAGTTATTAATCAATATTGAGTGTTTTTGGCTCTGAAAACAAATTGGTGTCAGGAAATCTGATGACTTCAGACCTGGTGCGGCGTGTCTCACGCCGCACCTGCGGTTGTTCCGCTGGGAGGTCCACAGAATTTTTTTCAGTTTTTTGGCTTTAGATGACTTCTGGTGATATCTGCTGGTACATTTCAAGCTTTGAAGCATCTCATTATCACTCATTATCTCATTTTATCGCATTGTCGTCAGAATGGAATATTATTTCGTCAGGGGAAAGTCTTTTGTCAATTCTGACAGATCAGAAAACACTTAATATTTATCTGAGACTGATAAACATTCATGTGAGACTGTAACTTACAGATGAAACATGCCTGAATTATCAAACATAAGAAAAAAATAATGTATTGTCAAATGAAAGCAAAAAAAATTACACTCCCTGAAAATTAAAAAAAAATCCAAGAAAAATATTTACAACATCTAAAGTTGTCATTTTATTTTTAATCCTGGGTCGTGCCTCCTAACGTTGAAAATATATGTAAATATAAGATGAGATACATTTTATTTTCTAAAATCATATTACCAATAAAGTGAGACCTGAATGTATAGGAAAAGCAGACCTTTAACCCTTGAAGCGCTGAATTTTTCTATAAAAACCTTGGAGAAAAAAGGGTTTATTTCAATTTGATATCATCATAATTGTCTTATTCAGCTCTTTCCGATTCATTTGAATACCTATGTTATGGGTTTACGGCCATAAGAAATATATTACTTTTACAGTGCGGGGATAGACTAAAGTCTATACCCGCACTGTAAGGGTTGAGTGATGAATAGCTGTTGTAGCCCCCACCCTGCTGCATGTAACTTGTAAGTAAATTTATTTAAATTTTTTACCACTTGATGTTGTGTATCGCTACCACGATCCACAACTTCAAGTGGTTGAAAATCACTTACATAAATTGCTTAAATTGAGACCATTTTGATGTAATTTAATTCCCAATAACAGTGAATTAATCTGCTAATAAAATGGATTAAAAGCGACCTTTTTTATGATTAGCAGGCAAAGGGTTAACTTCTCTACAGTAATTTGTCTACTCTAACTGAAAGTTTCAATAAAAATTATATTTTTTATTCCAATGATCTATTAATCTGTTTTCCAGACACGACATTCTATAGAGAAAGTGTTAGACTGGGAAAATAGCCACCTATATCATAAGGTGAGTATCACGCTGAAATAATCCTGTGATTTCTAAAATCATATATTTTCCTCAACTTTTAAACCAGGGAGACCAAATGTTTTTTTCTATTTGAAATCATCATAAATGTCTTGGTAAGCTCTTTCTGCTTCATTTGAATACCTATGTTATTGGTTCACGGCCATTATAAATATTTAAATTCCGTCTTTTTTTCATAGGCTTGTCAACGGCTACAGACGTCAGATTCTAACTTATAAAGACGGTCCCCGCACTGAAAGGGTTAACTTAGACCAGACTATTTCATTAACCCTTGTGCTGCTAAAACTGTATATATGCGGTTTCAAGAAAGTTTCGGACCAAATTAAATGACACTGAAATCCATGAAATAGTTGTTAAAGATGCTCAGTTGACCCTTTCAGGCCTGAATTTACCATGGTCATCTTCATCCACTACAAGCCGCGAATTGCTGTCGCAATTCTCGACTTTTGGTGGATGCAGATGATTTGATGTGGTTTGAAAATTAAAGAAAATTGCCACGTATTGGTAAACCAGTTTAATGGAAATTTTCGTTCTAAAACCCTTAGTTGTAGGAAAATTAAGTATGTTTTCAGGGATGTAAAATGATGCATTAATGCATCTTGAGGGCTTAAAGGGTTAATCAAATAATGACATTTTTCAGTTGCCATGTAGATGACATTTTTCTCATCATTAGAATCTGGAATTTGCGTCCGCATCTAGCTATTAAAAATACAAAATAAATAGTATCCATGGGATAAAATAATAGTGTGCTGAGTGCTATTTTTGGCCTTTAAAATAACAACCAGCTAAATCAGCTATAATATGTACAACACACATTGTTATTCTCGTGAAGAGGAGCATATATCAGCATAATATCTGACCAACACAAGACCAAGTCAGCTTGACACATTGCTATTCTGGTATTACATGCCTATGGGGTCTGTTTCTGGAACAACAGAGATGTAAGTGAACTTAGCGCATTGTTATTCTGAGACTTGTGGAGACAACACAGGGGAAATGTTTGGACTTAGTTCATTGTTGCTCTAGGAAGAATCTCTGTGTATTCTGTGTTTCTGGAGTAACAATGAGCTAAGTCAACTTGGTGTCTTGTTGATCCCAATTTTGCTTCAACTGTATATCGTTTTGAAAGGTACAAAATACTCCAATAACTTGACTTGATCTACTGTCAAATTCCAATCGCTGTGTGTTTCATCAGTATAAGTCCAAGTCTACATGCTCATAAGTGGATTTAGCAGATTGTAGTTCTATGCAAAAAGATAAACACGATTTTGCTGTCAAGTCGACTTGACCCACTGTTGTTTTAGACCATCGATATGTTCAGATATCATAACATTGGTTGCTTTCACACTATAAAACCTGTAACATAATTATTTTACTTTATCATTCCATAGTGATGAGGGGACATGTTTAAATAGTGACATCCCTAATGATGTATTTTTCAACCCCAGTGGCTGGTTTAGCTAATTTGTGTGGCTGTGATCTGCACGCCCAAATCTCACCTCATCATGCCATGTAAAAACCTTTGAAAAGTTGTCATATCACCCTAAACCCCAATTTTATACAGTGCCCCCAGAGAACAAACATTTTTAATTGATATTTCATAGGAAATTGCTTCCTGAATCTGCTAAAACTGTAAAAGCAATAGTTATATATATATCTGTGTTTTATCAAGGAACATTTTCTATGAAAATTATTGATTACAGATTTTCTTATTCAAGCTTTGGTTCACACTACATCTTTTTCATTGATCAAATTTAAGTTTGCTTAGCAATTGGGCAGAATTGCATAGCTTTCCGCTACACGATCCCGGTACTTAACTTAATTTCCTTTTTTTTACAGCTTGGACTACACTGGAGGCTGAGCAAACAGAGATGTGATTCTAGCTCCATGATGGAATATGTGAGTCTACAGTTATAATTTAACTCTTTAACTACCAACTTATTCAATTTGAATTTTCACCCACTTGACGTTGTGTCTCGCTGACGCGACACACATTTTCAAGTGAGTGAAAATTATTTAGATTTGACAAAATAGAGGTTAACTCTTTTGAAATCTTGCTAATTGATGTCACATTTTATTTTCAACATGTTTAAAAAGTGCTCCTTCAATCATGAAAACTTATTCCTTACAGAATATTTTATGTTTTTGTCAGGTGTAAGCAATTAAATATAGTTTGAAATTTTTTTTACAATAAAATAATGTTTTAACACTGATATTAAATCAACTAAAACATTTCTATAATTATCATCACCTTGTTTCGTATCTGTCAACTTTAGAAATTTTATCATTGATTACTATAATGTACCTGGTTAACACAAAACATCAACCCTTGTCCTGCTAGACCCGGATATATACGGTTTTAAGCATATTTTAAGCCAAATAATATGTCACTGGAATGGACAATACAGTTTGTGGTAGATGTTCAGCTAGTCAAATAACTCAATTTAGAAGATGTATATTTTCGAAAAATATCTATATTTTTCATCATTTGAAGCTGGAAATTGCGTTAGCAATTCTAGCTTCAAATGACAAAAAATACAATTGAAACAATTCAGCAGGACAAGGGTTAATTTATCCCTATATTGTTTTAATCTTCGATGCTGACCCTACATTAAGTCAAAATTGGGTGAATGTCTTTATGTTTATTTGGTACTTTATTTTCATTTTTTGATGTCTTGTGTTTTTCTTTTACAGGTGATCCTGGTGGAGTTTATACCTAAGGTTCCTATACACCACCCTGACTGACCTCACCTCATGTTAGGTTCATTGACAGCTGGTTTGTGACGCCCAGTATACTGTGCATCCACGTAGATTGAGCAGGTGCTCTATGGCACCTTAAAGCACAGAACAGTAGTGTGATGTACAGCATGATGACAAAGCTTGTTAATACCATACCGTATTATCCCTAATTATCAGAAACCCACACGCACAAGGGATAAATTTGTGATATAAACAATAGTCCAGTAGCAACATAGTCTTGTATATTATGTTGCTGTGATGTTTCAACTATTCATGACAAATGTGGGGCCTGGCATGGAAGCCTAGATGGATACATTGCAATTGACCCATTTTTGATAAACTTTGAAGCGACACAATCAGTCTAAAATCATGAAAAAAACAGTATTTTTATTTTCACTTTTTAATAGGGCCATATTAAAAAGCAAAAATAAAAATACCGATTTTTTCATGATTTTAGCCTGATTGTGTAGCTTTAATTTGAATTATTCTATTAACTGAGCATCTTTCACCAAATCTTTCAACACCCAGCAGGACTAGAGTTAGCCCTTGTCCTGCTGAATTGTAGGCTTTTATTTTTGAATTCATTCGAAGCTGGAATTTCTAATTGCTTCCATCTTCAAATGAAAAAAAAAATTTATTTATATTTAAGAAAAAAAGCAGGACAAGAGTTAAGTGTGATTCATACAGATGATTATTAGGGATAATACTTTACACAGCCTTGTTACTGCCGGTCAATGCAATCAAATGTACAGTCACCACAGCAATGCCGCGTTTTACCCAATATTGGTTTGACGCTGGTCCAGCATCATAGACGGTGGGGCAACATCAAACCGACATTCGGGCAATGTCTTGTATCAATCAAATCATACCGTGATGTGTCCATACCGATTGTTATCTAATTAGTTCCAATTGTATGTATTGACCTGAAGTGCCAGTTGATTCTATAGCTGTTGTAAATCTTTGTAATTAGCCATGCAGACAGATGTCCATCATGATTATTGTTTGTTTCTAAAGTGTTGCATTTCGACCACTCTTTAACCCTTTTGCTGCCGGAATCGTATATATGCGTTTTCAAGCAAATTTCAGACGAAATAAATTCAATACAAGTTGTTAAGTTGTTTCGTGGTAGATGATCAGTAAATCTAAAAACTACATTTTGGAGAAGTATATTTTTGCATAGATATAATTATTTTTCGTCATTTGGAGCTGGAAATTGCGTTAGCAATTCCAGCTTCAAATGAATGAAAAATAGTCCTAAACAATTCGGCAGCATAAGGGTTAATAACAGTACAAATGTTACTTTGTATTTATGGAGAGCCACACAGTAAAGTGTGTCTCTACCCTGGATATTGATGGCGTTTGCTAATACAATTTTATTTTCATGCTTCCAGCCAAATATGGTATGACCGCTGCCAAATTGTCAGTCCTTGGCCTTCCAAGTGCTTGTAAACTAGATTGGTTTAACGCGAAAAGAATTGTTCCTATTTCATGTTGTCTTGTTACCACGATTCACAATAACATGTGGATGAAGATATCAATTTGTCAAATATTTAAGACCACTAGTGAAGCGAGACTACCCCATAGCACCCCAACATTGTTTTCCAACATTAAATTCTTAAAATGATGTAATGTTTATCACTGAGAAGCGGCAGTTTGAAGTACATGTATGTGTTGCAAAAAAATTTATAATAAAATTCACAGCTATAGACACAATTGGCGCTTAACACTTAAACCACTGAGCTATTCAATTTAATTTTCAGTCACTTGAAGTTGTGTCTCGCTTCTGCGATCCGCAACTTCAAGTGGCTGAAAATTATTCATATTTGTTTAATTTGGACACAGATATTTGCAAATCTTGATGTTTATACACACATTTCATTCCCAATAACAGTGATTTGCTAGACTAATAAAACGGAGCTTATTTTACTTATTATTTTCATTCACCGTGAGTGAATGTCTACCGCATAGTGAATGAAAATTACCCAAAGCTTATTTTACTTTTTATTTTCATTCACCGTGAGTGAATGTCTACCGCATAGTGAATGAAAATTACCCAAATCTATGAAATACCGAATTGTAATTTATTCAATTAAAGCCTTAGATGTGGTGATTCTAAAGGGCAGTTTCTTCTATTGAATCAATTTATTTGAAATATGTAAGCAGATGGATATATATGTGTCTGTAGCAGGTAAAGGGTTACCGAGGTATTATAAAACATGGAGAAAAAACATTCTAAATGAGGGATCATGGAAAACCATTTTGTGATATCAATACCATTTGTGTGAGCAATAGGGGATTCCAAGTCGATAGAAATATCGCACCACCGATTGTGTTGTAGATAGGCTTAACAAGAGAGCTGTAAAGTCTTATCGACGACACAGTCGGTTGTGCAAGGAAATGGTCATGCCAATTTAAAAAAATAATAATTAATTTCACTTGCAGCAGTGTAGCTCTAAGCCCTCGCAATAGCCTTTAATCTTCCACAGGATTATTTTGGAAGATATTTTTTTTCTGAACTTATTTTTGAAAATGTCCACCCACTTGAAGTTGTGGGTAAATAGATGATAGTGATTAACAGGTCAACGCCGTACACTCATGGCCCACGCAGAAGTTTGACCACTTCACTTTAATTGAGTATTTCCATGTAGCTGAACTAAAATATCTAAATTTAATATTTTTTTAAGACATGCATGTAGATTCTATCGGTATGTTACATTTTGAGAAAATATTGATACTTAGGAATCAAACTTTTACTTGCAGTGCTAATGTCCAGAAATTCATCGGCCATACGCTATATGATATCTAGTCAACACAAATGTGTATCATGTGTTAGCCGACCATAATAATGAAATAGACATTACAAATACAAGAAGTGACATGTTTATATATGTGTATGTAAGTACAATTACTCTCTATAACGTCCAAGTACCCAGTAAACACAAGACATTAAACCAATGTTGGGTTGATGTTGGGCCAGCGTCGTAGACGATGGGCCAAAATCAACCCAACATTGGTTCAATGTCTCGTGTTTGCTGGGTGAATACTATGTACATTTGTAGGTTATATATAATGGCATTGTTGCTAAATACCTTCTTATTAGTCCCATTTGAAATAAGCAATTGTACATTGAGAAAGATAAAAATTGTATTGCTGTTCTTTAAATGTATCCGCTTTAATTAAAGTAATAACAAAATCTGCTTAAATCCAAGCATGGTGTATTCCTAGTTCATGCCATCATAGCATCGTATACATCCCAAATCATGTAGATTTTTCAATTTGGTAAATGTTTTTCAACCAACTTGAACAAGCTACATTAATTTTATAAATCAAAGGTTATGGACTACATGTATGTTCGTACTTGAATGTACTGGATAGACTTGAAATATAATCTTCAAATTTGCCACTAAAATTGTTTTTTGTTATGTAAAGTCATGAACAGTTATTATATTCAGATGGATGTCTACTTTACAGATCATGTCATCTTAAGATGGTGTCTTAAACATTGACTGATTTAATAACGGCCAAAATACAATAAATCTTGATAATTATTATGTCCGCAACATTTTTGATCTAAATTTGACATCATGTTTCAGTCTTGCGATTCTTTACATCCATGCACTAGTTTTCTGATATAACTGTTTCATTGTGGGAAATGACTTTTGACATCAGAATATGACTTAAAATGCTGGGCATAACCCCCCCCCCCCCCCCGCGGTACTAAGTATTTTTAATGGTTGAATGTTTAATATAACTAGTCCATTGATGACTTTTTCAGTCTAGTGGTGGTAATATTGTTCTGTTTCACCCTTACAGCGCGGAACTTTCTTTATACATCAGCATTTGACATCTGTAGACGTCAGGTTCCGACATATAAATTTGCTCCCCGCAATGAAAGAATTACAATGTTTTTCATGGCCACAGACCCATAACATAGGTACCGTATTCAAATGAAGCGGAAAGAGCTAACTGAGTCAATTATGATGATTTCAAATTTGATTTAAAATCATTCAGTTTCCTCTTTTCACTTCGTGTGAATACAGCTACCTATTTTACGGGTATACATCCATAATAAATGTTTTGATCTCTTTATGTATGGGGGAGGGGGGAGTTTTTTTCATATTCTGACATTAAAAGACTGCCAACATACCTAAAGTGTTAATTTCAAGAGGATGTTTTGTAAGTAGATGAGCTGATGAGCAGAAGGTATGCAGAGAGCAATGATTATAATGTTTTTGTCCTTGTAGGGCAGTTCTCCTTCTCCTTCAGTACCCAGTACTGTTTAGTGAGAACTGCTGCATAAGCATGTTTGTAGAGTATTTTTCAAGAATGTGATGTATCATTTGTCATGTTGACAGTTAAAAGCAGTCTGTAAAGAATATATGACTAATTTTCTTCCTGTTATTTGGTTATAAAATGTACATAAAATTAGCCAAAGCAATGTGTTGTGTTACTTTATAATTATATCACATTCATCCACATTGTAGAGTCTTGTATCTTCATTGGACCGCATTCTGATTCTACCAAGTTAAGCCGATAGTTAGGTCCATTTCACCCAGTAAGATCAATTTAGTCAACAACAACAGAACATTAACAGTGGCGAAAAAAAAGGAGAGGACACCCATTTTTTTGCACCGACCAGGTGGGAAATAAGCAAATCTAAGATTTCCCAGACCACCCCCCACTTGGCGCCACCTCAATCTTGGGACCCTGGATCCGCCCCCTGATTAAAGCAGCTTTGTCGTTTTGCTTTGCTGAACCATAATATTTACTTTTTTTTCGGACACCACTTGTTTGGACGGCAACCATGATGTAACAACTAAAGTCGATCCCCGCACTGTAAGAATTAAAATATTTATTATGGTCATAGACCCATAACATAGGTATTCAAATGAATCGGAATGAGGTAAATAATACATTTATGTTGATTTCAAATAGAAAAAACCCTTTTGGCCCCCCCAAGATTTTCATAAAAAAAATCAGCGCTTTAAGGGTTAATAAGTATAAGTAACAAGATCACATCTTTTGGTTTGTGTTTATTACAACGCGTTTCGGCCAAAGCCTTATTCAGGTAAGATACAGGGTTGCTGCAACATCTTGGTTTTGTTAGGTTGTGAACAATAGGTATATTGTGACGTATTTTTTGTCCCAATACATATGCTGACGTCACAGTTCCTGATTCATTAAACCACGCCATTTCTGGTATAGTTCAATAAATCAGCTTGTTGGACTGTGACGTCATAGAACCAGAGTGATTAGTAAAATTATTTTAATCGGGTATACAAAAATTAAAAGGGCGTCTAATAATATATTGCCTCTCTCTATATACATCATGACTAGACACGTGCGTGACCCACATTCCATGGCGTGCGTGACCCACATTCCGTGGCCCGCCTCGTCCGGGGAACCAGTTATATTGGTTCCTCGTCCGGGGCGAGCTCCCGGTAGGCCCCGCACGCGTGTAGTCATGTTAAGCACTTTCAATGATTGTGCTTGCTTCTATCCCGGACAAAGTAACCAACGCACACATGTTAGCGCATGTGCCCGGACATCCCTCTTTCCCGGATAGATGCTAATAAAGAGTCACAGCGTGGATTGCTGCTTATTATATTGTCTGTGAAAACTGGCTTCGTATTGAGTGGTGGGTCCCTAGTGGGCGGGGCGGAGGCATGATGACTTTGCGCGCGGATTGTTTGGATGCTGTTGATTTTTAAATGAATGGTTTGTACCTTAGACAGTAAATAATGCATCACTCATCAATCCGCTCACTGTCAGAGTACCTCCCTCCCGTCCGGGGTGGGATCTATGGTGGAATTAAAGTTTATGGAATTTCATCTCTTAGAGGTGTGCTGTCTCGTCTTTGGTGTTCCTGGACGTTTCTTCTGCACTCATCAATGATTCGGCTGGGGAGATAACTTGTGGCGCCGTGGAATTCGACCTGGGCTGACATATTGTCTGGATCTATCACACCATATCCAGGGTGTGTATAGGTGCTAGTACTAGGTTTTGGTTCATAGGGGGCTGGAGGAGTGTTTTCGTTGTCTGCTGCGTCTAGATCTTCAGCATGTAAATTTAGTTTATAGTATTTCTCATAATGTTTATGAACAAACTTGTACACACGTACACTCTCTGTAATGCACTCTTGTAAATTTGAGCGCTAACTCCCTGTAGTGTTTTCCACTGCAATATCCACTCCCTCCCTATTAAATTTAACACGAATCGTGTGGGGGTTGTTGAGGCGATTGACCTGGTAATCTGATAATGTAATTTTAGTTTTAGTCCTCGATGAATCGTCCCCATTTTTGGCGATGTTTTTCTCTAAAGTTGTGATTCTTGCAATGTTGTCTTTAACCTTTTCACTACCATACATGACGGAAATTTCCGTCGTCATTCGTCAATGAACGTAACCATAAAATGACACAAATTTTCGTCAAATATATACTACATTTATGTATTTTTCGTCATTTGAAGCTGGAAATTGCGTTAGCAATTCCAGCTTCAAATGACGAAAAATAGAACTCCTACACCAGTATATCTGGATCCTGGCATGCACTCCGACCTGGAAGTCAAAGGGTTAAGGATATCTTCTTCGTCCGAATTGATCGAGGCTGCGTCTGCTGCGATATCAGACCTCGCCTGGTGCAAGTTTTCAGGGAAATATGTTTCCAACCATTAGAAGCCGACCCCGATGGCTCATTCGTATCGACCGGGGCTTGTAACCTGCAGGTACCATGTTCGAATACCGGACGTGCCGGATATTTGTCATCATGGTTGTGTATATACAGTGCTACAAACTGTTCAAAGGCATGGAGTGTACAGTGCTGCATATTGTACTGTGCACTATAAACAACCCTGGAAGTCATTCGAAATAAAAGTAGGGCATAGTCCCAGTTTTGGGCTTTCTTCTGTCCCGATACTGCCTTAATGTGAAGAAAGGGACGTACAGCATTTTTCACTCACTCCAACCATTAGGATATTGTTTTCTTGTTTGTGTCCAGGGCTGGTTGATTTAACCCATTGAACCCTCGCGATGCATTAAAGCATCATTTTCGATCCGTAGTTATTCGAATTCCAGCTGGCAATGACTATGTGAGTCAGGCAGCGTGACTCCCTGATTAGTTATATCAAACTATATTTGCTAAACCATGGACGAATTATCACAAAAAGAAGCAGACGTTGGATAAAACAATAAAGAGGGCAAGCTGACATAAACCACATCTGCATTTGGGTAGGAACATGGTTTGTGTTCTGTATGGCCACCTTTTTTTGATAAGACATCAACATTTTTAAAAGGACAAACGGTACGTATCTGTAATGCCTGGATGTGTTGCACAGAAAACACGGAAATTTCTCGTCGTGTTCTGTAACCTATTTGAAGCTATTGATTGTACGAGCCAGAGTAATCACCATGTCCAGTATTCTGATTGAAGTGAATAATAAGCGGAAATGCACTGAAAAACAATACCAACTGGGTGTTGTCTAAAATAATAGTATTGGCATACAGATAGCACTGTATTATAAAATCTGCTACCTATCAATGTGTCAGGCCTACCTGGAGCACGTTATGATGGGATTATATAAATTACCGGAGGCTGCAGAGTGAGCATGGAAAATGTTTGACAACCAGAAACAGCAACGAGATCAGATAATGGCTGCAATGAGTCATATTATCAATGTATAACTGGCTTTAAAATGTTATTTGACCATCAAAACCTGGATAGGCCTATATAGACCTTTATGTGTTAATATCTGTAATATCGGCCGAAGTATGATATCAAATAGAATTTTCGGTAATGGCGGAACATTTGTCTCACTTCACCCTTTTGGGGACAATTTTGAGAAAGATACCCTTCTATAACTGGATTTTAAATCTTATTTGACCACCAAAGCCTAGGTATAGACTCATATGTGTAGATATCTGTATATTTTGCAGATATGTTATACAAAATGTCAAAATATAATTTTCTGTAATGGTGGAACATTTGATCAGGTTTTTTGCTTTCCAGACACTTTTGACAAAGGTACCACCCTAAATGTTTATCTTTGTTTTGGTACCAAGGAACTTGATTATGAGTAAAATGTAAAATGTAAAATATCCCACATAACAGACTAAGTGTGTTATTTGGATTGAACATATCATATTTTAACAATAAATAGTATTTAACCATTTGTGCCCTCACGATGCATTAAATTATCATTTTACATCCCTGAAAACAGACCTAATTTTTCTACAACCAAAGGTCTTCGAACAAAAATTTTCATGAAACTGGCTTACAAATACATGACAATTTTCTTTAATTTTTAAACCACATCAAATCAAATTCATACACTACAAGTCGAGAATTGCGACAGCAATTCGCGGCTTGTTGTGGATGAAGACAATTGTAAATACAGGCTTGAAAGGGTTAAATATGGCGTGTAACGAAGTGCATAAACGCACCATTAATGGAGCTCAACCCTTTCAGTGCGGGGGCCGATCCCCACACTGAAAGGGTTAAACCATAACATAACATAACATAACACAGGTATTCAAATGAAGCGGAAAGAGCTAAGTAAGACATTTATAAAATGAAATGAAATGGATCGGGCTTTAGGCCACTTTTGTGCATATATAGGCTAAATTGGGTCAGGAGAACCTCCTGAAGATGGTGTGATGAGTGAGATGACACTGCCCTCCGGACACAGGATTCAAAATTCGAGCCCTGGCGGTCTGAGGCCGAACACGCTACTTCTCGGTCACGGAGGCTCCCCACAATACTAAGTTTCACGAGTGGATGGGGAAGAAACATTTTGGTTTCTTTGAGACCGGGAAACGAACCCCGAACGTGCGTGAAAGGCAGCGGTGCTAACCACTACCCCAGGGCCCCCGCCCTAAGACATTTATAATGATAGGCGCCCTATATCATAAGACATTTATGATGATATCAAATTGAAAATAACCCTTTGTTCTTCATGGTTTATACGAAAATGTTTCAGCGTTATAAGGGTTAAAAGGTGAGCGTACTCTGTTTACTGTCCTGATACGCCCCCTCTGACAATGCCCTGCTTATCTTCAACTGAATATCAGCATTTGAAGTACCACACTTTACAGATAACCCTTCTACCGCTAATAACGTTTTCTACCACAAGTCATTGTTTTGTCTTCGACCAGCAACATTAAAAATGGGACTTCTGATTTCATGAATATTTCCACTCAGCTGAGATTGCGGATCGCATCATTGAGACATGATTTTCAATGTGTTATTGGCGATTATATTAGATCAATTCGCGTCTCAATGGTTAATATGAAGGTGATAAAAAAGGTGGACATAAAACATAGTACATGTAGGCCTACGTTTTATCATGTTTTTCATGAGTTCGCCATCAGAGAGTTCGAGCTATACCAACCGTGAGATATCCATCTCACTTCAATGGGGATGAGCACACTTTGAATTGAAAGGGTTTATTTAACTTTTTTAAGCCTGAATTTACCATTGTCATCTTCATCCACTACAAGCCGCGAATTGGTATCGCAATTCTCGACTTGTAGTGGATGAAGATGATTTGGTTTGAATATTAAAGAGAATTGGTAAACCAGTTTCATGGGAATTTTCGTTCTAAAACCCCTAGTTGTAGGAAAATGAAATATGTTTTCAGGGACGTAAAATGATGCTTCAATGCATCGTGAGGGCTTAAAGGGTTAATAAATAAAATCCATAAAAAAACACCAGCTGATAATCAACAGGTCAAGGGTTGATATCCCAGCAAACACAAGACATTTGTATATCATTTATACAATGTTAGACTAACGTCGAAGACGTTGGGCCGACGTTGTGATAATGTTATACAAATGTTTTGTGTTTGCTGAGATATATGACAGGCTGTGCAGTACGTGTAGCACTGTATATAGAAGGTGTGTAATACTATAGTCTAATGTTAATGCATAGATTTGAATGCACGATTGTAAAGCCATGGCTAAGTACACGGGCATAGGTTTAATGTCGGGTACGTCCCTAGACGGCCTGGATATATGTTGCGTGGAATTCACCAGAGAGGGAGAGGACGGGTGGCGCTATAGAATCATAGCGGCGGAAACAGTGGAATACATCCAGAAATGGAAGACACATTTACTGGAAGCTCCCTCTCTCCCTGGACAGGAGCTCATTCGGCTTCACGTCAAATACGGCCATTTTCTTGGAGAGTGTACCACCAGTTTTATCACGAAACATGGATTAGACGTTGACTTTGTTGCTTCTCATGGCCACACTATTTTTCATCAGCCCAAATCAGCAGGATTTACATTCCAGGTGGGATGTGGAGAAACCGCCGTCACACATTTACACTGCCCTCTGGTGACAGATTTCAGAACAAAGGATGTGGCACTTGGAGGTGAAGGGGCACCCCTGGCTCCATCTGGGGAAGAATTCCTTTTTAAAGAGTATAAAATGTGTCTTAATTTGGGAGGTATTTGCAACATATCTTTGCCTGGATCACAAGGGTTTGACATCTGTTCTTGCAACATGCTGCTAAATACCATCGCAAGCTTCCATGGGAAAGAATATGATGATGATGGCAAGATGGCTGCCAGTGGGGTGGTAGACAAGAATTTGTTGAGCTCGTTAAATCAACTTCCCTTTTTCAATGAAAAACCACCAAAATCTCTTGGAAGGGAATGGTTTGAAAACGATATTCTTCCACTACTTAAC
This sequence comes from Flabesymbios commensalis, assembly GCA_964017125.1. NCBI lineage: Eukaryota > Metazoa > Annelida > Polychaeta > Terebellida > Flabelligeridae > Flabesymbios > Flabesymbios commensalis. Next base: position 77,317,364 of record OZ024913.1, on the reverse strand, counting down.
AAATTCAAAGAGGTAATAAATTCACATTATGTCTACTTTACTAATTGTAACTTATTTAAATTTATAATTTAAGCAATGTGATAATAGGCCTATAGCTAGTTGGTAGCGTGAGAGCAACCATGTGGAAGCCACCTCAGCTTTTATAAATTTTTCTACCAATGTTATTATATTTCAATTTCATTATTTTGCATGTTCCCATACAGCTACGGTAGGCCTACGTGTGATATGGGCTGATACCGATATAAGTTTGACATATTTGAGAGCACTGAGTGTGAGAAAACCTAATATATTGTATCGAGTATTGATGCATGTTAGGCATAATCTCACAATTTTTTTCATTTGCAGACGACAAAAGTTGAGAACTTAATGGTAACTGCAACGGAACATATATCATATCAAATAGCTGAGGTTATCTCCAAAGAATTTCCAGCACATAACCAGGAGGTGATGCCACTTCTTGTCACCGGTGGAGGGGCAAAAAATAAGTTTCTTGTACGCCGTCTTCAAGATGTGTTAGAGACACGAAAATGTTCAGTGAGGATTTCCAGCATTGATGAGATGACGATAGACTATAAAGAGGCGCTGATATTTGCCTTTCTTGGTTTACGTACTCTTCTTGGTTTGAGTAATGTAAGCAGTAAAGTAACTGGGGCAGGTATGTCCTCGTTATCAGGCAGTATCCATATACCTCCAAACAACACCAACAAATATTTCATCAACGTTTAAATCAAATCGTCCGACAACTTTGCATGAAAACTTTCTGACATATTTTAAAACTAATTAGGCAATCTAAAATTACACGACCAATTCCTATTAACTAATGGATGTATTTTTTGTAAATGTGTTATGATTGTGAATTGTGAATGTCCCTGGGTAAATAAATGTTGTAGGGCCTACATTTAATTACTGGATTATGCATTTTTTTCATAATTTTGTAGTTGTTTGCAAATCAAGCACTATATACTGAAGTCTGTTTCACCAAGTGCTGGGAGCAGCCTTTAGTCAATTTGCTTGGTTGTAATTTATTTTTTTGTATAATTTTTTTTCTCCTATTATACTTTAATCTTCCACCAACATCCCCTAAAATTTCATTAATTGCGTTCTGTATTTTTGAAGTTACACCATTTGACATGTGATAAAATATCAAAGTGACAGGTCTCATTTCACCATTACCGTGAAACAAATAAATATCAACCCAGCCAATTGACCTATGTACCTTAATGTGGTGAAAGATACTGTAGCTGACTCAGTTACTATACCAAAAGAATACTATAACACCACAAATAAACTAGGGTAAGTGTCAGGTAAGATCAAGGTAAAATTAAACAACTTATATCTTCTACAAAAAAGATTTCAAACGTCTCAAGAATAATTGTTGAACTGAAAGACAAAGAACAAGTCATTTTAAAATGAAAGTTGTTCAGATGTCGAATGGACTCATTGACTAATTATTAACGTTGCAATAAAAGTCAAACAACAAATGAAAAGCTGGCTGAATAAAAATACCTCATGTCTGAAGCGAATTAGATTAGATGTCGAAAACAACTCATTGGCTAATTAATGACGTTTTATTTATCTGACTGACAAATGGTTTTTATGTAGAAGCTGTCTCAGGGTTTAAAATGAATTGACACAAAATCCATTTACTATTTTTGAACAATACAATAAAACGTTACATTATTTTAGGAATTTTATGTACCATTACTAATTTTGGTTTGAATCAATTGCAGCTATCAGTTTGACTTTAATACAAATAACGATTGATCTATTGTTTTTTGACTTGATTTTCAAAAATAAATGAATGATATTTTGTAGCTATATGTTCACGTAACAGTCTGAAATTGTAGGTAGTTTTATAATAACCCCCCCCCCCCCGCTATATATATCATGTTTTAATTTTGTTTATTTTTAGACTGAAAAGTCATCACCTGTAATTTATACAATATGAATAAACATCCTCCATATTTATTTCACAACTCACATTTAATGATAGCGAAATTTCTAGCTGACTGATTTGATAGTAATGGGATTTTAATTCACATATTATCGTCCATTAGTGAGTTATTTTTTATGGATTTACAGCCCTATTCACAGGACAGATTAATTTATTGTAAATAGTGCTGATCTAGAATATAATAATAAAAAATAACATAAATTTTATGGCGGATGATGCTGTTGTGGGAGATATATATTGAAAAGAACAGAAATTGAATTGAAACTCTGATCAATCATGGGATTGAACCAGTCAGCTAGAATAGCAGATAAAACTAATTCATAAACATTATGATAGGCCCCACTATAGCTTCAGTTGTAGGCCTAATATTTGAATCAAAACATTTTATGAGAATATATAGCTTTAAATGATTTTAATTTAAAAATCTAATTAAAAAGAGTTTATTATATATTGTTGTTTTATTCTTGCTTGCCTAAGTACTATAATCTTCTCGTTTTAATAGGTAGTTGGTATTGTAACCAATGTTTTTGACACTAGCAATCAATTGCAGCTATCAGTTGACCATAAAAGACAGTGTGCTTGATTTGAGGTCGATTGAGCAATTATAAGAAAAAACTGATATTTCAAATGTATTTTTTTTGTTAAAAAAGATGTATCAAAGATGTATCAAATACTGTTGTGGTAATGGACATTTTGTGAGATGAGATGAGCTATGAGTCTCAAGAAAAACTTCTCTCCAATTTAAAGAATTAGTTGCACTTGTTTTCCAAAGTCACGATCACTACAGAATATCGAAAATCATTTTTACGATTTTCTAACTTTAGGTACGAAAGCTATGTTTATTAATATTTTATTAATGTTTTAGACTGACACAATTGTGTTGAAAAGGGAGACTAGCATGTGCGAATATGACACTTAAGCATTAGGATGTAATTTTGTTGTGTCATTTTCATATTAAAGCGACACAATCAGGCCAAAAATCATCTAAAAGCCAAAATTGTATTTAGTTTTTTTATATGTCCATAATATGTAATAATGTCCATAGACTAGAATTGTGAAAGTCTTTTAAATTCTGGGTTGATGTGGAAACGTAGCAAGGGTGCTGAAAGCCACATTGATCAGTTACTCCGTTATTTCTTATTTTGGGCGTCCAATTAAATTTTCTCCTTATTTCTCGCTTAACTGGTAAACGCGCAACACAAAAATTAAATAACTTATGCAATTCTAGTCTATGGACATGTGGAAATATATTATGAACATATCAAGGAGCCCAGATAAAAATGATGATTTGGGCCTGATAGTGTCGCTTTAAACATTGGCCAATGTTCAATAATAATTCAACAGAAGTCAAACCCTCTCCTTAAATTATCTCGTTTTTATTGACTTTGAATTTGATATTATCATTGCAGTAGATAAATGATAATTATTCAATAAAAAACATGGAACTGTAATGAAAAACGGGATCCAATACTTCTCATGAATCATGGTGTTGGTAGTTGGACTATATATGTGATACAACACTCTTGAAAAATAAATTTTGTGAATAATTCGAAGCTGACATTGAATCTGAATAATAATTAGCATAACCCGAGCACTCTTGTATCCTTCTAATGGATGTGCCCACTTGAAGTATTTTCACTGATGATTGTTCTTGGGGGAAAGTAAATGATGTGCTTCTTCGCAGCCTCACCTGTTGTCCAGAAGTGTAGATGCTGTTGTTATTGTGTTCTCTGGAGATATAATGTTCATCTTCAAATAAATGAAAAATAACCTCACCTAAATAAACAATGTTCTATAATTTCACGTTTTTTTATGATCTCCAACAACACCTCACTGATTTATTTCAGTCAGTATTTATTTTGCCGAAAAACAATTTGAATGCACCCAAGAGTATCGCCAAATCGAAGAGGTTAATATACACTTTAGCCACGGATTGTGATTTTCAATTTGTAGTTAATGGGCATGGAGCTCCAAATTAATTTCAATGAAAAAATAAAAGAAATGATGGATTTGTAGATTAGAATGCAAGATGCACCTGTGCAGAGTATGTACATATCTTCAATAATTTCGTATAAGAGCTCCTATTGAAGAAACGTGCAGAGCCTGGAAAAAATATAGGGCCTGTGGCTTTCAATTTTACGATATCGCAAATAAACAAATTGTCTGAAGATAGGCCTAGTAGATTGAAGAGCAGTTTTTCTTGGGACTTTTCAGAAGTGTTAGTTGGGAGATGTATTTACTATAATAAGCCATAAAACTGTTGTTAGCGATTTGTACAGATTATTTTGCCATAATGACTACAGTCTGCTTCACCCGAGTAGATTTTTGCAGTTTGCTCGGTCACTGTTTACAAATTTTTTAACAAAATTATTCTCAGATTATTTTTTTGTGGAATTTTGTTATATGGGCCTAGTCACATTAAACTAGGTCAGTGGCTGATTCTGAGGGTTGTCGTGTTTGAACACATTTTATCGATATTTATATTTATTTCACCACCGTAATATTTGGTGGGTAGGAAATAGACACTATGGAGGATACTTTTCATAAAAAATGTCAAATATTGGCTCATTCTTTGTGACTTTGCTGTTAAATTATGTCCATGACAAGTGCGTTTTCCCTATGTCAAACGTTACATTGCCAGTCATCACATTTTGAGAGGATGAATAAAGGTCTCTGTTTACCGTATACGTACAATACACTCCCTGTTCTATTCAGTAAGTTGCTTCCATCTTCACGTGTGGTCGCCCAGATCAGCTCACTACTGGCAACATTATTATATAAAAACCAACAACATATCAAAAGTATCATAGGACTTATGTAAAAAAAAAGTTTACTTCCCACATTTGGGCAAAGCCCGCAACTTCAAGAATTATGTGACCCCAGCAGTGTTCTCGTTTGTAGTGACATCCACTTAACTAGTTTTATCATTTATTTCATGCATAGACCTTTCAGAAAATGTATAGTTATCCATAGCCTAGCCAAAAAAAATGTGCTTTTGACCACTGGAATGCCATAAAATGACATTTTTGGCATGTCGCCAGCTTAAATTTTCGTCTTAGACAGGTCACTGTTCCTGAGTGGGTGCAGTTTTTGGAAGATTAATTGTTTGAATTTGACGAGCATATAGAAGTGATTGTATTAAAAAGGAGAATTCTCAAAAGTAGTATATTGTTCTTTGGAAAATTGAATTTATGTTTATGTCGCCACAAGATAACAGAATACGTTGCATTTAAATTAAAGACATAGTGATATGCACACTTAACAACAAATGACCCTTTAGTTACTCACTAGGTATGTCTCCAAGCTGCAAGTAAAAAATTAGCCTGGCCACTGAACCCAGCTTTACAATTGTGCAAAAAGCAAAAAAAATACAGAATACGTTACACAAAATACGTTACCTTTTGTAACGTATTTTGGTAACGTATTTTGGTAACGTATTTTGCTCTTCACTAAAAAATGTGGTAATAGTGCATTATGTTTCGTAACAGAAGTACAAAACACTCACACTTTGTATAATACAACTATTTACTGGATATAGTGACATTTAATATCATTAAATTATCATAACATGAATTTTGTTAGTTATGTAACATATTTTAGTAACGTAATTTGCATTTTTATTTGAAATATTAACCAACAGGCACGAAAAGACAGAGACTCAGTATTATCGTTATAAAAATAATAATAAATGTGCTTAGACAAAAAAACCACATCGATTATTCTATGTATCAGTGTGTAATAACTTCCATTATACAGATAAATAGGGCCTACAGAATACGTTACTTTTAATTCTGCTCATGATTTTGCGCCTGGTGAAGTATAGTGCAAAAGTCGGTACAATAAGTCTGGTAACAATGACACACACAATTTATTTTATTGCCGAGGTTAATTCTAAACAATATTGCATGGTTATTGAACATGTAAACACTACATGTAACATGTGAACACTACTGTCCTATTAGGAAAAAGATAAAATAAAAAAACACTGATATTTTGAAAAACCTTTATATCTCATACTGTAATGTATAAAAACCATTCACACTTAGCAACATTTAAATTACATTAATAAATTTCATTTTGCATGTTTTTATTTTGTATAGTATTTCTACAAAAATGCTCAATACATATCAGATATTTTGGGACATGTTTAAACTTGTTTAAAAATGTAACGTATTCTGTGTGTATTTTTGTGCTCCTAATTGTTCATTTGAAAAAATTATTAAGATTTGTGTTTTAGACTTGGTATCTCAATTTTTTTAGACAAGAAATAATTATTTCAATATTTTAAAATAAATTCGCAAAAAGAGGTCTAGTGAGAAGTTGATTTTTTGATATGTAGCTTGTGGAAAAGTTTTGAAGTCGCGGGCTTTGCCCATTTGAGTAGGCCTACAGTTGGGGTGGAGGTGTCAAAGGTATGTTTCTCCCCTTGGTATCTCGTTCTGTCGACCCTGTTTGTTTTAACATATCATGTATCAGATCATCTCTTTTCATCAATTTTACCAGCTTAGCTATTATATCCCCCATTTCAAACGAGAATTATGCAAGCATCACGTACATGACGGTGAAAGCACCAGGCTCAGAAAAAAGCATCTCCTGTGCTCCACATCAAGCGAATTGACTTGCAACTTCTCAGCAACAAACTACAGATATTGTACTAGCAGAAAATGCAAAAATTAAATATATAATGTGTTTTAATTTTGTCTTATCATGTAACACTTTTGGCCTAGTTTAGTGTGACTAGCCCCATATAATATCTAAGTTAGACTACTTGGCATGTAATTATTTTTCAAAATTACACCTCTCATTTCACTGTGAAACAAAAATATTATTATATGCCAAGTGGTCTAATTTTCAAAATACACAACAAAATGCCACCAAATTGTAAGCGATGGGGGGAGATAAAAAATTATCCACGCAAAATTTCACACAATTTTTTTCAATAGCGACTGAGAAAATTGGTGAAACATCCGGTGAAACAGACTGTAGGCCTGCAAGAGTAGCCTATTTCTACTTTAGCGACAATGTGTTCATTTTCGGCTTTGTTTTCTTTCCGATTCTAGAGCGACCCACTGGCCAACTTCCTTTTCCCGTTTGTCAGTGATCTATCGAGATGACGACTCAAATCTCTAAGAAAAGAAAGGTTTTAAACGACTTTAAGTCTTATTTTTATGATCCTGAGTTATATAATCTGAAAATATATTTATCTTTTTGTCAAAGCATGAAATGATTACTTTATATTATGTGTTATGTTTAACGATGTGAAGCGATATGAAAACCCCATGGCCACCAGTCCTTGAAAATTGCATGTTGACTATACTAGTCTGTCCGACGGTGGAGGATGGTCCAAAATGAAAGTTAGCTTTGCGGTATCCAGTCAGTCAATTCTCGAGGGAAAGTTTGCAACCATTATTATCTAGTCATTTGACAACAACCCTGAAAATTTCGCGAAATCCTATTAAGTAGTTCAAAAGTTAGACCATTTGACATGTAACGCAGTTCTGAGAATAAACCGGAACGGAAGTGAATGGGTTTATACATGTTATAGTGGAGCGTCATAAATAGACATTTACTACATGTCAAATGGTCTAACTTTTGAACTAAACAATATTTTTTTACAGGATTTTCAGTATCGATGCCAAATGACTAGAAAACAGGGTTTAAATACAAATTTTCATGAAAATCGGCTAAGAATAGTCTGACTGGATACCGAAAAGCTAATTTTCATTTTGGACTATCCTCCACCGTCAGACAGACTATAGGCCTATCAACCGTCATCATCGTTTGCTGTACATTTACTTACATCACTACACCGCGTATGTATTGACTAGCTTTTGATAGATATGTACAGCTACACAGCCTATTGGATTGCTCGTACACTCGCACTGTCGCAAGACAGGTGACACTGATGTCTGGAGTCAGGATTCAGGTAGGCTGTGTGTGTGAGTGCGTCTCGCCATGCGATTGCGAAGCTCAAGCCCCGCTGTTTATTAAAATTATTTATAACGTCATTAAAATTGAATTTTAATGATAATTTACATAACTAAATTTGTAAATAATAAAAATCTTATCAAACAAAAAGTAGACTGGTAAAGATTTATCAAAAATTCTTTTCAGTTAATGAAATGTCAAACGGGAAGAACACAGCTATGGAATCGGCTGAAAAAATAAATTCGGAAAATTTGGAGCTTACGACCCTTTTCGTTTGGCGATCTAGAATATGTATATACTCCCAGTGACATCAACGGTAATCCTTTAGAATAGGGGACGCTATTTCTATGATGTTGGGACCACATTTTCCGCTCTATATAGCAACGCAAATGTGGTCCCAACAAAACCGGACCACATTTATTTTGAAAATAAAGTACTTTTTCTATGACGTTGGGACCACATTCCTCCAGTATGGAAAAGAAAATCAGTGTTTTGCGTAATTTTTTGCAAATTTATCAAGTAGATGGAACACATTCCCCGTCTAATTGATCTGATTCTAGAGCACATGATCAATGCCGGGCTAACGCCGGCAAGGGTAGACGACTTTATCAGGACTGTCTCGTTTTGATGGGCCTATTACCGCTATGAGTCCAGCAGATATTCTGTGGCCTACACACTGTGTGAAATTTGACATAGGAAATTTAATCAGTTAGGCCTACGTCTTGTTAAAGCATTCATATGTCGCCGATGCATTTCTATTATTCTAATTTAGGCCCTACGGTATCTATACAAATTTACATATCGTCGTGCCCAAATAAGTACATTCCAAGATGAAATGCGAAGGTTACCGTGTTGTCTAACGCATCGTATAGCGGGCTGTGGGGGTGATAAGGTGTCGGGCTCTATTAACACAGCAGTGACATCTTCTATTTGCGTTCGCGCATGGTGGTGTGCGCTCGGCTTAATGGCATTGTATAAACCATGTATAGCTGAAGTCAATGTCAGGATCACATGATTTTCACCGATTTGAAATTTAGGATAGACATTTTCTATTCAAATCCTAACAGCAGTAAAAATGTTTGCAAAATTATATTAAGTATTTTTATAGGCCGTGGATATTTGTTTCTCCTCTCAAGTTTGCATAGTGAAATAGTTTTCACAAAAAAAAAGTGAAATAACACGTTGGGGTACTGAAAATCAGCATCAGTGGGAATAAAAAAAATGTCAATTTCATTTTATTTGGTTAAGTCAATGTCAGCAGGCCCGTGAAACTTATAATAAGAAGTCTGGCCTTAGTGGTGTGCAATCCAGTTCAGAAAAAAAAATGTGCACCCAACTTCCTATAAGATTTCAGGGTCATGTTAAGAAAATAAAAACATTTGAAAATTTGAATTGAGCTGGTATAAGCAGTATAAACAGATGCCATTTTGTTTGAATTTCTTGAATCTATATAAAACATCCAATTTTACATGCATTATTTTTTATTGCTGGGGCAACTACCCTGAAAATTTCATTAAAAAATGTTTAAATAAGTAAAAAATGTCGCCCTCTCTATACCCATTAGCTTCAGCTTCGTCTCAGAATTTCATCACATGTCAAATGGTCTAACGTCTGAATTACTTACCAAAACTTCTCAAAATTTTCAGGGTACATGAATAAATATACTGTGAATCTGATTAAAGGGGCCTAGTCTGTCCATTGGTGGAGGATTGTCCAAAATGAAAGTCAGCTTTTTGTTGATTTCGCAGTCAATTCTCAAGTGATTTTCATGACATTTTTTGACATACGACTAGTAAATTTCTAATTATGATGTCCTTCTATAAACCCATTAACTTCATTCCAGTGTTTTCTCAGAATTGTGTTACACGTGACTTGTCAATGGGTCTACTCTAACTCCTAAAATACTGAGGACTGGAATTTTGAAATTTTCAGGACTGTTGCCAAATGACCAGATATCAAAGAATGGTTGCAAAATTTAGTCATCCGGGTCACTGAAATTTATGATCACCGACTGGCGGGAGGGGCCCATGGCCAGAGATGCGCTCCCAAGCTAGGGAGATTTAGGGTATCCCCCTTGAAAACATTGGTATTGTCTTGAGTGCATTCTGAGGCACTTTGAGACTGAAACTAGAGAAAAACACATGCAGGCTGAATATTGGTCGGGGTACCGTCCTGTTTGATCCGTACCGGCTCTGACTGCTGACACACATAACTAGTAAGAGCAAGTTAAAAATTATCAGTGGACTTTTATCTTTATTGGATAATGTGAATCTATGTTACAGAGCAGAGACTGGAAATCATGATACAATTTTTTTGTAAAAATTACAAATTGTCGGCAGATTGTTTTTTAAATTTCACTAATTTGGAAATTGTATTATAAAACACTTTCTAGCGGTTTCAATTACACAATTTGTCAATTTACTTTTATTCCAGATCCAGACATTCTTTTATAGCCGAGTTTAATAAAGATTTAAATAAAAACATCTGAACCAGGATTTATTCATTTTCTTTTGATTTCCTACATTGTATTATGATCAAATCCACTTGTAGAACAAAATAAAATGTCCGGCCTAAATAAACTAAATTTTAGGTTTCTTCAATTGTTCAATCACAAGTCCTGGATAAATTAAAAATTTACTTACACTGTATGAGAGTAAACCAAGCTGTTTTTGTTTTTAGTTTGTGTCAGAGGGAGTATTCCATGCGGAATTGAACGAGTTCTTCACCAGAGAACTCGCTGAGGATGGCTACAGTGGTGTAGAAGTGCGAGTAACACCAACTCGTACAGAAATCATCATCATGGCCACTCGCACACAGAGTGTTCTGGGGGAGAAGGGACGTCGCATCCGTGAGCTGACCTCAGTAGTTCAAAAACGATTCAAGTTCCCAGAGGGCACAGTTGAGGTATAAAATTATCAACGATTTACTCAAGAACAGTACTAAATCCTGCAGAATACTTTCCATGACAATTTGTTGTGAATGGTTGAACTTCTGATTATTAAGTGTTTTCATTCTGCTTCGTTATCTTAGTAAATTTTAACCCCCTTGAACGTGTCTTGCTAACGTGACCACAACTTCCTAGTGGGTTTACCCCTTTCATGGTCGAATCGGCCGAATCCGCCTGCTAAGGCCTTGCGGCCATACCGTCCGAATCCGCCCGTGCATGACTCCTGGTCAGATCGGCCTAAACCGCCCACTAAACACTGCTAAACGTCATCGCTGTTATTGAGCAATCGGCGTCTTTTACAGACAGATTAACTTCATGTTTAATATAAAAATCCTGCTCCGTTAGATTTTTCATAACATTGCACTTTTTCACCGACTTCTACCCTATTTTTACGTTATTCCGTTGTGGAAATTATGTGAAATTTTTTGTTGAATTCTTGTGACAAACTGAGACTGAGTGCGATTATGGACGCTGATTGAAACAATTTTGCGGGATATTATAATTATAGAAATAAAACGTTCAATGTAGGTCTAGACTACATTTTATTTTTGTATTTCTGATTTGTATTACTGAAATATTACATCACTTTTCAGGGGAAAAAAATCGTCATTTTTATCCACTCGCCAGCCGGGCTAGTGGAACTAGAAATCCACTAGCCCTTATGATTTTTTAATCGCCCTTACTAGTTAAATGTTTTTTATGAAAAAAATTGCCGGACTATGCGCGACATGGCTGATTCACTGGTTAATTATTTTTTCCCCTTCTGACCCATCTTCTGTAGGCTTAGTCTGAGCATTTTTGCTGCAGGTGGGCATTTTAGCTTTAATTAGCTCTAGTGAAGTCAGAGTAAATTCCATAATTCATTTAGATTTAATTGGCTATTCATAACTACTACATGTACAGACAATTAATTTAATCCGACATTGGCCCACTAGTGCTCTTTCCAACTTGGAGAAAGAAGGGGCTATGTTGCCCACTTCGATGAAAAAAGGCGGCCATCTTAAAAAAACGTAAACCGTTCTGCAAATATAATAAAGTCAGTCATTTTAAACATAAAACTGATGTCAAATAAGCGTACTTGAAAAAAAATATATATGCCCTATCTTCTCTCATATCGTTTAGGGGCTATTCAAGTTAACTGTCCTTTTCAACAAAGAAGTAGGGAAGTCTATGGAGCTCTAGCCTCTATAGCATCTTGACACAGCAAGGCACAAAATAACTGGGATAAAAAGGTTATCTCAGGTGTATTTTAGGCCTTTTCCTTGGGGTGTAATTTAGTTTGTGTTAGGCCTATTAGCATGGTTAGACCTTCTTAGTCTCAACACCCTTATGTCCAGTTATTCACATCATTTCTCTGCCGACATACATGTAGGCCTACATGCGCCAGCAGCAGCCCTATGGGTGACTGAAACTGGAGTATTAGCCACAGCTTGTATTCACACAAAATTGCAAGACGTTTTTGCAGACGTTTTTTTGTAAGATTAATGCTTGATTTATCAGGCCAATAATGCATGAGTCCTTTAGAATCAGCAACAATTCAAGACGGCATCTATTCACCCACAGCTAGTTGGGCAATGAAATGTTGTCAGCATGCATGTATGTCAGCAAACTAGATAAATGATCTTCTTGATCGGCGCCATTTTGAACTGTGAAATATCCGGTGAAACGAATGTTGGGAACCACGACGCAATAAGTGACGCTGTGGGCTGTCATGGCTACAGCAGATCGGGCCACATGCAATACACGCGCCCATGCACCGCTGATTGACCAGGCCGTAGGCCTACAGGTCAGTACTTTAGTTTGTTTAACAACTTGGTGAAAGTGATGTTTGTCCATCAAACTGTGTGTCAGCATCAAACTTGATTCAGTTGCTCACTTTTTAGTGTGCAAAATCTTGAATTATGTGCGCTTCAGTGCTCCTCAAACGTAAAGGTCTTTGATACACACAACCACGTGTGAGCCGAAACAACGCTCTGTAGCGCACCACGACGACGACGCCTGTACATGCCATGCGGCGCTCTGCAGTTATGCGTAAATAGCCACACATGATCTGCGGATCTCACAGGGAATCAGTCGCCAGCAGGGCTAGTGACATGCTGATTTACAATCGCCCTCACATAATTCTTGTCGCCACGGGCGACCGGGCGTATGTGAATTTGCATCCCTGCTTTTGTTATACCGTTAGACTAAATTGAAAAAAGCCGCGGCAGTTCGGAAGGGTCTGCGAAACTGACACTGTTACAGCGATCTTGATAGGCCCAGTGTCACAGTGTCAGTGGTGACGTGAGTCCGACTCTGGCAGAAACATCGATTCGGATTAAGATTTGGTTTTTATGTTAATTATTTTTTCTGCATATCTTGACTATTAATGTATTATGATATGTGTAAAGTTACATGTCAATATTATCTCCATCCTTAAAATTGCACCAGATATGGGCATACCCCAAAATTTTGAAAATCAAATATATAACTCCTTGTAGTGGTAGGCTTACGTAACTGCTCATTTGCATAATTTATGGCACATGCATATTTAAATAATTGCACATTTCTTAGCTCTCATGTTTCAGCATCTTGGCCTACGTTTGATATAAACATGACATTAGCCAATTATACCCTCAGACACCTAAATTTAACAAAAAAATTCTCCCAATACTACAAATTTCATAACGTGCCTCATTTGCATAATTTATGCAATATCCATAATTTATTCATTATTTCCCCGCCTATCTTTGGTGATTACCTGTGTGAAGTTTGATGTCAATATCTCCATCCATACCATAGCCCTAAAGCTTGAATGAGATAAAAGAATACCCAAAAAATTGTAAGATCAACATATTAACAGGCTTTAAAATAAGAAAAAAACTTTATCGGACAACAGGGCTGGTAAACTTTATGTTTTATCCGACCTGTGGGTTTTTTGCAGGACCGCAAATTTCCTACCAACATAGTAGTGACACACTGTTAAATCATGTAGATATACAGTACATATATATATATATATATATATTATATAGAAAAACAAAAACACTTGTCAGCTTAAACACATTTACTTGTCACTTAGGTATTAAATCGAAACTCCGTTCGAATCTCATCCTAACTTGTGAATGAAAATTTAAAATTGCTAAGTTTATTCAGATTCACTGCTGCTACAGCTGGGGTCTGATTCATCAGAGCTGGATGATAGGTTACTGTCAACCAGTGACATACGGCTCGAGCTGGTGGCCGCTGGGTCCTGGGTAATCTTTCTATTGCACCTCTCCCTGATTCGCCTCTGGCAGCCTGCTGATGACGGCATTATGAAGTTCTCCACACATTCATCCACATTAAAATCAGCAATGCTGGCACCCTCAATCCGCACAAGCAATGAATTGTTCAAATTATTATGGGACAGTCGCCCCCTCCTGTTATTTTTTACATATTTCATTTGGGAAAAGGAGGTTTCATTAAAAACACTAGTAGGTGGTAGGCTTAGGAGGAGGCTAATGACTGCCAGAACATTTTCAATACCAGATTCAGGATAGGACTGCATTACCTTTGACCATTTTAGTGTTTGTAATTCATTACTGTGGTTGCGGTATATGATACACTTGAGCTTCTTCCATTCTCGCGAAACACTATCAGGCTCAATATCCTGGCTCTGCAGGCTTGAATTGAAGTGAGCGGTCACCTCCCCAATGGCTACATTACCATACTCTTCAATTTCAACTGTTGCAGATGGGGAAGGCCACTTGTTCAGATTGGTCAGCTTAGTAGCGCTCAATACACTGCTATTTATGTCACTGAATCTGCATTGCATGCTGACTAGTAATTGATCCACTAAGACATTCTTAAATGCCAATGATGAGGCGGATCTTGGATTACCTTGTGTTGAGAGTTTTGTCCCTTTAAACGTGGATGTCTCTTCAACCCTTACAGTTGCATCACTACAGGATGTTTTACATAGTGACAATGCATCTTTGGTGACATCCATGAGCTCCTTGCTCTCGCCAAGTGTTGCATCCTTTCGTTGCAAACACTTGGAGAGAATTTGCAGAGGTTTAATAATATCCTGCAACTCCAAGAGAAATATTATAATAGACTTTGACATGGCTAACTTAGCAAATCCCTCCACCTTTGGGTTGCCATGGCTGTTGTTCTGGAGATGTGATACGATGGCTGGGTAGCTCCTAAAAAACACATCCAATGCATGGTCGAGGTGTCCGAGCCACCTGGTTCCTCCTACTCGTGTCGGCATAGCAACTTTGACATTGCAGATTTTAAAGCACCTCAGCAGATGCTCCCGTTGCTTTGGACTTTTTTTGTACATGTAGTACAGTCCAATAAGTAATGACATAGCTCGATCATACATGTTCACCTTTTTAACAGCATCTTTAAAACAGGATTCAAGTCTGTGTGCCAAGCATTTAACAAGAACAAGTTCTGTGTGAAGTTCCTGAAGGCGAACACCAACGCCAGTCTTGTGACCCATCATATTGGCTGCACCATCTGAACCAAAACCAACAAGGGTTGCCGCATTCAATATGCCCTCTCGCTCCAAGGCCTCAGAAATAAACTTGAAAATACCTGCAGCTGTGGTATCTTCTGGTTTTCCAATATGTAAGAAACGGTGTATTATAGTTCCTTTCAGACAAAATCTTAGATACAGGCTTTCTTGCTCTGTGCCAGTCACATCTGTTGAACCATCTGATGTCAATGAAACAAATCTGGCCTCATCAACCATAGCTTTAGTTTTCTGTCTGATGGGATCGGCTATACTCTGAAGCAGTGTACTGCATGAAGCAACGTTGCGATAAGCAGTTCCTGGAGACAGACCCTTGGCTTCATCCAGATCACAAAGATGTAAGTATTCAGTGAATGGCCGGCCCATCTTAGTGACGGCATGAACATTTCTCATTTTTAGAGTCAACTGCTCTCTAGACTTCACTGTAAGTTGCCTGAGGGCTACTCCTGCTGTGCTGTTGGAGGCAGGCTGTGTTTCTGCATTATGCATTTTTTCTGCGTTTTGGTGACCAATTGAACTTGCATGGTCATTCAAACTATCCACTCTAAAATTGGTACATCCAGTAAGAAAGGCATTCTGGCCTCTCAAGCTCACCCACTGTGATTTTTTCCCAGCTTCAATGCACCAAGCACATGTCATTTTCTCTTCACTATAATTGAGCCATGGCCGTCCCTCTTTCCAATGAGCCTGATAACATCTACTTCGTTTTTCGTTTTCATATTCTTGTTGCTTTTTAGCAATGTCTCCAGCGCTTCTCTTTACCGTGGGCCTAGGTGCTTTTCCTGGGATTGCCCCAGGCACATACTTTAAATTGAAGAAGGCCATTGAACTGTTACAACTTACAGACTCAGAGAGCGAATTAAAATGATCTGGTTCATTACAGACTGCGGGATTAGGCCTTCAAGAATGTCCCATCCAGGTGCTCAAGCAGGGGCCCCAGGGCGCATTTACACTTGTAGCCTACTAAACTCCTAAAGTCTAAACTAAAGAAAATAAGGTGTTCCTGCAAACTAGTTTATTGTTTGTGCTATTAAAATTGCATTATTAAAATGTTAAAATTTAAATTCGCATTAAAACGCAATCATTCTTGTAGGCCTAATTATGATTGATTGTCATATCACCCCCGCATGAGTAGCCTCAATACAATGTTGCCAGTGGTGTGTATAATCTATGCCGGTCAGTGAAGCGAGCGTCATATTGTATACTGGTAGACTGCACGTGATGCGGTGGGGTGATCCTGCTTTAGGACAAGGCGGGACTCCGTCGTTCTAAAAATAGCTCCATGCCTGATGTCAGCACCCAGGCCATTGCCTGTCCTATAGCACATAGCGGCGGCAGTGTGTTAGCGTATAGGCCCTGCATGTATCTGTCACGGTGATCTCAGTGTCCTGCGCTAAAAGTTTACCGGACCGTCGGGCATGCAGTAGCCGTCATTTCTCCGACCTGAACAGTTTTTACCAGGCACGGACGGACGGTCGGACGCTTATTTTAATGCCTGATTAATTAGATATCATTGTAGTGGTATATAACTGCTCATTTGCATAATTTATGGAATATGCATAATTTAAAAAGCACATTTAATTTGTCTCCCCATGTTTGAGCATCTACTTTCAGTTTTATGTTAACATATATACATGATAGCTGAATATACCCCCAGAAACATAAATTTCTTCCAATATTACCGATTACATAATGTGCCTCATTTGCATAATTTATGCGATATGCATAATTTATGCAAATTTACGTACTTTTTTTCGCCTTTCTTTAATGATTACCTGTGTGAAGTTTCATTTCGATATTTTTGCCCATACTCTCAGAAAGTCAAATTATAATTTTTTAAATTTCCTCCATTATGACCATGGAAGGGTTAAATTAAACCTATTTGTTTAATTTGAGACATACAAAAAATGCATTATTTTTTTTCCAGTAACAGTGATTTGATTGGCTAATAGAGCAGATTAAAAACAATTATAGTTGACTGTCATGCTTAACAGACAAAAGATTTGTAACTTATTAGTGGTCGAATAAACTTTACACGTTGTCTGCAAAACTTCACTTGTGATTTAGTTGTGCAACTGTACTTTTTAGTATATTTCAAAATTAATTCATGCAACAAATAAACATATAATGTTTGCCTTATTAGAATAACGTCAACAGCGCTTATACCTGTAGACATATAAGTTGTTTTCCTTGAACTGCATGAGATCATTGTGAAGCTCAATTTTCTTTTTTGGGAAAATATGACTTTTCTAATTGTCTGATGCCCGATGTTTAACTGATCAGTGTGATGTTATTGACAAATTTACTCAACCTAATTTGTTTACCACACAGCTGTATGCCGAGAAGGTCGGAACGAGAGGACTCTGTGCCATTGCCCAGGCGGAATCCCTCCGCTACAAACTCATCGGTGGTTTGGCTGTTCGCAGGTATTTTTAATGCATGTCTTGCTGAATTGTTTAGTATTTTTCGCTCATTTGAAACTGAAATTCCAAACGCAATTTCCAGCTTCCAATGACAATTTATTGATGTATGAAAAATAGACACTTCCAAAATTGAATTATTTGATTATAAACTCTATATACTATTCAGTTTAAATGGTAGTTTTTTATTTTGAAAATTTCATCAAAGCCATAAATATACAGTTTTAGGCTGGGAACGTATTGCTTGGAAATTGAATTTAAGGAGTTAATCCTTGAAGCATTGACCCTTTAAGTGCTGAATATTTTTGCTTTGACCCTTGAAGTGCTGAAATATTTTTACATAACCAGGAGACCACCAAAGTTTTTCTTTTAATTTGAAATAATCATAAATGTCTTGGTTAGCTCCTTCGGCTTCATTTGAATACCCATGTTATGAGCATTTTTAATATTTTACTCTATCTGTGCGGGGATCAACATTTAGTTCAACTTTTACAGATGTCAGATTATAAAGTCTGTCCCGCACTGATAGGTTTAACTTGCATTACATCATTATCATTCATGTATAAATAACTAATCAATTTAAAATTTGATAAGAAATTTCACTTTATGCTGTCTGTCCATCCGTCTGTCCACCACTTTTGGTGCTATGACTTGTTTTCCATTGCTGGATGGTGGAGTGCACATCAACCCTTTAACCGCCAAATTATTCAATCTGAATTTTTACCCACTTGAAATTGTGTCTCGCTGACGTGATACACAACTTCAAGTGAGTGAAAATTATTCAGGTTTGACAAAATGGAGGTAAACTCTTTTCAAATATTGCTGATTGATGTCATATTTTATCTTTAACATGTTGGTGGTACTTAATAATGTGCTAATAAAAAATGAAAACCCGAATATAAACGACACCGGCGGTTAAAGGGTTAAACTTAAAATACGGGTTAATCATGACCTAACTTTTTTGAGTTGTACCTTGCTGTGACCTCTGATCTCTATTTTTTTCCCAATATTAAAACTGGGCTGTTTTACTTGAATATGCCTGTTATTTGGCAAACCGTGCCAGATTGCTAGACCATTCCTTTAATACAAAATGTACGGTTTCAGAAAGTTAATGGTCAGCAGTAATATACCATACTGTGTAACCATGGTTACATTTCTCCAGGGTATGTCGCTGAGAGGCCTACTTCAGTTCCCTTGTTTATCCATGTAAACACATATTTTACCTGACCCATAACCTAAGCTAAAGAGTTTGGAAATAAATACTTTATTAGGTGTATGACCGAAATATGTATTTTCAAATCAAAAACCTGCTAATAATATGTTTGTTTGCAATTTCGGCAAACTTACAATGACAGTCAATGGGAGCCTGTTATTCTGTAAATGAGTTGTGATGTTATAAATAAAGTTAAAACACTGCCATTTCATATTTGTCGCACTGATTCAGTGGTGAAAGGGTTAAACAAAGATGAAGTTTTCTCATCTGTGACCTCTTTATTAGCTCACTTTGAGTTTTATTGCTGACTGATATTTCTGTTTTACTTTCAGAGCTTGTTATGGTGTTCTTCGTTTCATCATGGAGAGTAATGCCAAGGGCTGCGAAGTTGTGGTGTCTGGTAAACTGAGAGGTCAGAGGGCAAAGTCGATGAAATTTGTTGACGGTCTGATGATCCACAGTGGAGAGCCGGTCAAAGACTACGTAGATACAGCTGTCCGCCACGTTCTCCTCAGACAAGGTAAAATATGAATAATAGGCATTTTCCGAGATGATCTTGGGAGTTTTTTTTTCATTTACCATGGTCATGGAAAATCATGGAAAGGCAAAAAATTAAGTCCAGGCCTGGAAGAGTCGTGGGAAGAGGAAATTTGGCAAAAATTCATGGAATTTTCACAAATATCTTGTTTCTTTTGGGAGAAATGTGTTTATTACACACGCTTTTGGCAGACAATAACACTGACCTAGTTGTAAAATATTCTACATGTAAAATAAGAAACTCGCATGACACCCACTGGGTACGGGTCCGCTTTAGAAAAAAACCCACTGTAAGAGTAGAAATATTTTTAATGGACGTAGACCCGTAACATAGGTATTCAAATGAATCGGAAAGAGATAACCCAAGACATGATTTGTGATGATTTCAAGGTGAAAAAACCCCTTTGTTTTCGATGTTTTTTACAAAATAATTCCGTGCTTACACCCTTACAGCACGGGGATAGACTCTAGTCTGTAGACGTCAGATTCTGACGACTGAAGTCTATCCTCGCACTGTAAGAGTAAATATATTTATTATGGCTCATAAACCAATAACATAGGTATTCAAATGAATTAGAAAAAGCTAACTAAGACATTTATGATGATTTTGAATTGTAAAAAACTCTTTGGTCTCCACGGTTTATACAATAAGAATTCCGCGCTTTAAAGATTAAAAAGAACATATGTATTCGAAATGAGCATCAAATTAGCAAGGTAAGAGATATATTCTGATTCAAATTATACATATATAATCAATTTTAAGTGAATAAAAAATTAAATTCTGTGATGTAGTGCTTTAAGGGTCAAGTCTATCTTAACTAGTCCGAGCTTGACGTGAATAGCATGGTTCAACGTCAGTGCTGGACAGCAGAGCAAAGGCTGTGGTTTTCTATGCCGGTGATTAGTAAATTTGCAGAATTGGGTAGCATTTTGCTATGCAGTACTGAACAATTTTTTCCCTGTATCCTCAGGAACGTTTATGAACATTGTATGAATGTGTTTTAGGTGTGCTTGGAATCAAAGTGAAGATTATGTTACCATGGGATCCCACTGGTAAGAACGGCCCCAAGAACCCACTCCCCGACAATGTGAGCATCGTGGATCCCAAAGAAGAGAATCTGCCATCACAGCCATACAGCGAGCAGAAAGGAGTGAAGCCACAAGACCCCGCTATGGCCCAGCAGCAGCCAGGACCTGCGTTGGGTGTGCCCCAGTAGGCAGCCAACAATAAACAAATACTGATGGTGCGTCATCTGAAATAAAAAAAATATTTCAACTCTTCAGTTCAGACTTATTTCTTCAGCATTGTTCAATTACTCTGTGGGTTGCCTTTAACCCTTTCAGTGCAGGGACCGTCTTTTTACGTCGGAATCTGACGCCTACAGATGTCAGATTCTGCCTTGTAAAGACGTCCCCGCACTGAAAAAATTAAAATATTTAATGGTCTTTTATATATCATCTTTATATTAACACAGTTATCCGATGTTTCGGCGCAGGATTTCTTAGTTCTTGCGATGTTAAGATGTTTCACACTTTGCCAGATGGTATATGATGTCCTAATCCGATGAAAAATCTATTTTTAGTTCGTCAACTTGGCAAACTTTTAAGCTGGTTTTCCACACAAACGTCTGTCGTTAACTTCTGTTACTATCTGTTCTGTCTGTGCAATGTCAGAAGGCAATATCTGCTCCCTGGTATACTAGGCATTTACTGATTTTTAACTGGCGTCCGTCTCTTCCTGCCAAAAGCCGTATTTGTTCACTTGTAAATCAAGTATATACTTCCTTTCCGCTAATGTCACTGCCTCCTTTTGGCTTGCACTGACCCAATGTTGGTTTAATGTTGTGCCATCATCTATGACACTCTTCCAACATTGTGTCAGGGTATTGTGTTGCCGGTGTTCCCTGCAAAAATAAGACCTTTAGCCAATGCTATTTTACAGCTGAGCCATTGTCGTAGACGGTGGGCCAGCAGTAAGCTAGCATTAGGTGAACGCTTATCTTGTTAAGGCCTATATACTGGTATGCCAATGCTGGGCTAATGTCGGCCCAGTGTTGTAAACGGTGGGCCACTATCAGGCTAACATTGTGTCAATGACTCGAGTTTGCTGATCAGCTGTGACCGCAACCCAGCAGACACGAGGCATTGACCCAATGTTGTTCTAATGCTGGCCCGCCGTCTTCGACGTCGGCACAATATTAAAACAACATTGGGTCAATGCCTCGTGATAGCTGGGTAGGTGCTCATGAATGCCAGCAGTCTGTCGCGGGAGGGCTAGCCACCTTCTCACACCCCTCTCTGCCTCGCTTGACACAACCGTGTTATGTTACGCAATATAACAATTAGGTCTTGGCTAAGATATTTATCTCCAAAAATTGCAAATTTTATATTATTAGAATTAGTTTTTTGGACTCTGCTGTAATAGGCATTGCACATTGATATAATTTATACACTTCTGGTGTGAAAAATGACCGAATAATGTAATTTATTGCAATGCCCGATCATGTGGTAAGTTAACCCTTTCATTACGACCATCTGACATGAAAAGGGGACAAAGTATGGTGAACTATACATTTGTATTTATTAAGTTTATTCTGCCTGAGTTTGTGTCCTATTTAGGGGAAATAGGGGTGCTGTGTGTGAGAAACTGTTGAATATGTCCAATATAACGTTTGGGGTCCCTAGGTTAGGTAGGCCTACTTTCGTCTTTAAGAAGTGCATGATTAAATATAGTGATTAGACCGTAAAAGGTTTTGATTGGAATAATATTGGCCAAGCGTCGCAGACAGTGGCCCAGCATTACATTAGCATTGGGCCAATGTATCGTGTTATCTGATGTTTCTGGCGCCTGATGTAAAGAATACCAAGTGCCTGACTTATAAAGAGTAGGCCTAATTGTGGGATTCCCACAAAAAATAAAACTGGCCCAACATCATTCTATCGCTGGGACACACTTTGAGCAATATCTTTGTTTTTGACGCAACAAGTTAATTTTAGTGGACCATAGGATTTTTGAAGATAAGGCCCTGCCTGCTGAATTAAAGGGACTGGCTCAGGCTAAAATCATAAAAAAATCAGTGATTATATTTTGGCTAATTATTATGACCATAATGTAAACATGTCCATAGAATAGAACTGCAAAAGTTTTTTTAATTTTTGTGCTGTGCATTCACCAGTTAGGCTAGATATAGAGACGAAATTCCCGTATTTATTATTTTTGACATGGTAGTGCCGCCATAAAATGCCCATTACGGCACACACTTGTCAGATTGTGAGCTGTGTATCGCTGTATTAGTTTCAATATTAGTATTCAGCGTTGTTAAAACAGAGTCAAGGTTCGGCATCCCATGATCCCAAACATAGGCCTATATGTTTACCAATACAATTTAAATGAAATGTTGCTGATTCCAACGAAATATTGGACTGTAACCTGACTGTAACCTCGCCACAAGGTAACCTCGCCACAGATTTGGTAACCTCGCCACAGAAGGCTGAGTAACCTCGCCACATGGGGCTAAGTAACCTCGCCACACCTGTTATATCCGCATTTATCAATGTATTTTCAAAGGGAAATCTCTACCTTGAACGTGGTGTAGATGTCTATATAGACTTAGACTATATGTGCCATTAAAATAAAGTAAAATTCTAAAAAAATGGACTAATATATAACGAATAATAATAGGCCTACAAATTTATTTTGTACAGCAAATATTGTAGAAAATTTGTTCATTGTGACTAATAGTAATAATATATTAACCCTTAAACCGCTGGAAGAAATAATTTAAATTTTCACACACTTGGAGTTGTGTCTCACTACCTTGACCTACAACTTTAAGTGAGAGAAAACAACTCGTATTTGATTAATTTGTAATTGAAGACTAAGCAATTTACAAATCTTGATGTTTAAATGGCTAATAAAACGGATTAAAGCGACTACAGTCGCGCTTAGCGGTTTAAGGTGAATAGGTGTAGGCCTAGCGGCAGCAACAGAGTAAGTTGATGACACTGCCCCAAGAAGAGATCAGACAGCACCCGAGGAAGACAATGAGTAGCACTCAAGCTATGTGATCGACTCCAATAACACTCGATATTGTTGACGCAATTGATTGACACAAGTGATATTAACTCATGTGAGTGCGTGGTGACGTGAAGTCGATTGGGCCTACTTGCAAACGCTGAATGTTAAACCATTTTTTCTTCTTCCTGTTTTAATAATAGCATAACCGCCAATATGAATCTTTGATATTTCTATCAGCATGAACACCTGATGAACGTTTAATATGGAATATGAGGTGATATGAATGACCCTTAAGTCTTTTATTTGTTGTTGGGAAAATGCCCCCCTTTTGAAAGAATAATGGGTCACATGCCCCATCGTCTAAGGCCAATGCCCCCCCCCCTTTCCGAAAAATATCATGGGCCCCTTGGCCCCCTTTTTCCAATTTATAAATCGGGCACTGAATATGTAATAGTACCAATCTCATACATATAATTTTACCTATTTATATTGCCGTATTTTAACCGTCTGCGTCCCTATGTTTGGGCTATATTCAAGTTAAACTGAACGTAGATTTTAACCTAAGTCTATGCTAAAAACACAAATAGTAGGCCTAATTTATGTTCTTGTATTATGGACCCTATCGATGGAAGCTGGTATTCAACGTCACATTGTAATAAAGGCCTAAATATCACGCTAATAGGGATCTAATTAGAAGTTACTAAAATGTGTGGTACCAAAGCCATAACTTTATTTTGAATTGAATTTACAAATAGTAATATTATGAATAAATTATGTTTCTTTAATGCTGGGTAAACGATGTAGAGGGCGGCACAACAATAAACTAAATATCCAGTTATCCCTGGGTAAATGCTAGTCCACCGTCTGCACTGCTGGCCCAACATTAAACTAACACAAGACTACATAAGTCCAGGAGCTCCCGCTCCGAATTAGAATTTGATTTAAGCTATTTTGTGTAGGGTTATTAATGTAGTACTAGGCTAGGGCAAAAATCAAGACGCAAGACAACTAGGTCTAAGAAGCTCAGTCTAAGAGTAAGATAAGAACTAGACAGTCTGTCAGAGATTGCAAACCTCCATTGAAATTAATGATCCTAATCAGTATCCCAGTAAGGGTCTACCTATCTGGCACGGTTTACCCGATATCAGGCCAATTGAGGTAACTAATAGCTGATTTACGGTCATTTTGAATTTGATATAAACTAGTTAAAAAATTAAGGTGCATCCTCCCCCGAAACCTCAAATTTTGTTTTATAGTAATGGACTAGCATTTAACACAGTTTGCAAAATATTGGGCATGTGAAAGTAAATAATGGCTGATAGGGGGCCATTTTGAATTTGATCGAGGCAGAATTTTTCAAGATGCATCCTCAGAAGGAAGTATTTTGTATTTAATTCCTTATTTGAGCTATTCAGGGACACCCCTGCTGGTTTTATTATTCAGTTCCTTCGGGAATGTAACCTATATTCTATGTTTTAATTATTAGACTTAGACTTGTAGTTTTTACACAATCACTCCAATTTCATGGAGATATAGTGACTTCATAAGTCGTTCATTTTATAATAACTTCATATTTTACATTATTTATACTGATATTTTTATACTCATTAAACTGTGTTGTAGTGCAGGCGCTACAACATGTCATCAGACTCGTTACATATAGGTGCCAGGAGCATCGTCATCTTATCATATTAAACACTTTAAACTGAATATTTTAGTACGATCATGCTTTTTTTGGCTTTGTCTTTCCTTTACTACTTTAACTATACAATATGGGATATTGTAATACCTGGAATTTTCACTTAAATGGCCATACTGGCCGAAAGGTGAAGTAAAGCAAATATTTTACTTACTTACTTACATCCTCAGCTGAAATCTCATTTCATTCTATAGTAATCGTCTAGCTATCTAGCACGGTTTACCAAATAACGGCTATGTGAAAGTGAATAATGGCCCATAGGCGCCCATTTTGAATTTGATTGAGTCAATTTTTTTGAAGATGCATCCTCTCCTGTAATCTCACATTTTATTTTATAGTAATGGTCCAGCTATCTAACACGGTTTACCAAATATCAGCAATGTGAAAGTAAACAGTGGTCGGTAGGCGGCCATTTTGAATTCGATTGAGTCAAAAGTTTTTAAAAGGCATCCTCTTCCGAAACGTCACATTTTGTTTGATAGTAATGGTCTAGCTATCAGGCCCATCGACGTAAATAATGCTGATTGTCGGCCATTTTGAATTCGTAAGTTAAAAATTTTCAGGGTGCATCCTTCCCCGAAAACTCACACTTTGTTTTATAGTAATCAGGTAATGGTCTAGCCATCTAGCATGGTTTACCAAATATCAGCCATATGAAAATGAATGATGGCCGAAAAGGCAGCCATTTTGAATTTGATCAAATCAAATTTTTTCAAGATGCATTCTCATCTGAAATCTCACATTTCGTTTTATATTAATGGTCTAGCCATCTAGCACAGTTGACCAAATATCGGCCATGTGAAAGTGAGTAATGGCCGACAAGTGGCCATTTTGAATTTTATCGAGTCGAATTTTTTCAAGATGCATCTTCTCCGGAAATCACACATTTTGTTTTATAGTAATGGTCTAGCCATCTAGCACAGTTTACCAAATAACGGCCATGTGAAAGTGAATAATGGCCGATTGGCGGCCATTTTGAACTTTTTAATTTTATCAACTTGAAATTTTTCAAGATGCATCCTCTCCCGAAACCTTACAATTTATTTGATATTAATGGTGTAGCTATCTTGAGCGGTTTTCATGATATTCCGCAATATCAGGCCTGTTGAGGTGAATAATGGCCGATAGGTGGCCATTTTTAATTTTATCGACTTGAAATTTTTCAAGATGCATCCTCTCCTGAAACCTCACAATTTGTTTTATAGTTATGGTGTAGCTATCTTGAGCGGTTTTCATGATATTCCGCAAAATCTTTCAGTCGAATTTACCGATGTTATAAATTAGGTCAAAGTGCTGGGTCAACTTCAAGGTCGAGGTCCAAAAACCTGAAAAGGCACAACTAGGGACCTTAGAGAACATTTATGTGCAATATGACTGTCATCGGCCCAGTACTTTTTGAGAGCTGCTCCGGAAACGCCAAAAGGCACAACTAGACCCCCTAGGGGTGTTGTGTGTAAAATTTGAAGACAATCAGACAGTACTTTCAGAGTTATGCTCCGGAAACGAATTGTTTACGGACGGCCCAACGGCCCAACGCCGTAACATCATCATTTTCTCCTCTGTGACCTTGCGTATTGAATTCAGATTAAAAATATTTTAACCTGTCCATTATCCACATGTAAGTAACCCACATACCAAAAATTGTTATCCTAGCTTATTTTCTCACAGAGTTATAGGCTAAAGAAGAGGCAAAAAAAAACGGAGGCTGAGTCCATAGCTCCCTCCGTCTCACCTACGGTGAGGGCGGGAGCTAATTAAGTCGATGTAGCTTCTGTGGAAAGTATAGTGGTATAGCGTATATAGCCAGTGTAATATATTATGAGATTATGCTTTGTACGCATTGCGTTGACTACTACAATGAGGCAATACCGCTGGAGTACAATCACACGTGTCTTGCCATAGAGTTAACTCTATATTTGGTCTGGCTAAACTTCTGAAATTCGAAACCTTTGAGTGTTGATCCGTTGTTCGCCGTATCGTATTTGCTGGGATTTACCTAAAAGTATGCATACTTTAGAAGTGGATATATGTATATTAAAAACATGCCTTGAAGTAATAATATGTAGGGCTATAAAGTGTCTATAAAGCAGCTGGGCCAATAGTGTTCTTTTTAATGACACAGCATCATAGTTGAATTCACGCTTTCCCATTCGTTGATTGTTTTCTACCAATTACTGGCCAACCGTCAATGATGAAGACCAGCCGTACATGTGGATTATAAAACTTTAAAATATATATTTTTCATTTTTGCAATAAATGAAAATCAAAGTGGAACAGGGAACACTATTATGGCAGAACCAGAGTATAACATACCTGTGAATTATAACAGGTAAGGGATAGCAATGACATGACCAATACATATTATGCACATTTAATATGTTGTGCAGAATAAAATATGAAAAATGTTGGGCAGCGCCCCTGACGTTGAACCAATATTAAATCCACAGGTAATGTGTTTGTATATATGTAATAACAATACAGAAGGGCGGGGGGGGGGGGTCCTGGTGCCTGCTAGGAAAGTCAGAGATCGCGGATTCGTCTCCTGCTCTGGCATTCAAGTTTAAAAGAAACAAAATGTTTCCTCCCTGTTCAATTGTAAATATTGATTATTGTGGGCAGCCTCCGTGACCGAGAGTTAGTGTGCTCGGCCGTAGACCAACAGGGCTCAATTTTGAATCCTGTGTCTGGAGGGCAGTGACACCTCATTCATCTCACCATCCTCAGGTTTTCCTTACCCAGTTTAGCCTATATGTGTACAAATGTGGTGTAGAACCCCATTTATTTCATTTCATAGCATTTGATACAGCCAACTAACACCTGACTCAACGTTGGCCTGACAACATTACAGCAACATTTCAGCAAAGATAGTGTGAGTTGAGAAAGCCTTCATGGGTCTTTATCCTTAGGTCTACTGTGTGTATTGTGATTTCCATAATTGGCATTACCTAAGAGGGTGCAGTGAAAGTGCATTACGTCCACATGTGATAATGATGGATTAGGGCTACTGTATATTTCATGGCTGAGTAAGAAACATTAAAAGCTGATAATTTACAACTTTGTTAGGCCTATTTTAGACAGAAGAATTAAAATTGAAAATTAAAGATTTCGTGAAAATTCCTGGCTGACTGGGGCAGAAGAAGTAATAATTGCACTTTTGTAATATTAACATTGTAGTCCTGTGAAATGATTCTTTGTCAAGCATATTTCATTAGGTGCAGTGCTTCAGAACGTGTGTAAAATCAGCAAAATGTATTATGGGAACCGAACATAACAATATAAATGCCAATGATCGATATAAAGGATATACATCTTTTCATGATAATGCATCTTAGAGTATAGATATACATTCCCTGACACATTTATAACTGATTTTTTGCAATGCTGTTGACAAACGTCAAGGCCCCTGGGCCTCTTGTTCTACATTTCAACTCAATCAATTATTTGTCTAATTTGTAAGTAAGCGATGTTAAGCTTGTGAATTCCGCCATTACAAGGCCAATAAACAGTGGCCTCTGATAGGTGGCAATGCCAGAGCATGCTGTGGGCCTCCCAAATTACCCAATGTTGTTTCAATGTTGGCCCACCGTTTTTGACGCTGGTCCAGCATTGAAACAGTTTTTGGTGAATGTCCCGTGTTTGTTGGGTTGATCAGTTACTGTCGTTGAGGGCCAAAAGGCGGAATCTGCTCACGTTTCAAGTAGGCAGATGCTGCCTTTTGACTTTTCAGGGTAGAGTACACATATCCCAGCAAACACGACCCAATGTTGGGCCGACTTCGTGGACGGTGGGCCAACCTTATTCCAAAATTGGGTCGATGTGTCTTGTTTGAGTGGGCCAAAATTTGGTCGATGTGTTTTGTTTGAGTGGGCCACCTTTGGGTCGATGTGTCTTGTTTGAATGGACCAACATTGGGTCGATGTGTCTTGTTTGAGTGGGCCAACATAGGGTCGATGTGTCTTGTTTGAGTGGGCCAACATTGGGTCGACGTGTCTTATTTGAGTGGACCAACATTGGGTCGATGTGTCTTGTTTGAGTGGGCCAACATTGGGTCGATGTGTCTTGTTTGAGTGGGTCAACATTGGGTCGATGTGTCCTGTTTGGGTGGGCCAACATTGGGTCGATGTGTCTTGTTTGGGTGGGCCAGCATTGGGTCGATGTGTCTTGTTTGAATGGACCAACATTGGGTCGATGTGTCTTGTTTGAGTGGGCCAACATTGGGTCGATGTGTCTTGTTTGGGTGGGCCAGCATTGGGTCGATGTGTCTTGTTTGAATGGACCAACATTGGGTCGATGTGTCTTGTTTGAGTGGGCCAACATAGGGTCGATGTGTCCTGTCTGGGTGGGCCAACATTGGGTCGATGTGTCTTGTTTGAATGGACCAACATTGGGTCGATGTGTCTTGTTTGAGTGGGCCAACATAGGGTCGATGTGTCTTGTTTGAATGGGCCAACATAGGGTCGATGTGTCCTGTTTGGGTGGGCCAACATTGGGTCGATGTGTCCTGTTTGGGTGGGCCAACATTGGGTCGATGTGTCTTGTTTGGGTGGGCCAACATAGGGTCGATGTGTCCTGTTTGGGTGGGCCAGCATTGGGTCGATGTGTTTTGTTTGAGTGGTCCAACATTGGGTCGATGTGTCTTGTTTGAATGGGCCAACATAGGGTCGATGTGTCTTGTTTGAGTGGGCCAACATAGGGTCGATGTGTCCTGTTTGGGTGGGCCAAGATTGGGTCGATGTGTTTTGTTTGAGTGGGCCAACATTGGGTCGTCGATGTGTTTTGTTTGAATGGACCAACATTGGGTCGATGTGTCCTGTTTGGGTGGGTCAACATTGGGTCGATGTGGCTTGTTTGAGTGGGCCAATATAGGTTCGATGTGTCCTGTTTGAGTGGTCCAACATTGGGTCGATGTGTCTTGTTTGAGTGGGCCAACATTGGGTCGATGTGTCTTGTTTGAGTGGGCCAACATTGGGTCGATGTGTTTTGTTTGATTGGGCCAACATAGGGTCGATGTATCTTGTTTGAGTGATCCAACATTGGGTCGATGTGTTTTGTTTGATTGGGCCAACATAGGGTCGATGTATCTTGTTTGAGTGATCCAACATTGGGTCGATGTGTCTTGTTTGAGTGGGCCAACATAGGGTCGATGTGTCTTGTTTGAATGGGCCAACAGAGGGTCGATGTGTCTTGTTTGAGTGGGCCAACATAGGGTCGATGTGTCTTGTTTGAGTGGGCCAACATAGGGTCGATGTGTCTTGTTTGAGTGGGCCAACATAGGGTCGATGTATCTTGTTTGAATGGGCCAACATAGGGTCGATGTGTCTTGTTTGAATGGGCCAACATTGGGTCGATGTGTCTTGTTTGAGTGGTCCAACATTGGGTCGATGTGTCGTGTTTGCTGGGATGGAGTCAGCACAAGATACCAGCATATCTCTTCTACAAACAATACACATTGTGGCAATGCTGGCTAAATGTCGTGCCAGCGTCGCAGCCGGGTAAAAGCTAGTTACCATTAATGCCAGGTGCACTTGTTTATTTCACCAATTTATAAATACAATATGGTGAGGAAGACTCCTTTTAAGACATAAACACATTCCGCTATGAAAGAAGCCACCCTAGAACAATTATAAACAATGACATACATTATATAGAAAATATATATATATCGGCTGGTGATGCGAGTAAAAATGTTGCTCAACGTCACTTATTTGACTTTGTAATTCATTAAAACAGCAAACTGTAGATGAAAATAAGGACACTAAACAAATTAAACAGCTTATAATATTTATTGGTGTTGAATAAATATACAATTTCTAACATAACATTATATAAGGTATGAACTTATTAGTATTATGCTTAGATAATATGGCATACAATATTATAATCATAATGAAATTGTTCAGATCAATATAAATCGATGCGAATTTATTCTTCTGTATAATATTACATGTATGAAAAAAAACCCGAATAATTACAGAGCAATATAAAAGTTATACAGCAATAAAATTATATGATATATTTGTATTGAATTAGTTTTGAAATTTCACAAGACGATAGACCTTGTTCCTATATGAGTCTGGTCACGCTAAACTAGACCCAAAGTGTTACATGATAAGACAAAATTAAAACATGTTATATATTATTTTTTTTCTATTTACCGATAGTACAATATCTGTATTATGTTGCTGAGAAGTTGTAAGTCAATTCGCCAGATGTGGAGCTCAGGAGATGTTTTTTTCTGAGCCTGGTGCTTTCAGAGTCACGTACGTGATGCTTACATAATTCTCGTTTGAAATGGAGGATATAATAGCTAAGCTGGTGAAATTGATGTGAAGAGATGATCTGATACAAGAGTGATGTTAAAACATACAGGGTCGACAGAACGAAATACCAACGACACCCCACCCCAATTGTATTAAAATAAGGGACGTAAATTTTGTTTGGCGTGAATAGTATGATACCTTTGATATATTGTTGGTTTTCATATAATAATGTTGCCAGTAGTGAGCTGATATGGGCGATCACACGTGAAGATGGAAGCAAATTACTGAATAGAACGGGGAGTGTATTGTACGTATGTGATGTTTGACATGTCACATACGTGATTCTTCTCAGTACGTGACTGTTGACATGATTGTGTGTGTCAGTATCAGAGCTATGCATTTACTCTCCACAAGTGACTGAAAATGTCAATAATCACATACGTTGCTACCAGTCAGAGATTATGTACGACACTTTTCTGTTATGTCAAAGTCACATACGTTTTTGACCTTCCTGGACTTCACCTTTCATAAAATCAACAATTATCGCTCAGGCATAATAAAAATTTACCTGACATTAGTATGTATGACCTTGAACTGAGGTATCTACTTTGTGCGCCCCACCTTTTACGTACCAAAGAGTAGGGGAGGGTGGGACTAAAAGTCACAAAAAGTAAAAATGAGTTTATATATACTCTCCTGTCCTTAATAGACGAACCGGTTCGTTTGTTAAATGGCGGCCGATTTTGCAGACAGGTTCGTTTGCCGTGGTCAGGTTCATTTAATAGAAAATGAGTTTTAGATGACTGAAAAAAAAGTTTTCCAATTTAAAAAAAAATACTTTCCATGCGGGTAATGAGTAAAACATATGGTAATGGGATATTTTTTCCAAGAGGTGCTTTTATTGTGGACAGGTGCTATTATTAAAAATATAGGATTTTTCCAACAGGTGCTTTTATTCTGAACGCTCTCCTATTAGAGACAGGAGAGTATTTCATGTGTTCATTTGAACCAGCTTGACAATGGCAATGCATATAGGCACTTATCTTATCTAATGTCTAGTAAATTCCTTTGTAACGAACATTAAACAAAACTTCTAAAAAAACGTTGTTTGTCCTTGTTGGTGAGCTTGTGACATTTAACCCCGTGGTTTAATGGGGACAACGATGTCTACCATTGGGGCTAAAAGTCACAGCCTTTGACTTTTAGCCCTGTGGCTGAGACTTTTAACCCCATGGTGTGCAGCTTAGTTCATGTTTAAAATTTCAGAATACCATTGGGTTTGAATATAAATCATTATGCATGCCAATAAATACAGTATATATGTAAAGGTTGAGCTCCAACACGACCTTGAGATACTAACCTAAAATGTTGACAAAGTCATTTTACAAACTCTGAAATCCCGTTTCAACAGATGGCAAAATAGCACTTCGTTACATTTCTGCCTTTATGTTCTTGGGGAAGACCGGGAATGCTATGTATATATATGAGGAAATGATTAGTAAGCTTATCAGTGACGTCATATAATGGTCTTCACCATAGAGGAAAAGTAACAGCCAAGTGACTTTTAGCCCCAGTGACTTTCAGCCCCAGCCTCTCCTACTTGAACAAAAAATGTGGTAACGTACGTGATGCTCAAAATGGGTTGCATCCAAAACTTGAGACTTCAGAGTACAAAGTTTCTATGCCTGTTATCTCATTTCAGAGAAATTACACAAAATGATTAATACTTTCTTTGGAGATAAAAAATATTTGACTGAACGTCATGTACGTCACCTTTGTGTTCAGAACGCATAAAAACTATGTGAAAAGTAGTAGATTACCTCCCTTGTGGTCCTAAATTCAACTCATTATTATCATTATCGCACATAATATAATGAAAAACAGCTATAATGATGCGGTACACAGAGACCTTTATTCAACCTCTTAAAATGTGATGACTGGCGATGTAACGTTTCACATAGGGAAAAACGCACTTCTCATGGACATAATTTAACAACAAAGTCACAAAGAATATATACAATTTTTCATGAAAAATACTCTCCATAGTGTCTATTTCCTACCCACCAAATATTACGGTGGTGAAATAAATATCGATCAAATGTGTTCAAACACGACAATCCTCAGAATCAGTCACTGGCCTAGTTTAGTGTGACTAGATCCATATACATATAATCAATGCATATATAAAAAGATATATTTAACTAATCACTTATTATGTCAAACGTAACAATTGTTTAGTCGGCACGATGACTCGTATTGATCGATTGTTATTTTCTTAAGATAGGTCATAAAACCGTGTAGGCTATGCATGTTTACTTTATCGATAATATGGTTCGAAGTATTTATTGCTGTTTCTATAGCACTGTATCCTTGCGATTTTGTGATTTGTTCTGGGAAAGCGTAATTTATTTTTGTGGCGTGTGAGATATGGGTGAGTATCTAGGTCATGGTCTCTGGTCATGTTACGGAAATATGATGGGAGCTGGTTATTTTTCAGTTGATGATAAAATTTAAGCTCTTGGAGTATGTGTATATCTTTAATCTTTAGCAATTGAAGTTTTTTAAACAATGGTTCTGAATGACAATTAAATTTACCAAGGCAAATTGTTCTAATTGTTTTTTTCTGTAGCTTGTAGAGTCTTCTCAGTTTGATATCCCAGGCTAAGATACCATAATTTAAATGACTGAGTATCACATCATATAGCTGAAGCTATATGCTGTGATAACATGAAATGATTATTCATTTTAATTTCGCTGTTTGAATTGATCCTTGAATGTTTTATGCCTCAGCCAAAATTTTGGCCTATTGTTGTCACCAGGGGTGGGAAATTTCCGTCTACACGCAGATTCCCATCTTTCGAAAAATAATTCAGAGTAAAAAAAATAAATTACACTCTAAAATCGAACATTTTGATGCTTCCCAGATCGTAAAATTTGGTATCAGAGTGTGCTAAAAACCACCTGAGAACATCTAGAAAGCATAAAATCTTCGAGGGAGGTCCCCGGGACCCCCCCTCGCAAGGGGGGGGGGGGTCCCGTGGTGTTTAACCTTCCCTCCCAGCTAACAAAATGACGTTGTGACAACGTAGTGGTGTCGTTGTGACAACATTATATCATAACGTTGTCCAAACGGAAATTTGTGTCGTTGTAATCACGTTGTCACAACATTTATAAAAAACGTTTTCACAACGTTGTTACAACCTCAGTACAACCTTACGACAACGTTTCCCCAACGTTTGTACAACTTCAATATCATCTCATAATGAGCGAAAAAACATATTTAAATCACATTTTATGGTTCAGATAGCGTTGTCAGAGCGTTAAAAATAACGTTTTATTGTAACGTTGTTACAACGTTTCTACAACCTCGCTACAATGTTTCTCTAACCTTTGTATATCCTTCGTATAACCTCTTCTTGTATCATGTAGGTCTACAGCCACGTCTCGTGCCTGGTGGTAGATCTTGTTTGTATATGAATATAGCTAAATATATTAGTATTAGCGCCTAATTATTAATTATAAACAGCATCCTCGGTTTCAGAAGATGGTTTTCTATGGCTTGATTAAACATTTTATTGCAAAATAAATATAATTTTTTGGCTCAACATTGGGCCAAAGTTGCAGATATCTGTCCAGCATTGAGCCCAGCAAATACGAGATATTGGCCCAATATTGGACTGATGTCGAAATATATCATTATGACATTGAGTATATAATACAGACAGGCCTCGGAGATCTGTCCTCCGAGGTTCCGTCATCTTCTACATCCGTCATGGTTTTGACAGGAACAGATCTGCCCAATGTTTTTTTGCTTCTATGTTCTGTCATTCCGATGTCCCCCTCCGTCATCAAGTTTCGGGGACGAATGGGTCAATTCAATGCATAAAGTGTCCCGTTTTTCCGTCACGTTGTCCGTCTCCGTCATCAAATCTCGGTGACGAAAGGGTTAAATCAATGCGTCTCATTGTTCTGTCACTCGATGACGGTCAGACACGCTAATTGTGTGAACGCCAGTTATTTGTATAGTGATTGTGGCATTGCTTATGTCCTTTTCAAAACATTTCCCCAACGCTGGCTAAATGCACCTAACGTGTAATTGGATTAGTGGATTGCTAATTAGCAAATAAAACCCGGCAAAAACATGTTCACCTTCAATATGTCTGGTGTTGATACGGAATGTTTGATTTTTCAACTAAATCTATAGGTATCTAACAATTTCTGTGAACAGATCGTAATTATTCATGCCGTCATCTACGTTGAGGACATCAATTTCATAGATTAGGCCTATAAGTAAGTAAGTAAAATATTTGCTTTACTTCACTTTTCGGCCAGTATGGCCATTTAAGTGAAAATTCCAGGTATTACAATATCCCATTTTGTATAGTTAAAGTAGTAAAGAAAAGACAAAGCCAATAAAAGCATTTTCGTACTAAAATATTCAGTTTAAAATGTTTGAAATGATAATATGACGATGCTCCTGGCACCTATATGTAACGAGTCTGATGACATGTTGTAGCGCCAGCACTACAACACAGTTTAATGAGTATAAGAATGTCAGTATAAAATAATGTAAAACATGAAGTGATTATAAAATGAACGACTTATCAAGTCACTATATCTCCATGAAATTGGAGTGATTCTGTAAAAACTACAAGTCTAAGTCTAATTATTAAAACATGTAATATAGGTTGCATTCCCGAAGGAACTGAATAATAAAACCTGCAGGGGTGTCCCTGAATAACTCAAATAAGGAATTAAATGCAAAATACTTCCTTCTGATGTGCGCATATTTCGCACAACTGAGAAGGATGTGTCTTACAGTGAGACGAGTATTGCAGCACATAGGTCGCAATTCTCCTCTCAATAAATAGCCGTTTGTGAAATAGGCATGGCCAATTCTGGCCCTGCATAAGACAATGTCATCTCTTCGGCGTTCCATTGGTGTAAAAGATCGCTCAATGATTTGTTGTACCTCGAAAAATTTGCTGGTGACATTGATGTTCCATTCACCTTGCAAAATGTCATCAAGGTAGACAGAGATGTTGTACTTGAAATCAGTATATGGTATATAATAAAACTGTTTTGTCTTATCCAGGGCAGCCTTGGCCAAAACATCAGCCCGTTCATTGCCCTGTATTCCAATATGGCTGGGTACCCAGCAAAAAACAATGTCCTTGTGCCCAGACAAGTAGTGACACATATGCAAATATTGAAAACAATTGGGTTGTTGAGTTTTTGACTCTTAAGAGCCTGCAATGAAGATAGCGAGTCTGTGATGATCATGAACTCCTCGTCATTACTATCCCAGATGTATTCGATGGCAGCTTCAATAGCTAACAGCTCTGCTGCGCAAATTAAAGCCTCATCGTTGATACGACAGCTAAATTCATGATCATCACAAACACAGGACATAGCTGTCCTCTTGTCTTCCCTTGATCCGTCAGTATACACCTTCCGGTGCTTCGGAAATCCACAAAATAGCTCTAGCAACATGCTCTGGAAGACAAGGGGACAGGTGTCTCCCTTCCTGAGATCAGAGAGGTTAAAAAGTATATTAGGCTGTTGAAGAAGCCAAGGTGGACATTCTGGTGAGCGTACAACGCTAATTGCGTCGAGCTCCACCTCCATGTCCTCCAGATGGGGTTGGAGTCTTATACCCAAAGGAGGTATAGTCCCTGGCTTGTTATTAAACAATCTCTTGTATTCAGGGTTCACAACACACGAGTATGCCGGGTTCTCAGGATTTGCTCTCATTTTCATATAGTATTGCAGGCTCAGCTTCAACCGGCGAGTCTCTAAAGAGGGCTCACCGGTCTCCACCTGAAGACTTTCGATGGGTGATGTTCGAAATGCCCCTGAGCATAATCTCAAACCTTGGTTCGCGATTGGATCAAGTACTGCTAAGTACGATCGTCTCGCTGAACCATAAACAATACAACCATAATCCAGTTTGGATCTGATGTGAGACCGGTAAATTCTCAGTAAGGTTGTCCGGTCACCACCCCAATCCTTGCTGGATATAACTCGTAGTAATTGTAATGCTTTCCTACACTTATCTTTCATATATTTGATGTGTGGAATAAAACTGAGCTTTTTGTCGAAAAAAAGACCAAGAAATTTGACCTGCTCTTCAACAGGGAGCTGTTGTCCACATAGTTTAAGATTAGGCTCAGGCTGTAAGCCATTTTTTTTACAAAAATGTACACATAAAGTTTTTGTGGGAGAAAATTTAAAGCCGTTCTCATCCGCACAAGTCACCAACCTATCGAGGCAACCTTGCAGGCGCCGCTCAATTATTGCCATATTGCTTGACTGGCAGTAAACAGCCAGATCATCAACATATAATGATTTTTCAATATCTTGAGGTAAAGCATCAATTATACTGTTTATTTTAACGGTAAATAGAGTTGGTGAAAGGATACTACCTTGTGGGACACCCTCCTCCTGTGGATTTAGTGAAGAGTGGGTGTTGTCCAAGCGGACTTTAAATTTTCTCCCCTTCGAAAAATTGCTAATGAATAAGGGTAATCTACCCTTCAGGCCCATTTCATGGAGATCTTTCATGATACCACCCTTCCATGTGGTATCATAGACCTTTTCTAAATCAAAAAATATTCCAACTGTATGTTGATTTTTAACAAAACCTTGACGGATATAAGTCTCCAGTCTGACCAAATGGTCTGTGGTGCTTTTTCCTTTTTGAAAACCACATTGATATTTAGTTATTATGTTATTGTCTTTTAAAAACCATGTGAGACGATGATTGATCATGTGCTCCATGATTTTGCAAAGACAACTTGTCAATGCTATTGGCCTATAATTATTAGGATCTGTTCGATCTTTTCCAGGTTTAGGGATCGGGATCACTGTTGCTTCTCTCCATCCATCTGGGAAATCCTGAGATTGCCACAGATCATTCAAGAGTAGAAGCAACAGATCAAGTGATACATCAGGCAAATGTTTCAGAAACTGGTAGTGAATTTCATCAGGGCCAGTTGCCGAATCAGTTGCCTGAGCGATAGATTTAATTAGTTCTCGTTTAGAGAAATTAACATTGTACTTTTCGTCATTATCCGACTAAAAGTCCAATGTGTTTTCCTTCTCTTTGTCCCTAATCTTTCGAAATTTTTCCTGATAATGATCTGGCGATGATTTAGCAGCGAAGGATGTCGCCAGCGTTTCTGCAATATCCGTTTTATTGGTTATTGTGTCAGAATCAGTGACAAGGTACTTGATGGTTTTATCTTTCCTCTTGCCACTGATTCTGCGCAGCATTTGCCAAGTATGTTTTGCTGATGTATTATTATTTAGTGTGGAGACATATGCTCTCCAAGATTGCCGCTTGGCTTCACTGATTGTGCGGCGAGCTTTAGCGTAATCTTTCTTATATCCGTCAAGGTGTTGTCTAGTTGGATGTTTTTTAAATTTTTGCAAGGATTTTTTCTTTTTGTCTATTGCCTTTCGGCAACCTTCATCGAACCAGGGTTTGTCGATTTTTTTGGGAACTGTCGAGGTTTTGGGTATGCTTTTATCTGCTATATTGTGTAACTTGGCTGTAAAAAGGGCTATAGGGTCATCAACCCCCTCTTCACTCACAAATTGAGAGATTGTGAGGCTCTCCCCACAAGACTGTTGGAAGGCCTCCCAATCTGCTCTGTGCAACCTCCAATGCTGCACTCTTTCTTCAACAATAGAGTTGTTGCTCTCTATAAATATAGGATAATGATCACTGCTACAGAGATCCTCGTTGACCCTCCAAGTGTAATCCAAATATAAATCGGGATCACACAAGAATAGGTCAATGGCTGTTGCAGATCCTGAAGCAGGGTGCAAATAGGTGGTGGTATCATCATTAAAAATGCGGAGGTTTTCCTCTGAGAGGAAGTCTTCTATTATTCTGCCCCGTGGGTTGATGTCCCTACAGCCCCACATTGTGTGGTGCCCGTTAAAATCTCCCAGTAGCATGAAGGGTTTGGGCAATTGTTTTACCAGCTGCCTCAATTCCACAACATCTACTGAGCGGTTTTGCGGTAAATAAACAGAGCATATCGTCATTGGTCTGTGACAGTTTATGTTAACCGCCACAGCCTGTAAATTAGTTTTTAATGCGATATGTTGATGTGGTGTTACGCCCTTCACAAGGATAGAGACACCCCAGCAGGCCCTTTCATTATTGGCAGGGCCAAAACAATTGACTATTGTATAGTTTTTGAAACTTATGTTAGTGTTAGGTTTTAAGTTAGTCTCCTGCAGGCACACAGCTGATGGGCTGTGGTCCTGCAGAAGAATAGCCAGGTCATTGTAATTTGACCTTAACCCTCGACAGTTCCATTGAATTATTTTGTGGGCCATTTATGGTTGTTTCTTTTTCCCTGGATTCAGCTGTGCATGGATTGCAGCGGCAGTAGACGCAAGCTTAAGGCTCACCCCATCATCACTGCCGTCCTCATCATCTGCAGACTCTACTACTTCCATAGCGAGCCTGCAATACTTTATGGTTCCTCCGACCCAAGTAATAAAAGTAACACACAATGAAAAATAAAAGCAAACTCACATTGAAATGAAAAGGGCGGATTTTATTATCTCGCCGGAAAATAATAAAATTGTACAAGACCAGACGATTCATGTATAAATGAATCGTCTATACAATGTCATCAATGGATATACAAAACCCATTCACAATCAAAGATATGTTTTGGTTACAACATAGATCAAAAGTTTTTAAATTTAACTGATAAAGTACTCTGAATATATAGCATAGTTGTATGAGAAAATTGACAAGACTACAGTTGTATACTACAGCAATCTACAATATACATTACAACAAACGACAATATACACTTTAGAATATTAATGTAAATACTTTAATTCTTCAGGTACTATTATAGGTGTCAACCCAAGTGGGGGGTCAGTTTCCGCCCCCAACAACCCTCAGATTCGAAGAACGAGAGGGGGGGACGCCCGCTGTCCAGAAAAAACCACAAAGCATGAGCAAAATGGAAACCTGTGCTGGGAGACAAAGCAGTACGCCCCTAATGGCAAAGCCCAGCCACCAAGCACAAATTAAAACAAAGTTTAATTGTAACAGAACAATAAATAACATGCTGAAAGCAAGGGTGGGAGGTGGGTGTTTTTGATTGAATAAATGATAAAAATTGTCCAAAGGTGTCTCCAAGAAAACAATTTAGGAAAAGAGGAAGTTTATGATTTCATCATATTGACTTCCGCATCAATAGATCAGGGAGCATTCACCAGGTGGCCATAGTGTTGACCAAATTTAACAATCCTGTGAAGAATTTAGATAGAAATCGTCACCATAAAATCACTTAAAGCTAAAGCCTTAAGTCTCATATATGAAGATGAAAGCAAATCCTGAGAACCCGGCATACTCGTGTGTTGTCAACCCAGAGTACAAGAGACTGTTTAATAACAAGCCAGGGACTATGCCTACTTTGGGTATAAGACTCCAACCCCATCTGGAGGACATGGAGGTGGAGCTCGACGCAATTAGCGTTGTACGCTCACCAGAATGTCCACCTTGGCTTCTCCAACAGCCTAATATACTTTTTAACCTCTCAGATCTCAGGAAAGGAGACACCTGTCCCCTTGTCTTCCAGAGCATGTCGCTCGAGTTATTTTGGAGATTTCCGAGGCACGGATACTGACGGATCAAAGGAAGACAAGAGGACAGCTATGTCCTTTGTCTGTGATGATCATGAATTTAGCTGCCGCATTAACGATGAGGCTTCAATTTGCACAGCAGAGCTGTTAGCTATTGAAGCTGCCATCGAATACATCTGGGATAGTAATGACGAGGAGTTCATGATCATCACAGACTCGCTATCTTCATTGCAGGCTCTTAAGAGTCAAAAACTCAACAACCCAATTGTTTCCAATATTTTGCATATGTGTCACTACTTGTCTGGGCACAAGGACATTATTTTTTGCTGGGTACCCAGCCATATTGGAATACAGGGTAATGAACGGGCTGATGATTTGACCAAGGCTGCCCTGGATAAGACAAAACAGTTTTATTATATACCATATACTGATTTCAAGTATAACATCTCGGTCTACCTTGATGACATTTTGCAAGGTGAATGGAACATCAATGTCACCAGCAAATTGTTCGAGGTACAACCAATCATTAAGCGAGCTTTTACACCAATGGAACGCCGAAGAGATGACGTTGTCTTATGCAGGGCCAGAATTGGCCATGCCTATTTCACAAACGGCTATTTATTGAGAGGAGAATTGCGACCTACGTGCTGCAATACTCGTCTCACTGTAAGACATGTCCTTCTCAGTTGTGCGAAATATGCGCACATCAGAAGGAAGTATTTTGCTTTTAATTCCTTATTTGAGCTATTCAGGGACACCCCTGCTGGTTTTATTATTCAATTCCTTCGGGAATGTAACCTATATAACATGTTTTAATTATTAGACTTAGACTTGTAATTTTTTGACAATCACTCAAATTTCATGGAAATATAGTGACTTGATAAGTCGTTCATTTTATAATAATTTTATATTTTACATTATTTATACTGATATTTTTATATTCATTAAACTGTGTTGTAGTGCAGGCGCTACAACATGTCATCAGACTCGTTACATATAGATGCCAGGAGCATCGTCATCTTATCATATCAAACACTTTAAACTGAATATTTTAGTGCGATCATACTTTTATTGGCTTTGTCTTTCCTTTACTACTTTAACTATACAATATGGGATATTGTAATACCTGGAATTTTCACTTAAATGGCCATACTGGCCGAAAAGTGAAGTAAAGCAAATATTCTACTTACTTACTTACTTACTTCCATAGCCTGGAATTGGTTGTAAGTGGAGACTGGGTTTTTCATTGCCTTTGTTAGCCTATCTGGTGGTTTTGGCTTGGGTTTTATTTTAGGCTTTTGTTTCTTTGAGCTTTTTGAATCATCTTTTGATTTATTAGTAACTGTTTCAGATTTTTGAGTGCTTAGTCTACTTGCTTTTGTTTTATCAGCAGAGCCAGATTGTTTTGTGTTTGCTGCTGATGTGTTTGCATGCTTTACAATTGGTTCTGCTGTTGTTGTAGCGACATTTGTTGTTTTTTGTATTCCAGGTTTTTTTTGTATCTGGGGGTTTGCTAACGTTACAGCACTAACAGTTGCACCCGTCGCAGGCATGATCACTATGGGATCAGTCTGGCAACCAACAGACACAACCTTCCGTGCAGCAACACTAGCAAATGACCTTGTTGGTATGTTGTTTTTCCCCTCAACTATTTTCCTGGCTTCTAGGAAGGAGATCTTCTGCTCGGTGCGAATTTTCTGAATCTCCTTCTCCTTCTGCCATACAGGGCAATCTTTCGAAAAAGCAGTGTGTTTCTCACTACAGTTTACACATTTCACAGGGTTGTTGCAAGAGGAGTCATTGTGGTCTGGCTGACCACATCGGCCGCAGACTTCATCCCTCTTGCAATTTTCCCTGTGATGTCCGAAGCGCTGACACTTAAAACATCTCAAAGGCTGAGGCACGT
Organism: Flabesymbios commensalis; assembly: GCA_964017125.1. Classification (NCBI taxonomy): domain Eukaryota; kingdom Metazoa; phylum Annelida; class Polychaeta; order Terebellida; family Flabelligeridae; genus Flabesymbios; species Flabesymbios commensalis. The sequence continues at coordinate 77,274,360 of OZ024913.1, read as the reverse complement.
ATAGCTGGACTTTGACCCTTTCAAAACCCATCTTCATGGTTTCCGGTGGAGTTGGAAACCTGAAGGTAATGATGGCCGTATTCAATTTGACTATTCTTCCATCCACTTTCTTGGTTAGTATGCGTGCCTCTTTTGCTCCGGCATGCCCGAGTTGAGCAATGATCTCCTCATTGGTTGTGTTCCTCAACTCAGGTGTCCGGATTACACCCTTCGAGGTGTTTAGTGTCCTATGCGGGGAAACCTTGATGGGTTTCCCCGCAAGCTCTGTAGCTTTTTGAAGGTTGGTTGAGTGAGATCCTCGGTCAACCTCAATTAAGAGGTCACCGGATCTCAGCCGCTTGATGGACTTCGGCTCTCCAGCCAAACCTTCGATGTCCTTTTGTATGGCAAAAGATGAGAGCTTGTGAAGGGATTTCTCCTCATCATCAGGCATCATCATCAGAAACCCAGGAAACAGTACATGACCTTTTTGTATTTCTTGTCAGACTTGATTATATCGAGCTCTAGATGCGTTGTCAATATCTGATTCTTCTGTGTTTTTTCTTTTCTTTCTACTGTTCGAGGTGGTCGGGGGTGAATTGTCGCTATCCATGTTGATAGGCTATGTTTTTCATCGCTCAGGCTCTCCACCCTCCTTGGAGCCCTACCAGGGGACAACCTTCCTGGGAAAAACCAGCTGGAAGTATTGCCAGAGCTACCTGAGCGATATACTTGAAGCAGAAGAACAGCAATTTCAATAATCACCATGTACACATTCCTCCACCAGATTAGCCCATAAGCCATAATGACATGATGTCCATGATCATGTACTTGTAGATGAGAATGAAACTGTAAAATGCGTCAAAAAAAGGTTGATTATGAGAGATGAGGGTGATAGTTGCCAATTATGGTCATCAGGCCAAGTGACAAAAGCCGATTGATCTGGCCGGGCCCACAAGACCGCCCGTCTCAATGAGATAAGGGCCAAAGTGGTGTGTTGGGAGTATGGAGTCCACAGGCTCCTACGCCCTCAACCACCAGGACCCCTTCTCCCACCTATGCGGGATGCAACCCACGGCAAACAGGTTGAGGGTGTGTTTAGCCTTCTAAAAGACGTTACCAGGGGGACCACGTGGAGGTAACACCCCCCCCCCCCCCCGGTAAACCCTTTGAACCCGATATAGCGGTAGGACAGAATATTTCTTAAGTAATGTAGGCCTATCCAGAATTAGCCTATGTAGGCCTATGCTAATCGTTTGCTCCGATAGTGAGCGGATAATAGCGGTTGCTGATATGGTTTAATTGTGTGTCAGCGTTGCAGAAAATGGGCCAACATTAAGCCAACATAATGGTCATTGCCTTGTGTTAGCTGAGATTCATGTATGTGTTTTTATTTTGCATCTTATTTTTGTGTTTATATCAAAATGATAATAGGGCCTACGTAGGCCTATACATTCAAACATTATTATATTGAAATATGGAGGCGCTCAGAAATTACTTAGTTTTGACTGAATTTCGTAGTAAGAGTGTTTTCAACTCCCCTCCTCACATCGCAGATCGGTCTGAACTTCCCACAGTATTTATGTCACATACGTACATATACCAGCAGACACAATACATTGAATCGATGTTGGTTTAATGCACCATTATTGAAAATGTTATTCTATCAACACAGAAAGTCCCAGTGATTAAATTTCTTATTCACTGACGGACAATAAGTTGTAGTATACAATGCAATATAGAGCATTTATATCCTCAATTTTTTTTAAATATGTGGATTTGGAAGGTTATTTTTTTTAAATTGTCTTAATACTGATCCTGGCTTCCCCTAGTCAATTTTGATGGAAAGTTATCATTGTCTGGGGTGAGGGTTACCATTGACGTTGCCGAATGCTCGACAAGTCAATGGACGCGACCAACGCTCAGGCCCCGATCTTGATCGTGGTGTCTCACCTGGTCAGCAAGCGGTGGTTCGCTGCAGAAACTCAGTCAGAGTGTAAGATTTTCTTAATTCATTCTTTATTCATTCCATATTCGTGCAGACATTGTCAGATATGTGTGTGCTACTTAGTCCCGTGCGACAGGGGGCGGCTATCCAGCCAAGCGGCTGAATGTGTGTGACGTGGTTACACGTCTGACTTCCGAGAAGGCCAGTGATAGAATGAGCGAGCGCGGCTGGGCCGCACATGGCATGAGCCGGGCGGAAGTGCTGACCCGTCGATCAGTGATTCCGTCCGGCTCGAACTCGGCGCGATGATCTGCTAGTTAGGTCGCCACAGTACCCCCGGGCTAAGTGACAACGTATATCTACAAAACTATGCTTGTGGTTACCTCAACGGCAGATATCGTAAATTTATGGTTACCTACGCGCCGACCAAGTAGCACCGATTCGTACCAAAATATCAACGTTATAACTATAAACATGTAAAAAACCAAAGTCGTGATACAGCGTGGGTTGTTGGTGAGCTATAGTGAGTGCGGCTATGACCACATCTTTATTTATTTCCGATCCTCTTTGCAAATGTCCTTTTAACTGGCCATGTCCAAAACTCTTAACTCTCATCCAACTGACTTAGTTACTTAACATATATGAGAATAGTGAAAACTTTCATTTTTTATTTAACAATGATTTATTTGTGCCAGGCCTGGCACGATTTATATACATAATAAAGTTAAATTGTACGTGCGCTTGGTCCGTAGTATATATCATTAAGAGCTATAACTGCGCAAACCAGCTGCACGAATCGTGCTGGTGTATGGATCTGTCGTCCCACACGTGTTTGAATCGGCGGCGGATTTATTGTCACTCTACGGCTGTGATCGGTATTACTTTCGTTGTGATTGCCGATACGTTTATTCTGTTGTGTTTGAATTGGCACGTCTTTTCTCAAATGCAAAGGAATTCGAATACCATCGTACCTCCCGTTAGCGCGAGAAGTCGTGGCATTTCTAACATGCGGCGCCTTGTACCATGTCGCCTTCGTATTTGACTGTTCCCCAGGTTTTTCACCTCGTCGGCTAACCTCTGGAGCTGTTGCCTTTGTCTTTTCAGTAGACTGTCCGTTCAAACTTTGCTTCGTGCACATTCCAGCCTCAGAAGGCGTCGACGTAGCAGTACTTCTTTTCCCTACCACGGCCGTCTGAGGTTCGTGAATTTTCGCCATAGGCCGTCTAGCTGTAGTTTTTGACATTGCGGTCGATTGTCTGGTCTGTTCATCTTCGGAGTGCGCTTGATATGCGCAGGTTTGACACGGTCTGCAGTCACCGTCTCAACCTTGCCTTTGAATAATACTTTGAATACTTGACCGCTCCTTGCGACGACCTTATACGGTCCGTCGTAAGGAGCAGTCGGCGGTGGTGTAATTGCGATACGTCACAAAAATACATGCGAACATGTGTCGAGCTCCTTATATTGGAAGGTATCTTTTTGATTTGTCTCTCGTGGGGGGCTGAACCGGAGAAACGACATGGCTACGCGGAACATTTCTGAATAATTTTCTAAATCAGTATTGGCGTCCACAGTATAATTCTCCGTAAAGTCACCTGGTAGACGCAATGTCATTCCGTATGCCATCTCGGCGGCCGATCTGCCTAACGTTTCCTTGACGGCCGATCGTATTCCGAGCAAAACGGCCGGAAGCGTAGTTGTCCATGGGTTCGGTGTCTCGTGCGCCATAATGGAGGCCTTAAGTTGTCTATGAAAACGCTCAACCATGCCGTTTGATTGAGGGTGATAACTCGTCGTTCGGTTTCTAGTTATACCGAATTGATTACACAAGGTATGCCATATAGTCTGGATTCGAACTGGGCCCCTCTATCCGTAGTAATCGTGGCAGGAGTCCGGAAACGAGCTACCCATCCGCCGAAAAACGCATCCGCGACTGTCTCTGCTCTAATATCTTTTATCGGTATAGCCTCTGGCCAACATGTAAATCGGTCGACGCATGTCAACAAATACCAAAAACCATCGGAATAAGGTAAGGGCCCGACCAGATCGATGTGTACATGATCAAATCTCTCAGTCGGCTCCTCGAACTTTCCGAAAACTGGTTTATTATGACGTGAAACTTTAGCTGCTTGACAGCCTGTGCAGTATCTGCACCAATTTGCTATGTCAGTGTTTATCTTTTGCCATACAAAACGAGAATTAATGAGAGGTTTCGTGGCTCTATGAGAAGGGTGCCCTAAACCATGAAGGGAATTAAAAACTTTTCTTCTAAACTTTTCGGTTATGTATGGTCTTTTACGTCCTTTCGAAATGTCGCACCAGACCAATACATTATCGAATGTCTTTAACAAGCGAAATTTCATATTAGACGTCGTTGAATGTCCCAAACGTATGAGTTCTTTGTCAGAAGCCTGGTCCTTGCTCAGGTCTTTATAGTTTATCGCTGCGTCATATTCAATAACTGAAACTGTTGGTCGCGATAATGCGTCCGCTACGAAACTCGTTTTGCCCTTCACATATCGAATATCGGTTGTGAACTCTGCTATGAAAGCTAAATGCCTTGTCTGGCGAAAGGATGGTCGTTCTGTCGTAGAGTTCATGACGTAAGTCAAAGGTTTATGGTCAGTGTTGACATAAAATTCTCTACCCTCCAAGTTATGTCTAAAATGTCTAATGTTACTATAGACTGCCAAAAGTTCTCGGTCAAAAGCGCTGTATCGTGTCTCTGCTGGTGATAGCTTTTTGCTAATAAATGACAAAGGTTGCCATACATTATCAATACATTGTTGTAAAACTCCACCAACCGCGAAATCACTAGCGTCACATGTGATGTTCAAAGGTGCCGACTGTTGCGGATGTACTAATAACGTTGCGTTCGCTAGTATTTGCTTCGATTCGGTAAATGCTACGTTCACATTCTCTGTCCAATGTAATTCTAAATTAGACTTGGGCGAAAGTCTATTCTGACCTTCGTTGGCTGCAGTCAACAAATTATTCAATGGTGTCAATTTCTCAGCGCAATGAGGAATAAAACGATGGTAATAATTTAGATATCTACGTAATGCTCTCTGTTTCTCAGGCTTCACGAAATTTACTATCTGCTGTGAGAAGGGGTAAAATGCCTTCAGGACAGACGTAATGTCTTAAAAAACTCAGTTCAGTCGCTCCGAATTGACATTTGTCCGGTCCAATTATTATCCGGTATTCGGTTAACCGTTTGAATAGAATATTCAAATGTTTCTTATGTGTCTTATGGTCAGGGCTTGTTACTAACAAGTGATCTAAATATACAAATACGAAATCCAAACCACGCGTGACATGGTCTATAAACGTTGAAAAGTTTGTCTGGAATTTCGTAACCCGAACGGCGTTCGTATAAAATTGAAAAGTCTGAACGGCGTCATAACTGCGGTTTTATGTACGTCTGATGGCTCGACTGGTATCTGGTAATATGCGCTCACTAAATCTATTTTCGAAAATATCTTGGAACCAGCTAAACGCTGTGTAAAGTCCTGTATATGGGGAATCGGGTACCTATCTAGAACCGTTTCAGCATTCAAGCTGCGGTAATCGCCGCATGGTCGCCAATCGCCGTTTTTTTTAGGGACCATGTGTAGTGCAGACGACCATTCTCTGTCGCTGGGTTCGATAACGCCCAATTTGATCATTTCATCGAACTCTCTCTTTGCGGTGACTAATTTATCTGGCGCTAGTCTTAGTGGTAGCGCGAAAACGGGATGACCTTTAGTTATTATCTTATGCGTTATTCCGTGTTTTACTGTCTCGCCTTTCATTGTAGGTCGTGTCAGTTTGGGGAATTGATTTAATAATGCCGTATACTCGTTACGAGGGCTATCTATTCGACTCAGTGACAACGGTTTAATTGAAGATAATGTGGCTGGTATCGCTAGTCCGGTTCTCATGTCATGCAGGCATCTGCCTGATAAATCTACGAGTAGATTGTAATGTATTAAAAAATCAGCCCCTAAGATAGGTTGTTTAACGTCGGCGACGATAAATGTCCATGAGTATTCTCTTTTCAGTCCGATGTCGACTATACGTTTACTTGTACCGTATGTTGTGATAGCCGAATTATTTGCAGCGACCGAAGGTAGACTATCACCGTCCACGGTCCCGTTAGCGCAAGACCGTGGCAAAACGCTGACAGCCGCACCCGTGTCAATCAAATATCTACATTTATTATGTTTGTCTGCGACGTGTAGTAGCCTAGAGGGAGATAACTTAGAAGTTTCAGTTATCATGCAGTCATGTCGCGTCTCGTTCGGCTCGCCAGACACAAGAGTCGCTACCTTGTGCTGGCTCAACAGCTTAAAGCGAAGGCACAGGGGTCTCTGCACAAACGCGCCTTATCACCAAATCTCTGATGTGGTAGCAAATCAGTGCATAGTCCGTAGCCGTTGGCTGTGCGGTACCGGTTTGCGGCGAGTTCGGCGGCGGAGCGGGTGAGCAGAGCTTTGGTACTTTTGTGGTAACAACATTTTGCTCATTATTTTCATTACTATTATTATTTGCAGCCATGCGAGGTGTAAACAGTCTCGCATTAGGGAAAAAAATTCTATTATCTGTTGTTCTGTATTTTCTGCGCGTTGTCTGCTGCTTATTGTTATATTGTTTCTTTTGATGTCCTGAAGTTTCTAACTTTTTTAGTCTTCTGGAAATGTCTTCCATTATTCCAATAAGTTTTTCACTGTCATTTACCCTTACCTCGGCGACTCCCACACTATTAATTTTCGCGTCGTTTTCTGAAGCTATAGCTCTGTCGGCCATCGTCGGCGAATCGAAACCTTGACTGGCGCCTCTATTTTGCAATATGTTTTGAAATTATCTAACTAGTGAAGCATTTAAGTCTACGGCCCGTAGGCTAACTACGCAGAACTTAAAAGTTTATTAAAATGACATGCTTCTTAACCATGTCAGGTTATTTGTATAACCACCCTCTGCCGCACGAAACAGTAGCACTGCGAAATCTGACACATCTGACGTAGTCTTGTGATGAATTATCGAATCTTTATTTTCTAGGTTATGATGAAATGCCTGTTGAGTGTGGAGTTGCCGAATGAAGTAGTCTTTATAAAATGGCTTTTCACTTGCACGTTTTATAAAAAGTAGATGTGTCGTTGTCAGACACGTAGCACAATATTATAGTAATACGTAAGGATTTGGGTCCAACAAATAACATGTACACATGCCAATAAAATTGCTAACATACTGTTCTAAGCTAAAATGACAATTGACTGTCTTATCTGCGAGAAAAATATTTTCTCGGGGACTGGAAAGTGAAATATGATAAAATACTCGAGTCGGGATAGCTGTCAAATCGTATATTTCAGACAGCAAATTCTCAAAATTCTTTTCCAAATTCGAATAGTTACTTAGGCTAGTAAAGGTGTTACAATCAAATGATGACACCCGTGATGTTTTAATAAACTTTTGTTAAAGTATATAAATATGTTTAATTTCGCTGACAGCTTCTCACTTGAGTGGCATAGTATGAATATCTATTTCAAATATTCTCACGAAAAATACAAACGAAAAAAATCTTTTTTTTTTTTTTTAAATCTCTTTGTGTCTATTCCTCTTAAGAAACTCGTACGACCTCGTCATAATCGTTCGTTTTGTTATTCGTTCGCTAGAGTCATATAATGTATCTCTACAGCCATGTCGATGCTGTATTAGTCCGATATTTCCTAGCGGTGAATGTCTGTTGGCTCATTGATATATCAACAAAGGTCTAATTTGACGTTTTCAATGCCCTGTCATCCTGCAAAAATGACATCGCTTTCGCCGACAAAACTATTATGTTTTGAATTGTTTGTAAAAAAAAATTGTATTCACTTTCGTTTCGCAATTATTTCTTTGCAAAACACATGAAAATGAGAAAAATTCCAATCGCTCAGGCAAAGACCAATGTTAAATTCTATTAGTCTTGTAGAGAAAAAATATTTTAAGTTTTGTCGATTAGAATTGTAGTCTATAGACTACACGTCTGCCGGCTATCCAATATGGATGCCGCACCACGTGTGTGGAAGATTCCGATCTCGCCGCGGAAAATTGTGTCGTCTTGATTTATGTGAATATCAATGAGCCCAGACATCGTATGATGCGCGCTTCCTGCGCACTAGTCGGTGTGGAGGAACACGTGTAGACCCCGTAGGCCTGAGAGCGGCTAATTCTAGGGATCGCTACCACCACCTAGCGGCGGCTAACTTACCATCACATAGAAAAATATAATTTTTGCTTCCACTGAAATACAATATTGAATAAAATGTTATGAATTTTTACCTATTGTCCTAAAATTATAGAACAGACCAATTAGGACCTTTTATTCATTCAATATGGATGCAATTGTGTAAAAAATGGCTCTGTTTCCTATAAAAAACTGCACAAGTCGAGATATAATTTCGTTGCGGAAATATTTTTTGTGTATCTTAAAAAAATATGGCGGGTGTCCTCGTGAAAACCGCTTCACCCGAATGAGGCGCCAAAAACGGTTTAATTGACTAAAATTTCAGAATATCATCCTTTTAGTCGCCGACAGTGGCGTAATTAAGAGAATAACCTTGAAATCTGTTATAATTTAAAGGAAGACTATTTCGTCTAGTATGTATTTTTCTAAGTCAAGGCTGGATGTCTAAAATCCGCCATTTTTAAAAAGTCTAAACCACGTGTGTTTCTAGAAAAATCTATTGAATTTTTCGCTGTTTTTTAACGCGAAAACCTCTGTTTGGGCAATTTTTCTGACTAACCTAATGGCATTTAGTGTACATTTAGACCCAAACTCTTACGTGCCTTCATAGAATGTAGATTCATTCTATGTTATAAATCCTATCCAATTCGCACTTTGAAAATGCTGTGAGACACAAAAATGCAGATCTGATCTATTTAACTGTGGAGAAAGTTGCGTGTCGGATCAAACGACGTGGGTTACCATTAATGATGTGGTAACCCAAAATGCTGGCAGAAGGTTGCGTGTCGAATCAACGTCGGTGGTCTCTATGATCATGGTCTGGGGCAAGGGTTACCATTGACGTTGCCGAATGTTCGACAAGTCAATGGACGCGACCAATGCCTCAGGCCCCGATCTTGATCGTGGTTTCTTGCCCGGTCAGCAAGCGGTGGTTCGCTGCAGAAACTCAGGCAAAGTAGAAGATTTTCTCAATTCATTCTTTATTCATTCCATATCCGTGCAGACATTGTCAGATATGTGTGTGCTACTTAGTCCTGTGCGACAGGGGGCGGCTATCCAGCCACGTGGCTGAATGTGTGTGACGCGGTTACACGTCTGACTTCCGAGAAGGCCAGTAATAGAATGAGCGAGCGCTGCTGGGCCGCACATGGCGTGAGCCGGGCGGAAGTGCTGACCCGTCGATCAGCGATTCTGTCCGGCTCGAACTCGGCGCGATGATCTGCTAGTTGGGTCGCCACAAAGTAACGGAACATAATAGAATCTGCTGTGCTTTCTCTTACGTTCAAGATATCATTAAGTGCCTAAATAAAGAGCCGGAAACACAGACATGACAGATGGTGATTCTGGATGGAGCATGTCTGGAATTCTTTCCGCCATATCTTGTATCCGGGCACCTGGATTTACCCATGTCACTCCCGGGTGTCACCCATGTTGTTGCACTGACACTGTTATTTTGGGCGTGCGCACAAATGCCCTTCATATTTGAATCACCAATTATATCAATCTTTAATTTAGCTGGTTCTTTTATGAGTTCTTATAAAGGGAGTGAATGGGAGCCCGTCATTTCGTAAATGAGGCTGCCCATACATTATAGTACATTAGAGTTACATTATAGTAGGCCTAATCACTTACAATTATAAGATTTGCCACTGCTTTAGGCTTAGTTATAAGCCACTTTGTACGCCTATCCATGCGATTTGTCCAAGATGAGTGGATCAGCGACTAATGTATATATTCCTAAAGTTTAGAAGGCATAAAAATGCCATCTGGTGATATGTTTGAGCTAATTTATTTGCTGAAATGTACAGGTCGCATAAGTAAATTATTCAGTTCCGGTATAATCTTATATTCACTGGAATCTTTGTTTGGTATGAAGAAGTCACGTGAGAGTCACGTGGGCGTCTTTTGCAAAAATGGCCGGTGACAAGTGCTCGTTGACTTTTGTCATCAGCTTTTTTGTGTTGTTTTTTCTGCCATTGTTAATTGTGTCAAGCTCAAAAAATGCAACCAGTGTGGAAGAAAGTTTTCGTAATTTTATAATCCGTTATAATAGAACATATTTGTATGACGTTGATGAGTATAATCAGCGGTTAGCCATTTTCAAAGTGAGTGGCTGTGCTTTTCATTTTGCAAAGTTTTGTCGAGTTCAGGAAGTTACTTGCGACCGAAGTAAGATCAACCCCCACCCTCAGGCTCAGCGTTCGCCCATTGGCCCAGATAAGAGACCCAGTAGCTGGGCCACTTATGGAATGTTGATCATAATTGTGTTGTAGTCTACTTGTACTTTAATTTTTAACGTTAGTTATAAGTTCCATTTTATTTTGTCAATTTTTAAATAAGATAACTTTCGTGCTGTGATCATAGATTTATTCAGCATTCACATAAAAATAGGATTAACAATCAGTATGATAAATACAATAAGTATTCACAATACAATGTGACCACCATTCTGGAACACCAGGGATAAAAACACTGAAAAGTATCCTGGTGCAGGTCACTTATTTCCGCAGTGGTCCCTATATGCTGTTCCAGAGTGGCGGCGACAAGAGCAAGTTATTTTATACTTTCAATAAATACATTAGTTATATCATTGATTCTGTAGTTAGCTACACGTCAATGGTTATATCACAGATAAACTGGTGACTGGGAAAGTCATAGCATTTTCACAAAAAAATACAGGCAGAAACTGCCTCGACTAGATGAAATATGAAATGATTATGAAAGTTTATAAATAGTGCATATGATGAAATATATTTTATCGATGATAATATACACAAATGAAACCCAATTTCCAGACTCTGCTTGTTATAAATTAAATAAAAACATTGTAAACAACGAGCTGAATAAAATGGCCTTATAATCTCTTTAGAGCACATGAATCGGCAAACATACCTGCCTATATTTATAAGGCTGTATGATTGTAAATGTGATTAGTAGAAATGAAAATCACTCCGAGCTTCAGTAATTAGCTCTTCTCTGAGATGCTTATTGACTCCTTTCTTAAACGAAAGTAAGTCTTCAGCTGATCTCGGAGAAACTGGGAGCGCATTCCATATCTTACCGGCTGAGAATCTAAAAGTCTTTTTCCCCGATGATTTTACGTGGGGTAAAACAAATGATAGAAAACTATTTCTGGTGAAAAAAGAATGTTGATCATTGACCATGGAAATGTCCCGCTTTAAATATTGAGGGGCATTTCCATGGACAATTCGGTACATATTGTTTAGCTTGATTTGTTTAACCCTTTTCCAAACTGGGATCCAGTGCAACAAAGTAAACTCTTCTATGCCAATGTGAGACCTAGGGGGGTAGCCTAGAACAAATCTCATAGTTTTGTTTTGCAAAATTTGTAGTTTATTTTGTAAGTCGACCTGGAGACCCTCAAACCATGCAGAGCAGGCATAATCAAAATGACATAAAATTAAAGATGTAGCCAAAAGTTTCCTAGAATTTCTATTCAAATATTTAGCTTGTCTCCATAGAAATTTGAGTCTAGAGTTTCCCTTTTTTAAAATACTTCCAGCTATATATTTCCCTCCTAGTGACTGGTCTAGGCTAACTCCCAGGTATTTCACATTATCTTTGGCAGTAACTTCATTGTCTCCACATATAATTTTCATGGTGGACTGTTTGCGTATTTTCTTATTTGAACCAAAAAGAATACTTTCGGTCTTTCCCAAGTGAATGGATAGCTTATTATCCACTAGCCATTCACTTAGGAAAGTCAGTTCATGTCCAAGAGTTTCCTCTATGACAGAAACCGATGTACCTGAGACCAATAATTCTGAATCATCAGCATAAAGAATTAATCTGCATGATACAGCTGCCTCCATATCGTTTACGTAAATTAGGAATAGTAATGGTCCCAAGATGGATCCCTGCGGTACTCCGCAGGGAACCACCATGGGATCAGAAAAAATACCATCAAATTCAGTCTTCTGAAATCTCTTTTTTAAATATGATGAGAACCAAGATGTTGAAAGATCATCCAAACCAATAGCTTTCAGTTTATTTAACAATATTTCATGATCGACAGTATCAAAAGCTTTTTGAAGGTCGATCATGACCATGCCAGTATAGTTTTCTTTATCCATATCAAATCTGATTTGGTCTGTCAGTTGTGTTAAGCAAGAATCGGTGGAATAAGAATTCCTAAAACCTGATTGATAATCATACAGTAGTTTTTCAGATCTCAAATAATTTTCTAACTGTTTATGTACAGTTTTTTCTAGAATTTTTGACATGACAGTTAAAATAGAAACAAGCCTGTAATTCCCAGGCTCTGACTTTGAATTTTTCTTATAAAGAGGAACAACCCTTGCTGTTTTCATATCATCGGGTATACAGCCTGAATATAAGATAAATTTATAATATGTGCTATTGCACTAGATATTTGATTTTCCCCATCCTTGAGAAACCTAGCTGACAGCTCATCCAGACCAGTAGCTTTACTGACATTCAAGCTAACAAAGATTTTAGAATGTCTTCCTCTCCGACAGGGGGAAATTTAAAAGAGTTTTGTTTAGCACCTTTATCCTGGTAATATTTATAGACAAAATTTCAAGCATAACCACCAGTTATGTTTGGTAGTTTGCCAACGAGACTAGCTGCCACAGTAGTAAAAAAAGTGGTGATGACTGATGCAGTGCCAGTGGCAGTCTTGACCTTGACTGGCCCTGGGGCCTTGCTTGATGATGGATTGTTTGTACCTGGTGCAGTGGCACTGGCTAGGCCCTACGTAGATGGGGCACCTGTCTGGCACTTCGTTTCCAGGCGGGGAGCTGGATGTTGTTTATTGACTCCAGAAATTCAAACAAATGGCCGCCGTTTATTTCATACTGTTCATATCAGATCCATGGAAATGCTCCTCCGAAGACTGTACTCAAGTCTTAAGGGAGGGCATTTCCATGGTCCAGAAACGACACTCCTACAACACCAGAAATAGTGTTCTCTCTCTGGTCCTGCCTAGGGTCAACAGTTCGGTAGACAAATCATTCTCATGGTTGCTGCTAAGTTCTACTTCTGGAACCAGCTACCAATCCCCATTCGAGCAACTGAAATCCCTTTACATTTTCGCTCATTAATAAAAAAACACTTTATGTCATTGGTAAAAACTGAAAAAAAACCCATCTTTATTTAGGCAGCTAATTTTTGTTCTAATGGTTGGTAGCTGAGTCCAGGTTAGCCATGATCGGCCTACGGCGCTGAATTGTGTACAGCCGCTGTCCTGCCACAGAAATAAACTGTGCCCAGTTCGGGGTTAAATCGCATTTCGCTGACTTATCTGCAGTGTACACGTCTTCACTACCATATTTGACGCATATATGTGAAGATTTTTTATTGTTAGAAAGTGAAAGTAAGTTTATATTCATGTTATTTATCCGAAACTACACTTAAGGCTACCAAGTGATCTCGGGTGGAGTGGGGTGGAAACGCGAGATTTTGTGAGATGACGTCATCGCACGTGGTAGATGACCGTCATCGCAAGTGGTATCTGCCGTTTTTCTTGTGCTTCACGACGTGTTTTTGTGTTGATCAACAAGTTTAAGGCGGTCTGAGCATGCGCCTTCAGCGGACGAGTTCTCCTCACATAGATGTCGCTCATGTTGCACTGGCGAAGGTTGATACAAACTATATCGCCATGAATTGTAGTTGTATTTTAACTAAATTCAGGTCCAATATGTCACATATTTGCTCAAGAATCACAGATATATAAGAAAATATATTTATTATAAGCAAGATGATGTTAGATTGGCCATAGCTCATCAGATCAAGTCCAGAAGAGCAATTTAAAGTTGGTATCAAAGCCACTTTGATACTAGATTCATGGCTCTGTGGCTCGCTGCGCTCGCCCAGAGACGTTGTTTACTCAGCTACGTCCAGGTCTGCCTTAGTCAGCTCAGTCTTGGACTAGTCCCGTGGCTGGGCTGCCTGAGGTAGGAATAAAGTAATTACTCATATTATTGTAATTTATCACTGGATATATATTCTAGTCTAATATTTATTTTTCGCTAATTTATATTATGATATGCTTATTCATGTTTTTATTAGACATTATCCTTTTAATGTGATAGGCCTATGTGACGCCTTTAATATTTATTTAGGTTGGAAATATTTCCATCCTCACTCTTGCCGCTGCCATCTTGCCAACAGGGACCACTGTGAAAATAAGATTTTGTCACTAGACTGTTTTTATCCCTGGTGGCAAGTATGGTGGCACCCTGTATTTATATATTGTGATGTTTACATGTACTTTTCACTGAATAAAGCTATCTATCTATCTATCTATCTATCTATATCAGCTCGATTCGATTTTTCAATTGTTTATATTTTCCTGGCGCGACCTTTAAAACTTATTAAAGATGGCGGCCATACACTTTTTCAGCATCACAAATTGATTGTACACCACTAGTAAGGATGGCAGCGCTCACTAGGTGATGCTGAACTTCACTTTCCGTTTTCGCTCCGCGAATGGCATATTTTTTCTCATCAATGTAGCCCGAAACAGTGACCTAGGTTAGAGGTCAATTATAGAATCTGTGGAGCCTTTTGATTCGATATTGGAACTGATATGACACGGTGACATATTTGTCTTTAATACCGTGTTTATTCCCAGTAGAGATTTTCAGGTTAGGAAGACGTCTAATTTTTTAATAAAAAAATTGTTTTTCTTATAACTTTCAAACAGCAACTAGCAGCGATATAAAAATATTACTCAGATGTTCTTTATCATGTCAACTGCACCATAGATCCTTTATATGCTTATTTCCATAAATCCAAAATGGCTGCCCTCGGCCATATTGAATTTTTAACTTTTAAAAGAATAGCCCTAGAATCTCATGTAATACCTCATTTTTGCCTAATTTGAATACACTGATTACATTGGTATGATTATTTTTATGATTTAATGTAATCTAGGAGTTGAAAACAAGATGGCTGCTGTCAGCCATAGTGAATTTTTAACTTTAGACAGAATAGCCCTGGAATCTTATGTAATACCTCATTTTTGACCAATTTGAATGCACCGATTCAACTGGTATGGTTATTTTTATGATTCAAGTATATCTAGCGGTCTAAACAAGACAGCTGCCGGCAGCCATCTTGAATTATTATCTTTTGACATAATGGCCCTAGAATCTCATGTAATACCTCATTTTTGACTAATTTGAATACACTGATTCCATTGGTATGATTACCTTTAAGATTTAAGGTCATCTAGGGGTCAAAACCAAGATGGCTGCAGTCGATCATATATTAAATTTTTAACTTTTGACAGAATAGCCCTAGAATCTCATGTTTGCCTAATTTGAATACACTGATTTCACTGGAATGATTATTTTTACGTTTCAATGTCATCTAAAGATCCAAAACAAAATGGCCACCAATAACCAAGGCCATTAAGAGGTCACAACCAAGGAAACCGGCTATAACCACAGTTAATGTTCAATTTTTAAATGTTAAAATAATAATATCAGAGTGCAATTGCATACATTTGCCTGTTATTTTTTTGACATTTTTCAGTTTCTAAAACAAAATCCAGGATGGCCGCCAAAATCCTATGTCACTCTCTAGGGCTTGGACTGCTTCATTGATTTGTTATGTTTTTTCAATAGAAATACCTTATCCTGGATGTGTGCTGATTAGTTTTTGGTGTGACTGAAAAACAAATCAGTTTTGCTGATTTGCTTGGCTATTTAATTTGGTGATATACATGTAGCTATGCAGCTTAAATTTGATCTTTTGGGTATGTTCATTGGCCATGAGAAATTTGTCTCGAGAATCGTTTTCTTTATCTTCTCCACCTCACTATCTTCTAAACCTGAGTCATTCTGTCTACTTCTGCTGTTGCAATGTTTGGCTGGTGTCAGAGGCATTGAAACAGCATCAGGTTAATGTATTGTGTTTGATGTCTAGTCTCCACATCGCTGGTTCATGCCTTCCACCTTACCCACTCACCTTCGAACACAATGTAATTTTGGAGATTTAGAGAACAAACAAAAACCACTTTGTACCCATTTTAAAAAGCACAACACAAAACAGCTTCAAGTATATTTTATTCCTGAACCTTGTTATTCAACTTTGAACAACACAATAACAAATAGTAAATGAAACTGTTATTCCAGTGTATTTTGCAGGCCTTCAGCACCATAACTCATGCAAGGGTGAAGTCAGGCGATTGCAATACAGCTTACCTCAGACTTGTTGTCAATTTTTTTAAACTGCAAATTTATCACTTTTTCAAATCTCATTTTTTCTGATCTAAAACAGAGTAATAAAACACAGTGGCCTAAAGGTTTAGTCAACTGTAAAAACTTGCAGGTCATAACTCCCCCAGAATGCAATAGTGCCAGTGGGTATGCCTAGGCCCTATATCATGATGATACTAAAATATGCGTGTTATACCCACCGCCGTATTAAGAGCATGTTCCCAAATCATAATCCCAAACCAAGTTCATATATACAGTAGGGATTACATCTAGCTTACCATGTTCGCGTGACGGAAACAGTGGTTAGTGGATGTTTTTCCGTGCACGCACACGCACACGAAAGTGCGTGAAGTACACCAGCACGCGTATACACGGGCTGGCGCCACAACTCGCGGAGACGACTTGGCAAGGAATTCATCCCAGTGAAAGCCAGTGCAAAGTAGTCATGTTTTTCGCTTGCATTCTCACTTGTGTGCATGCTCGTCTTTGAAGTCACATTATCAGCATTGTCCGGTCGTAGTGGTGCAGTGGTTAGAGCTCGCGCCTCTGATATTGTAGTAGGAGGTTGTGAGTTCGAATCCTGCCACTGCCACTTGACCGGATCAAATCATGCCTGGTCCACTAATACTGCCCTAGATAATGCCGGGACAGGGCTGATAATAATGTGTCCCATGATAATTATGTATAGTATGTGTGGTTGTTTCTGTACTACGAGTACGAATAAAATACATTATTATACTCGTCGAAATGCATGCACTCCAACCAATAACCATAATAATGTAACCATAACCATAATAAATGGAATCCATGGATTTGGGGCGACTCCAATGGGGAGGGGATGTGGGTTGTCATCAGGCCATTCTAAAAAAAATGTTTTCAATTTCCGACCTCATGGGTAAAAATAGGGGTTAAAAGATGGGGCCTACCGCACGGCATCCATTCGTCTGGTCAGACCCTGGTTAAAGGCTGATAATCAGTTGATTATAGTCAGATGCAAGTTAAAAATTAATTAAACCTTCCGGAAAAAATAAAATAAAAGGCATCTAAAAAAAAATAATTGTTATGGTCCATGGAGATTCAAACTCACAACCTTCTACTTAACAGGCCCTGGTGCTACCAGTACACCACCAAGTCATTCTCAAACTCCGTGGCCAACAATGGCTAGCATTAGGCCTATAGTATATGGCATAATATGGCCTTTTGAAGCAAGTGAAACTGTCCATATCTGTAGCGACGTCTACCAACGTCTTGGATACACATGAATATATGGATATACATTGGGAAATCTCAATTTCCTGAAATGGTAGGGGTGACAGGAATGAACTGGGCCTGGGGATGAACCAGAGGTTAGCACTAACAGTAGGCCTAACACAGGTAGGCCTATCTGCTTATGCACAATTCTGTAAAACGCAGTGACGTCACTCAGTGAAAACAAAGTTATATAACATCCCCTCCCCCATACTTCATTCTGTGAAACGCAGTGACATCACTCGGTGAAAACAAGGTTATATAAGATCCCCTTCCCCATACTTCATTGTATTAGCCAGCTCGGTGAAAACAAAGGAGGTCGAGGTCATTGAGTTTCACAGAATACTGTAGGCTACTGCATAGAAATTTTCACACCATGAAATCGGAAACAAGGATATTTTTTAGGATGGCCTCAGGTAATCAGGAGTTGAGGGCCGGGGCTGAAGGATTTCCACGGACTTCAGGCGACTCACACGTGGAGGAGGGGCAGTTGCACTTCGTAAATTGCACGGGGAAAGGTTTGATCAAAAAGTTGTTTGTATGTGCAATCCTGTCTATTAGCGTGTAGCAGTAAACATGTTGACACACCTCGCTACTTTGTGTCCATATGATTCCGTCTGGGCGAAAGGAGTCACAATCCTGTGGTTTGGTGTGCACATTGAAGTACCCATTGTATTAGCTGAGCTTGCGTCGACGCACTCCCGTGTGTGCGCTTATGCACAACAGACTGGTGAGCTAGAGGAAATCCCTACTGTACTTGAGCGTCATCTATGAGTTAATAATTCCACCAAAGCTCAAAGCTCTTAGACTTGTCTCTTAGCTGTGCGCCGGATTTACAAGCTGACTGACGTTATTACTGCGAAAATTGAGAAACAGTTGATCCCGTGAATGTGTATTGACAGGACAGCCAATGTACACTCCGCCAATGTTGGTTCAATTTTGGTCCAGCGTTGCAGATGTTGTTCTAACATTAAAACAGCATTGGGTCAATGTCTCGTTTAAGTAGTATCTTGTAATCATTTTAGTTGCTGATATTAATGCTGTCACCCTCTACTAAATACGCTACTGTAGGCCTACAGCCCTGTACTATATAGGCTAAATATTGTAGGTCTACACGTGACCGTCCCACGCATGCCCGTTTTGTAGTTGAAGGGATCTTAAATTAACCCTTAGAGCGCTGATGTCAACCCCAGTTGACTTTATAAAAAAATGTTTTTTTTTGTTCAATTGATTTTGTACATGTATAACCAGCTTTTAAAAAAATTGAATATTAAAGCTGTGGATCGCGGTAGCGAAACATCGCACTAGCGAGACACAAGTTTGTCAACTTCCAAAGATGCTGAAAATTAAAATTTATCAGCTTAGGGCTTCTGAAGGATAAAGTAGGTCCCAAAATAGATGTTAAGTATTTAGACATTTTTTTCAGGCAAATTTGAAGAGGATTGAAGAACTGAATAATATCTCGCAAAAGCAGGACAGTGAGCTCTATGGCATTACAAAATTTACTGACTTATCGCCGGAGGAGTTTCAAGGTAAATTCGTTTTGCATTTATTCTATAGATATGATACTTTTTAGATCTCTTTGACATTTTCATGGAAAAACTTAGGAGTTAAGAGTGCTTGAATTCCACAGATATATATTCAAGTCCTGGAAAGTGTTTGATGAACAGCATAATTGAAGTCATGTGAGATATTAATAAGAATTTAATTGCAAATTCCTTGACAGATAAAAAAAGCAAACATGGTACGAGTTTTTGCTTGGGATTTGAAACGAGATTGTGTAATTTATACTAACTTTTCTGAGTTTGATTCAATAAGTTTGAGTGGAACCAGAAAAGTGAAATTTGATTTTAGCCTAATTGCCTGGAGTTTTGTCAGACAAGAGACCATTTGTTAAAGGTGTCTAATTCATTCTGCTGATTTATCTTGACTTATTATTATGGTGTAGAGACTGTTATCCATGCTCTGTTGTCTTGAATATATTATGTTTGTAAATCAAACATATGTCAATTAAAAAGAAGTATGGGAAACTGATTGAAATTGAAAAATAAGTCATTATCTTTTAAATAACAGGGAACATTTTGTTTCAAAAAAATTGATTAGTGACATTTGCTAATAAATTAACAATTTGATCTGCTATTTTGTATTTTGCATAGCAATTTTTTTACATTAAAAAATGCAGGCTAAACTTTGCACATAATATGACATAAGAGTAAAAACTAGTTGAAATATACTTTAGTATTTACATTAGCAGATTAAGGGAATGACCAAATTATGCATATGACCAACACTAAGAATAACCTGTGAACATGTCTTTATTAATTAGGGCCTTTGTTAAAACATGAAATCTAAATGCAAGTCAGGGCAGAACAAAAATCATGAACAGTAATGTATGATATCCTTAGACAGGGGTGGGATTTAACGCTCGCCCTTTGCAACCAAAATATAGGCAGGAAGAGTGTTAATGTACCAGCAAGTCATCCTGCCGGCGATCTTATAAAAATCGCAGGAAAAGTGGACATATTTGTCATATCGTCCTGTTTGTTTGGTTTGGCTAGCCCTGCATGCAAGCTGCCCGGGCCTTCCGATGATATATAGATCGATCCGCTCCTGCCATTAGGCGATCCTGCCATTAGGCCTAATCTAGTTCAGCAGTTGCTTTTTGCTTAGAGCTGTGTATCACTGCTGTATTTTGCTGACTTAGGTTGACTTCAATTTTTCTCACCCATTAATGCTCATTTTGATTAGATTCAAGGTGCTGGTCAGGGACCTCTGCGCCAATCATATTCTCTCTACTAAGATCGGTTGCATCATGGTGCAGATGCCGGCCATCCTCCATCTTGGATCTCACATATCAGTCACATTAACTTGTAGCGCCCATTTCTCGGTCAATTTTCAACCGATTTTCAGAAATTTTGCAAGGACTATTTTCGTGTCACCTGTCAGATACCGTGGAATTTTCAGAAAAAAATATCCAACAATTAGACCATTTGTCTGATTTAACATGTAGCATTGTAGGCTAGTATTATGACTTCCCAATCTGTTAAGAATTTACTAAGAAATGGGCAAAAAATATGCGCTAAACGTTGGCCATTTTTTTTATAGTCATGTTTTACTGGTACATGTACTACAAGTGCAATGTGCATTATGCCCTAAAATGAGAACAAAGAGTTTCCATGGGCATGGCTGGTGTTTGAGGTTGAGCATGATGATGTTCCATCCAAACCAGACCAAATCAAGCATGTAGTTTATTACACATGACATTATTGATGAAGACCAGTACTGAGATTGTTTTTGTAGTTAACCCTTTAAGCCCTCACGATGCATTAAAGCATCATTTTACATCCCTGAAAACAGACCTAATTTTTCTACAACTAGGGTTTTAAAATGAAAATTCCCATGAAACTGGTTTACCAACACATGGCAATTTTCTTTAATTTTTCACCCACTTCAAATCATCTTCATCCACTACAAGTTGAAATTTTGCCACAGCAATTCGCTCCTTGTAGTGGATGAAGATGACAATGGTAAATTCAGGCCCGAAAGGGTTAATGAACCTGATGAAAGGGCAGTCAACTCTTTTTGTGATCATGCAATCATGAATATTACGCCAATCTGTGAATTATTAGCTAGACCTTCTGGAAAGTAAATTTGAAAGTCACTAGCCCTACTGGCCAGTAAATTTGCTGAAGGACTAGTCATTTTGCTGGTTTTACTAGCTGGCCAGTAGCTTATTATCCTCAAATTCCACCCCTGCTTAGAGAGTTGGTCTCTTTTCAACCACAGCAGTGGCCTCAGTGACACCTGGTGCTTTACGTTTTCCATATGGCTGCACAATTGAGTGAACCCTGCTGGAAAAGATAAGTTCTGTTGCAGCGGTGGGGTTAAATTTGTCGGATCACATCCATGGAGATGATCGATCCTCAAGAGATACTCAAGAGACGCTCCAGCATCATCTCCCCCAGCCGATTACGGTCGGGTGGTCAGATTTGACTCTACCCATGGTAGAGAATCCCCTCTAAACTATAGCATTAGACACCAGAAAAACCATCATAATGTTTACCACATGAAAAAAAAGGGAAGTTTTCTTCATAGCGTCGAATCACTGACTCCCACAAAGATGATCGTGACAGATGGGTGAGATTATGCAGCCAAAAAACCTTAAATCTAGACCACTCCGTCTCTTCATGAAGTTCAGTGATTTGAACATTTTTGGCTTCCAGGAGTTGTTTAAACTGTTCAATGAAGGTGTCCAAGACAGTAACACCAAATTCAGCGAGGTCATCTTCCTGCCTTGGCCACAATGTCCATTCCAGGAGTTTCAGACAGCTGATTTTGTCATTAACCTCCATGTCCCTGAAACGGCAAATCATACATGTTTTCATTTTTTCTGCCAGAATGACCATTTGGGCTTCAATGGCATTAAGAATACCAGGTTTCGCGCCATGATGGTCAAGATGGTTGCCATTAAAGGAGACGTCAGTGGAATCAGCCTTAGCCTGTGTGATTAGATGCAAGAGGACCCAGACTAGCAGCTGTTGGCGTCTTTACTCCATCAGAAATCTCCTCAGGTACACAGCTCATCTAAACAAGTTGCATACAATAAGTCAATGCTCGATTTTAGCACATGTTGGTAAATCTCGCTCAGTGGTACCTGCATAAGCTTCATGTATAAGAAATGAAGTACAAACTCTTTAGGGTTGATAGGTAGCCCTTTAAGCGTGCCTTGTCAGCAGGAGGTGTGTTGGGGTCTGCAGCTGTCTGAGCCTCCAAATGGGTGATTATTACATTTACTCAATAGTTACTCACAAGGCTGGTACATGCCCTGCTTTTGTGTTCCACCCATCTTGTGTCACTGGCTTTAACTGGTTTGGTGATATTTTCCTCCATTATTTCACCAAGTGCATTCAGCTCATGCAGATGCTTGTTACTTGTTTCATACAGCAAATAAATAGCCAGAAGCATTTCAACCACCTTGTCGGCATGTGTTCCTTAGAAGGAATATCAGACAGCGAGCTCAAGCCTGTGGTTAACACAACACAGTGAATCAATACAATCCATGGGGCGGGGATCTCAGTTTTTAGTCAAGCTGCCACTCCGTCAGTGCAGCCCATATTGACACTCGCGCCATCAGCACAGTATCCAACCTGAACCAGCTTCTTATTTGAATCAATGCCAGAGTTTTCAAGTATATTTAAAAGCAGTTCAGTTAAACCAATTGCATGATCATGCTTGACATCTCGCATTGCCATCAATTTAGTTGTGACAGTGCCATCATTTTTCAACAAAAGTAACATAGACCAGCACCTTTTCAACATTACAACATCAGTCTGAGAGAAGAGACAGATAATGGGCTTTCTTGACCAACTCTAGAAACTCTTGTCTCCATAACTTTTCTAATTAGTTCAGTGAATTCCTTGCTCTTTAACTCAGTCAAATAAGTCTGGCCAAGAATAACTTTGTGCCTTAATGCCAGCTTAGCAATAGCTTGGAATTTGCTGAAGTGAATCTCCTCCTTGACCATCATAAATATGAGATATCCATCTAGGGATGTATGTGGGTAAATCCCATAGACATGAATGCTCAGAACCTCTTAGCTGAAGAGTGAAGGAAAATACTCTCAAAAATGGATATCATAATATGTACTTTTGTTATTTGCTTGCGTTTGCTTACATACTTAATTCTTCTGTGCATGTGAATCAAATGTTCCAAACGAGCCATCAGTATGCTTAAACAGTGCTATGGTATAACTACAAGCAAAAACAATGCTTCATTATATGGTGTACGTTACCATAGGCTTACCTATTTTGTTTTAAAACAATAATTTCGAGAGAATAAATAATTTCGGGACATTAATGAAGCAACATTATAATCGTAGTTCAGACCAATGATTATGAAGGAATACATTATGGCATGAATTCTATGAATAAATTAACCTCATATGAAAATAAAATACAATCGTCAATTATCTATGAATGTTTGTTTTTACTAGGCCACACCTGAAATTATTTGCTTCTAATATTTCTGTGATCACGTGAATTTGTTCTGACATTGGAAACAAACACGTTTTAGGTAAAACACTTTTAAGTCACGTGGGGTGTGTTTAATTTGAGAACGTGACTCATTCACGAGTTTCAAACAGAATACTAAATTTAAAAACAAAGAAACTCTTTAGGCTCTATTAATTTATCATTATTCACTTACTCATACCTTGGGAGTTCCTATGGGGATTAAACTGGTGTAGGCCTACCTATTTTATTTAAAAAAGGAAAGATTAAAACAGAGTAAATAATTCGGGGACGTCATATACAACAACAAAGTAAACAAAACAATCTTGGCGTGACGGAATCGCAATCATTTATCTAATATGTACATATTCAGGATTTGCTTTGAAATTGTCTTCCTGTTCTTTATAATTAATAGTGTTCTCATATAATTTGTCATTTTTTTAATCAAATGCCCACGGTGAGTTTTAGCAAAATTCAAATGCAGAACTTCGGAAGCTGTTATTGGCGATACTGTCACATTAAACAGAACCTGCTTTAGGTGCACATTCAGTGTCTTGGGACATAACCGCACCTAAATGTGATGGAACAAACAGTTCTTTCCCATTATACTGTATACATAACATCACAGAAAATTGAGAAACACTGAAGTGATATCAACATACGTGTCCAAAACGGAGTGATTCTGTCACACGCACGTTTTAGCTTGGTATTGTCATATGAGTGAAATAATTAATTTAGCTTGGCATGCGTGCAGCAGATAGACAAGACCATCTGGAAATCGTTCCCAAATGGTGATTCCGTCACATGGAATTCATGCTTAGCTGATGAGTGAAGGAAAATACTCTCAAAAATAGATATCATAATATACACAGTACCTATTGCGGTTGCTCGCATTTGCTTACATACTTACTTAATTCTTCTGTGCATGTTAATCAAATGCTCCAAACGACCCATCATTATGCTTAAACACTGCTATGGTATAATCACAAGCAAAAAATAATGCTTCATTATATCCAGATAGAAAAAACAAATCTGGCCCCAAGACATTCTGGCTCATAAGATAAGCCTCCGGCCATCTGTGCATGTCTGGGGTTAAATCCCCTAGGCTTGCCTGGAAACCCTTGTTGGGAGGGTGAAGGAATACATTCTCAATACCATGTTCTATCACCCCACCCTCTGCAGATCATTCTGTTTTGATCTACATATTGCACTGTTTTTTGACACAGGGAATTTTTTTGTTTTCATGGTCTGTATGGTTGAAAACTTTTGAGTTGAAATTTAACTTCATGACAACGACTGTCAATGTCTGGAAACAGTTTGGCCTGCTTGTCACGACCACTTTAGATTTTGGTGCACTTTCTCCAGTTTGTTGATTGTAAACTTGCTGTTGCCATGATCTATGCGTTCATGAACCCATTCAACTGGTTGACTTGAACATGAATGCATCATCTCGCTCTCATGTCATAATTGATTTATCATCTATATATTGCACTTAGATGAAAAAATGACATTATTCCCTATAGCTCTTGACCTATTCAATTTAAATTTTAGATCACTTGAACTCACTACTCGAAATGAAAATATGCTATAAGTTGGTTGATAGTAAACTCGCCATTGCCATGATCTGTGCGTTCATCATATCTATCGAAAAGACTTGATAAAGGGTGAACCTTCGGACTGTTCATTCTTGTTCTGAGGGGAAAACTCTCAATAAACGAACATGCCCTATCACCCCACCATCACATCATCATGATCTGTATATTATTCATTAATTGACTGCACTTTATTTACATTGAAATACATTACCTCGGCATGGATAGTTGTTTAAACATAATAATAAGTCTTTAAAAAAGAAAAGAGAACTATTTGCTGATGAGAAGAACTGAAAAGTATGTCTGGCTAGTAGTATGACTTGCAAGAAATGATATGTTGAGTCGGCGTGATTTACCGGAAGTGGTGACGTATGAACTGACGTTGTGGTCACTGGCAGGGTCAGAAACGAAGAATTGGTTTGTCCAAAGCTTGTGTGTTAGATTCTCTCGTGAAGCTGATATTATTCTTGCTTCTTGGTGGGTGGGAGGTTTTTCAGAAACAATATGTTATCAGGGGAAGTATCAGGGAGAATAGCAGTGGAAATAGCAGGGGCCATAGCAGTGGGAATAGCAGGGGCTATGGCAGTGGAAATAGAAGGGGCCATATCAGTGGAAATAGCAGGGGCCATGGCAGTGGAAATAGCAGGGGCCATGGCAGTGGAAATAGCAGGGGCCATATCAGTGGAAATAGCAGGGGCCATGGCAGTGGAAATAGCAGGGGCCATAGCAGTGGAATTAGCAGGGGCCATAGCAGTGGAAATAGCAGGGGCCATAGCAGTGGAAATAGCAGGGGCCATAGCAGTGGGAATAGCAGGGGCTATGGCAGTGGAAATAGAAGGGGCCATATCAGTGGAAATAGCAGGGGCCATGGCAGTGGAAATAGCAGGGGCCATGGCAGTGGAAATAGCAGGGGCCATATCAGTGGAAATAGCAGGGGCCATGGCAGTGGAAATAGCAGGGGCCATAGCAGTGGAATTAGCAGGGGCCATAGCAGTGGAAATAGCAGGGGCCATAGCAGTGGAAATAGCAGGGGCCATAGCAGTGGAATTAGCAGGGGCCATAGCAGTGGAAATAGCAGGGGCCATAGCAGTGGAAATAGCAGGGGCCATAGCAGTGGAAATAGCAGGAGCCATGGCAGTGGAAATAACAGGGGCCATAGCAGTGGGAATAGCAGGGGTCATAGCAGTTGAAATAGCAGGGGCCATAGCAGTGGAAATAGCAGGGGCCATAGCAGTGGAAATAGCAGGGGCCATAGCAGTGGAAATAGCAGGGGCCATAGCAGTGGAAATAGCAGGAGCCATGGCAGTGGAAATAACAGGGGCCATAGCAGTGGAAATAGCAGGGGCCATAGCAGTGGAATTAGCAGGGGCCATAGCAGTGGAAATAGCAGGGGCCATAGCAGTGGAAATAGCAGGGGCCATGGCAGTGGAAATAGCAGGGGCCATGGCAGTGGAAATAGCAGGGGCCATATCAGTGGAAATAGCAGGGGCCATGGCAGTGGAAATAGCAGGGGCCATAGCAGTGGAAATAGCAGGGGCCATAGCAGTGGAATTAGCAGGGGCCATAGCAGTGGAAATAGCAGGGGCCATAGCAGTGGAAATAGCAGGAGCCATGGCAGTGGAAATAACAGGGGCCATAGCAGTGGAAATAGCAGGGGCCATAGCAGTGGAAATAGCAGGAGCCATGGCAGTGGAAATAACAGGGGCCATATCAGTGGAAATAGCAGGGGCCATGCATAGCAGTGGAAATAGCAGGGACCATAGCAGTGGAAATAGCAGGGGCCATAGCAGTGGAACTAGCAGGGACCATAGCAGTGGAGACATCAGGGGTCATAGCTGAGTGGAACTATTAAGAGTTTGCTGCTGAGATGGGCTGCTGTGTATGATATGGGAAATGAAAGGATCAATAAATAAGGCCAAAAAAAAAAAAAATTGTTTCTGGTAACCCGACCAACCCTAATTTTAGGTGTCGACCCTAGATTTTTTTTCAAGATCTGCCGACCCTAATTCTTTTTATCAATAAATAACATTGCTAAATTTTTTTTTTAGCATTTTAATCGGCGCACATACTTTTTATGCAGAATTTGTTTATTTTGCTTTGCTGCACAAAAATAACCAACATGTGCATCACCCAATAGGGTGTAACAAAAAAAAACAAATAAGCAAAAAAAAAAAATTCCTACCTACCTACCCTATTTCTAAAAAGTCAGTTACAGGAAACATACAATTATTTTTTTTAGGCCTAATGACACTCCTTCAGAAGTATACCTGGTCTTCGTTTTCTTTACAATATCATTGTTATTCTCAGCCTCGACGTGATTCCGCTTTATGGAGCTTGATGGATAAGGAAAAGTGCCAATCATTGTAGCAACTGACCAACTGGCAATCACTTTGTGACTGGAGCGGAAAATTGCTAGTAGTAGTACCTTTTGCCCCCATCTGCGGAAGGTCATTGGGACCTGTTCCGTCTGTTGTGTGCTGTGTGATTGATTTCGGTGCATATTCTCCTGCTACTCGTCATTGCGATGATCTGTGTGTTCATCATACCCATCTAGGAGACTTGACAAAGGTTTAATTTAGTGAACCTTCTTGTTCTGAGGGGAACACCCTCAATAAACCACCATGCCCTATCACCCAACCCTCACATCACCATATGTACATCATTCATCAATGGACTACACTGTATTTAAATCGAAATACATTACCTCGGCATGGATAGTTGTTTAAACACAATAATACATCTTTAAAAACCAAAAGATTCTTATACCAAGAACTGAAAAGTATGTTTTGCTAGTATGACTTGCAAGAATTAATATGGAGAATTGGCATGATTTACCAAATTACCAGAAGTGGTGACATATGGAGTGACGTCAGGCACACTGTGGTCACTGGCAGAGTGTTTAAGCACAATAATAACTCTTTAACCCTTTCAAGCCTGAATTTACCATTGTCATCTTCATCCACTACAAGCCGCGAATTGCTGTCGCAATTCTCAACTTGTAGTGAATGAAGATGATTTGATGTGGTTTAAAAATTAAAGACAATTACCATGTATTGGTAAAAGAGTTTCATGGAAATTTTCCTTCTGAAACCGTCAGTTGTAGGAAAATTAAGTCTGTTTTCAGGGATGTAAAATGATGCTTTAATGCGTGAGGGCTTAAAGGGTTAAAAACCTGGAAGAGAATGGGCTTGCATTGGACTCAGGAAACCGCCATACATCAGGCTATTTTTGTTTGGGAGTTTGAGAAAGACTCCACCCTTGGCGGTAATGACAGGCTCATCCTTGTGGGGTAGATTCTCTCCTAAAGATGAGATCATCCTTCATTCTTGTTGAGTAGGAGGTTTGGCAGAAAAAAAGGTTCATCGCCGTTCGGGGAAGTATCAGAGGAAGCAACAGGGGTAGTAGCAGGGTCAATAGTAGTGAAAACATCAGGGGCCATGGCCATGGTCTTCGTTTTCTTCGCAATATTATATTGTCAATTGATATGATTTGTTGTCAGAGCGGTTTCTTGAATCCTTATCGCTCAATCATTTATTTTACTTCACAGAGAAACTGGTTGTTTTTGATACACTCAGGATGCCTAGTGAAATAACATTTCACAGCAACCTAGCATTTATTTGACTTTTTTGGATATCCAATAAAGTTATTTATTAATATGAGCATAATTAATGAGCCGATCAATCTGTCAAGCGGTGTCAAGTAACAGTCAACAATTCAATTTGATGTTTGTTTGTTTGGGGCTAGATAGCCTTGGATTAATGATGCATGGACCTTCAGACAAATGGCGATCACTCTAAGAGATTGAAATTGTACTACGGCCTTATTATTAGCGGATATTTTTATAATAGGCACACATATATCACTGCTTTATATATATTCACAATATAATTGTCAAATTAAATTGAAGTATAAACGAAATGTAAATTTATACTTAATTAATGGAAAATACAAGCCAAAATAAGGAATGTGAGACACTGCAGTCACACACAGATGGTCTTAGCCTCCTCATACCTGGCCCAAATTTTCATGGGTGGATTGCCAGTGGCACACCATTATTTCTCCATTCAACAACGGTGCTAATGTAGATATGGTCGTGTTGTGATGTGACCCTCATTGGGTGAGTGAAGGGAAACACGCAATAAACCACCACACCCAATCACCTCACCCTCATGTCATCGTCTGTACATAATTTATTTTTCGTCAACTGTTCTTGGTGTGTTACAATAAACGTGATCATAAAAAAAAAAATATTTTTAGATAGAACAAATTAAAAATGACTGTAGTCGATATTCATGAGTGGACCAACAATCATACTTACCTGCCTGATATTGTATGTTTAAATACATAAATATATTTTTGTTTGTAAAAATTATGCATTTTGGTTAACCCTTGTCCTGCTGAATTGTTTCAAGTTATTTTTCATTCATTTAAAGCTGGAATTGCTAACGCAATTTCCAGCTTCAAATGACGAAAAATATTTTTATTTAAGAAAAATAAACATCTCCCAAATTGAAATATTTGATAAGCTGAGCATCCACCACTGAATATTTTATCAATTTCAGTGGCATTTTATTTGGGTTAAAACTTTCTTGAAAACGTATATATCTGGGTCCAGCATGACAAGGGTTAATGCATCGACAAATGGCCCCACGTTTAGATTTTTTTAATACATTAGCTAACCTTTAAATACAGACAAGTTGTTTTCTTTCTAAATTTGTAAAAGCTGTTGATGTTTCTCAGCTACTAATTGATTTAAATACCATTTACATGTGATCTAGAGATCTATTTGCTATTTACAATAGCAGTATATCATTGTGTTTCCCACTTTGTTACAATATTTTCGCCAAAAATAATATGCATGGTATGCAGACACTAAGTGATTATCACCTCCAACTATTACCTGTAAGGGTTAACCTCTTAACTCATAGCAGTCTGGCCGTTTTGACATTAGATGTCTGTGTGGTCTGGCCATTTTTGTGATTTTGAGACATATTCTGATACTCCAAATAGAAATTTAGAATGATGGCATATATATTTCTCATACACCACAGGAACACACAATATATAACCAGAATACATTTCATTTAATTGGCCAATGTTATGTTGCCATGGTAACTGACAGTCTTTTTTAATATGCCAATTAGGTAGTCAAATTTTCGGAAATTTTGTTCAAACGTGATATTTTTTAGACCCACAGAGATTCAGGAGTACACTTGACATAAAATATATTAAAATACATCACAAGCGGTTCGAAAAAGCATTCAATAGGTCTATGCCCACAAATTAATGGGGTAAATACGTTATTATCATGAGATATAGTAATATTTCTAAATTCCCTGAGGGGCATACCAGATTTCACATTTTGAGATGACATTCCCAATTCATCTGGGAAATACCAAAAGCCTCGTATTCATCTGAGTTTGGAGTTGAGTTTTATTTTTAGTTCGGAAACACACGTGACGCAGATAAATCAACTTTTCATGTTCTAGGTTGCGCAAGTGATGTCATTTCGTGAATGACTATGCATTATTGCCAGGTCCTAGCTGGGCTCGGACTTAGACTGCAGCGTCATAAATTCCAGGTCCGAGCTGGGCTCGGACTTAGACGGCTATGAGTTAAAGTGCTATGTTAACCCTTGTCCTGGTGAATTGCTTCAATTTCCAGCTTCAAATGACGAAAAATATTACTATTTATGAAAAAAATACATGTCTAAAATTAAATTATTGGATCAACTAAGCATCTACTAAAAACTATTTTATCAAAATTAAGTGATATTTTTATTGATCCAAAACATCCCTAACCCCGTATATATCCGGGCATAGCAGGACAAGGGTTAAGTGTCCAGCGCGACCCACGATCTAATATTTGTTTAATTTGAGACCTAACATTTGCAAATCTTGATTTTTACAAGGAATTGCTAAAGGTTAAATTTTATTTACTTTAACCCTGCTGATGTTAATTTTGTCAATACTATAGCAAACTTGTTGTTAGCTTGGTCATTGTACACATTCAACGCGGTAATTACTCAAGGTCAAATATAATGATCAGGGTCTGTTCTTCTTCTGAGGCAAAGTGTTGAGGTCATGACATATTACATGCTGAAAGGGAGATGCTTGTTTCTGTTTTTTCCATTTCTATTTGCTACAAGTAGGCTACATTCTTTGTTTGCATGTTTTGTAATCTCATCGAACCCATGCAACATCCATAGAATTGCTGACGGTTGAAGGTCTCACTGTCTGTTCGGTACACATATAACCGGAGAATTGCTTATGGTTAAATTTAATGAACCTTCGGACTGTCTGTTCTTGTTCCTAGGGGAATGTTTCAAGGTCCTGACATGTACCAGATGATGGAGAATTTGTTTGTATTTCCCTGATATCAGTTTGTTAAAAGTACATTCTATGTTTCCATGTTTTGTAATATCATCGAACCCATCCAACATCCAGAGAAATGCTGAAGTTTGAATTTGATTAATCTTCTGACTGTCTGTTCTTCTGTCAAAGGATTAGTTTCAGATCATGGCATATTATATGCTCAAGGGCAAATAAAGAACTTGTCATTTTGTTAACCCCTTAACCGCCAGTGCCGCATATATTTGTAATTTAATTTTATTTTAGCACCACATTTTAAATATGGTAAAGATAAAATGTGACATCAACCAGCAAGGTTTGAAAAGAGTTGACCTCCTTTTTGTCAAATCTGAATAATTTTCACTCACTTGAAGTTGGGGATCGCGTCAGCGAGACACAACTTCAAGTGAGTCAAAATTCAAATTGAATAATTTGGCGGTTAAAGGGTTAAAACGCTAAGCGCGAATATAGTGACAGTCGTTTTTAACCCTTACAACGCTGTAAATCATGGAGACCAAAGGGTTTTAATCGATTCGAAATCATCATAAAAGTCTTAGTTAGCTTTTTCTGATTCATTTGAATACCTATGTTATGGGTCTACGGCCATTGTGAATATTTTTACTCTTACGGTGCAGGGATCGTTTTTAGATTACAGACGTCAGAAGTCTATCCCCGCACTGTAAGGAATTATCAGTTTTATTATGCAATCACATCACAGTTATTGGGAATGAAATGTATGTTTAAACATTAATATTTGCAAGTGTTTGCTCGAATTAATTTTTTATAAAGCAATCACAATTTATTAGAAATAAAGTTTTTCTCATTTTATAATCACTTTTTTTATTGCATTGTTTATATTCTGTTAGATGTCTCAATTTTTATATCAATTGAACTGTGTTGTAGCTTAGGCACTGCAACATGTCATCAAATTCACTAGAAATAGATGCCACCATATTATCTTCATTTTTTTTTAAAATAAATGACATGCAAACATCATTGTAATCAGGTTGATCTGTTTTAATTTGTCAGCTTTGCAGAATATGATGTGGATTCAACCTACCCACATAGACATTGTGCATAGAAAATTGTACCAAAATGTAGAAAAATAGTTGTTTTCTACAATTCTTTTTTGAATTTAAATAATTTTCAACAGCGTCAGTGGTTCTTACATGAAGATGCAAGTGCTGTGGATA
Source organism: Flabesymbios commensalis (assembly GCA_964017125.1). NCBI lineage: Eukaryota > Metazoa > Annelida > Polychaeta > Terebellida > Flabelligeridae > Flabesymbios > Flabesymbios commensalis. The sequence continues at coordinate 77,241,627 of OZ024913.1, read as the reverse complement.
TTGCTGTATACTCCTGACAGCAAAAGTGTTCAGCTGCATTAGAAAGTGTGTCGATTAAACACAATCCACAGCTGAACCGATTCGTGTGTCCCATTCTCTGATCAAACACCATCCCAACGACTCCTAAAGCGTCAGCCGGACCTCTCTCGACTTCTTCACCTCTATCACGGCAACATAGTGACTTACTACATATGTATCGTTCTTTTCACGGCATGCCTCACAGTCCAAATGTGTTGACCTGGCGACGCACAGCTATTTTCCGATATGCACTAAGTTCTTTTTTTTCATTGGCCCTAGCTAGAGCCACCTTTGTTACTTTTATGATTGTCTTGTCTGTGCCCAGCTTGCTGAAAATGATGCGGCCATAGCTTGGTTTTGCAGGCCACATAGCCATATCCACCAGTGCTTTAGAGCATGAGATGAAACTGGAAACCATATCTCCTTAATTTTGCCTACATGAAGCTAATTGCTTCCTGTAATGTTAGTCTTCTGACGTTGGTAAATAAGTCCTTATAATGAGCTGCTTGAGCTCGGACCAGCTTTTGTCGGAATTACAGAGAAATTCATGCAAGGTGCCCCTTGCAGTGCTCAAGTTATTTGGAGAATAAAATTGTTACAAGAATGTTAAGTAAACGCTGTAGAAATTTTAATGACCATACGCTCTGAGCTCTGTTTCGGATACATTTCCTGGTTTCACTGGGGTCCGTAGCATCACAAGTGTCTATAATTGCAGCGTATATCCAGAAGACGGGACCAGAACTTGACCTAATGTCTGGAACATACTAACATGTCCCTAACACGAGATTGTCTCACATAAACATACCAGTAAATCAAAAGATAATGAGGAACCGGTGAATGCCCGCTACTGTGAGTAAGCCAAAATAGATATTATAAAATATAAAGTATATACAACGGACGATTGGCAAACTTATATATAAAATCACTCTAGACACATATGAAAAATACAAAGGAGAGCCAAAGGACAATAAATAGCTGAAAAAACCCCCAATAAAATTCAGATCCATAGCAATCAACTTGGTCTTGCGCTGGACAATCAATTTTCGTAAATGATGCTACACTGTCAGTAGGTGATCAAACTCTGTAATTGATGTGAGACCGATTACCAATCTCAAATCAACCAAAAAAATTCTCAAACTTTATAATCAACTTAAAACATATATCTTTAAAATATTTAGTGTCATAAATAAAATTAATAAACGGTAATCTGACACTAAATCGCAAATACCAGCAAAACAGATCTAGGGAAATTATTCACAATATCGTGACACTCAGTGTCAGTGATAAAAGCAAATTATTGAGTCTATCTCAGCCACTCAGTCCCAAATACAGTTATTAAACTGCAGAAATAAAAAAATAGGCCAATGTGCCAACCGTGGCAACACTGTTGCAGTGCAACATGTCATCAAACTCAATACAATCATAATATCATCAAACTTTTTAAACTGAATATTTTAGTGTGAGCATGCTGTTATTAGTTTGGTCTTTTTACTTTACCACTTTTACTATAAAATAAAGAATATTATAATACAAGGAATTGTCACTTAAATGGCCATACTGGCCGAAAAGTGATGTAAAAAAGACATTTTACTTACTAACTGAAAATTAATTTTTTGAGCATTGGTAAAATTGAGATTAAAGCCCTTCACTTTACACTCTTCTACGCCTGTAGTTGTAATGTAGGCGTAATTTTTTGTTCCTGTCAAACAAAATTGTTGAAGAAATTTGTCTGGGGTCAATTGAGCTTTTTAATTCACAGAGGAGTGGCCCTGTCTCAGGGGATGGTGTGCCGGGCCTGTTGATATAGACGACTCTATAATAATGCAGAGCTCGATCACCAAACATCACCATAACACTACAACCGTAGATGAGCTCAGCATGTTGCCATGGTTGCCATAATGATGTTTGATACATCTGGCTGTCAGGGACACTATCATGGATATTGCACCAATCAGTCCTAATCAAATTCTCACTAATGATTTGGCAGCATTAAATTGCACAGGGAAAACTCAAGTCTCCGGCCGTCTGGGCATGTCTGGGGGTATATCCCCTAGACATGCCCAGAACCCCTTATCGGGCGAGCGAAGGAAAACGCTCTCAATAACCCACTATGCCCTATCACCCCCACCCTCACATCATCATCTGTACATCATTCATCTCATCAATTGACTACAACGTTTTTATCGTATTACAATGTCACTTAAAAAACATTTTGTGCCGAAAAGTGATGTAAAGCAATGATTTACTACTACTACTTAAAATTACCTCACATGCCATAAAACAGGTTATAATAATTAATCATTAGTAAAGAATTAATGATTATTTTATTAACAATAACGCAACGGTGGAAACACAATACGCTCGTTCGAGTAAATGAAGATTTATACTTCTGGTGGATAAACTTATAGGGAGGTTGTTGAAACTATCAATGACTTTGATGTTTTATAATTGATTGGCTATATAAATGCTCATAATTTTGGGGCCAGTGTAGATTACATTTGGTACAATTTTCCGATTTTTTAAAAGGTGATTGTGTAAAAATAGGCAGTCGTACCCTTTCATATTGTGGGCAATAGCAGTGGCAATGGCGTTCTTGTGTTGTTTTGTAAACAACGAATCACAAAAGTCATTGGCAGTCTCCGGGCCACTAAACATAACCTCGCGAAATCCACATGTATCACACAGCGTGTCACATTTTTGACACTCGACACATTGTGATCCACAATACATTTGCTTTCGCGGGTCACCTCAACTCCCATGCATCTTGTGCACGTGCTGTGTGAAATAACTAGGTTGAGCGAGTTACCATAGTTACAACAGTGTCTCACACTTTTTACAGCGTGGATTATAGCCTTTGTTACAGCTCATTCTCTGTCTGTCTTGCGATATAGTTACACATATATCCCTCTTACAGTTCTAATACACAGAGTGTAACCTTCTGTGCGTGCATTCAAAATCAAAATAAATGTATTTGAAGAGTTTGTTGGGTACACTTTGTGCACGAATATAACAAATCCAATGGCAATAAGCCCTGACCCACCTGTTGTAAAACATCTTTCAAACATCATATCCAGATCGTCTAATAAGTAGGCAACTCGACGACCAGCTCACACCTTGGTAGATCGCACTCTATAGGGTATATCTCTGGCAGCATGATTGCCATATGCGCGATCTCGCCCTACTTCAATATGATAGGGTACAAAACTGAGTACATCTGGGAAACTAGTATCTGACAGGTGCGAAACTCAGCTTTGTACTTAAATACTTGACAATTAAATTGTTATTCACTAAACTCGCTTACTGTCGTAATATTAAACATTGTTGACATTGCATAAACGTGGGTTGGTTTTTTTTTATTAACGCATAGCAATATAAATTAATTTTTTGTTGGTTCTATGCATGATAGTTTGCGAAATCCACATGTATCACGTCACATTTTTGACACTTGACACATTGTGATCCACAGTGTATACATTTGCTTTCGCAGGTGACCTCAACTCCCATGCATCTTGTGCACGTGCTGTGTGAAATAACTAAGTTGGGCGAGTTACCATAGTTACAACAGTGACTCACACTTTGTACAGCGTGGATTATAGCCTTTGTTACAGTTCATTGTCTGTCCGTCTTGCGATATAGTTAGCTCCCGCCGTCACCGTAGGTGAGCGAAGGGAGCTATGGATTCTACCTCCGTTTTTTTTTGGCCTCTTCTTTTGCCTATAACTTTGTGAGAAAATAAGCTAGGATAATAATTTTTGGTATGTGGGTTACTTCCAGGTGGCTAATGGACGGGTTAAAATATTTTTAATCTGAATTCAATACGCAAGGTTGCAGAGGAGAAAATGATGATGTGACGGCGTTGGGCCGTTGGGCCGTTGGGCCGTTGGGCCGTTGGGCCGTCCGTAAACAATTCGTTTCCGGAGCATATCTCTGAAAGTACTTGTCCGATTGTCTTCAAATTTTACACACAACACCCCTAGGGGGTCTAGTTGTGCCTTTTGGGGTATTTGAACTTTGACCTACTTCTGGTTCAGAACTATGACCTATTTAGACGTTTTGACGCGCACTTCGTTTCCGGAGCGGATCTCGAAAAGTACTGGGCCGATGACAGTCATATTGCACATACATGTTCTCTAAGGTCCCTAGTTGTGCCTTTTCAGGTTTTTGGACCTTGACCTTGAAGTTGACCCAGCACTTTGACCTAATTTATAACATCGGTAAATCCGACTGAAAGATTTTGCGGAATATCATGAAAACCGCTCAAGATAGCTACACCATTACTATAAAACAAATTGTGAGGTTTCAGGAGAGGATGCATCTTGAAAAATTTCAAGTCGATAAAATTAAAAATGGCCGCCTATCGGCCATTATTCACCTCGACAGGCCTGATATTGCGGAATATCATGAAAACCGCTCAAGATAGCTGCACCATTAATATCAAATAAATTGTAAGGTTTCAGGAGAGGATGCATCCTGAAAAAATTGAAGTTGATAAAATTCAAAATGGCCGCCTATCAGCCATTATTCACCTCGACAGGCCTGATATTGTGGAATATCATGAAAACTGCTCAAGATATCTACACCATTACTATAAATTAAATTGTAAGGTTTCAGGAGAGGATGTATTTTGAAAAAAATCATTTTGTCAAAGTTCAAAATGGTCGCCAATCAGCCATTATTCACTTTCACATGGCCGTTATTTGGTAAACCGTGCTAGATGGCTAGACCATTACTATAAAACAAAATGTGTGATTTCAGGAGAGGATGCATCTTGGAAAAATTCGACTCGATAAAATTCAAAATGGCCGCTTATCGGCCATTATTCACTTTCACATGGCCGTTATTTGGTCAACCGTGCTAGATGGCTAGACCATTACTGTAAAACGAAATGTGAGATTTCAGATGAGGATGCATCTTGAAAAAAATTGACTTGATCAAATTTAAAATGGCCGCCTTTTCGGCCATCATTCATTTTCACATGGCTGATATTTGGTAAACCGTGCTAGATGGCTAGACCATTACCTGATTACTATAAAACAAAGTGTGAGTTTTCGGGGTAGGATGCACCCTGAAAATTTTTAACTTATGAATTCAAAATGGCCGACAATCAGCATTATTTACCTCGATAGGCCTGATATCAGGTAAACCGTGCTAGATAGCTAGACCATTACTATAAAACAAAATGTGACGTTTCGAGAGAGGATGCCTTTTAAAAACTTTCGACTCAATCGAATTCAAAATGGCCGATTATCGGCCACTATTTACTTGCACATTGCTGATATTTGGTAAACCGTGTTAGATAGCTGGACCATTACTATAAAACAAAATGTGAGATTACAAGAGAGGATGCATCTTGAAAAAAATTGACTCGATCAAATTCAAAATGGCCGCCTATCGGCCATTATTCACTTTCACATAGCCGGTTTTTAGTAACCGTGGCTAGACCATTACTATAAAACAAAATGTGTGATTTCAGGAGAGGATGCATCTTGGAAAAATTCGACTCGATAAAATTCAAAATGGCCGCTTATCGGCCATTATTCACTTTCACATGGCCGTTATTTGGTCAACCGTGCTAGATGGCTAGACCATTACTGTAAAACGAAATGTGAGATTTCAGATGAGGATGCATCTTGAAAAAAATTGACTTGATCAAATTTAAAATAGCCGCCTTTTCGGCCATCATTCATTTTCACATGGCTGATATTTGGTAAACCGTGCTAGATGGCTAGACCATTACCTGATTACTATAAAACAAAGTGTGAGTTTTCGGGGTAGGATGCACCCTGAAAATTTTTAACTCATGAATTCAAAATGGCCGACAATCAGCATTATTTACCTCGATAGGCCTGATATCAGGTAAACCGTGCTAGATAGCTAGACCATTACTATAAAACAAAATGTGACGTTTCGAGAGAGGATGCCTTTTAAAAACTTTCGACTCAATCGAATTCAAAATGGCCGCCTATCGGCCACTATTTACTTGCACATTGCTGATATTTGGTAAACCGTGTTAGATAGCTGGACCATTACTATAAAACAAAATGTGAGATTACAAGAGAGGATGCATCTTGAAAAAAATTGACTCGATCAAATTCAAAATGGCCGCCTATCGGCCATTATTCACTTTCACATAGCCGGTTTTTAGTAACCGTACTAGATGGCTAGACCATTACTATAAAACAAAATGTGAGATTTCAGGAGAGGATGCATCTTGAAAAATTTTGACTTGATCAAATTCAAAATGGCCTCCTATCGGCCATTATTCACTTTCACATGGGCGATATTTGGTAAACCGTGCTAGATGGCTAGACCATTACTATAGAATGAAATGTGAGATTTCAGCTGAGGATGCATCTTGGAAAATTTAGACTTGATCAAATTCAAAATGGCCGCCTTTAGGCCATTATTCACTTTCACATGGCCGATATTTGGTAAACCGTGCTAGATAGCTAGACGATTACTATAGAATGAAATGTGAGATTTCAGCTGAGGATGCATCTTGAAAAATTCTGACTCGTTCAAATTCAAAATGGCCCCCTATCGGCCATTATTTACTTTCACATGCCCAATATTTTGCAAACTGTGTTAGATGTTAGTCCATTACTATAAAACAAAATTTGAGGTTTCGGGGGAGGATGCACCCTAAGTTTTTAACTAATTTATATCGAATTCAAAATGACCGTAAATCAGCTATTAGCTAACTCGATTGGCCTGATATCGGGTAAACCATGCCAGATAGGTAGACCATTACTGGGATACTGATTAGGATCATTAATTTCAATGGAGGTTTGCAATCTCTGACAGACTGTCTAGTTCTTATCTTACTCTTAGACTGGGCTTCTTAGACCAAGTTGTCTTGCGTCTTGATTTTTGACCTAGACTAGGACTACATTAATAACCCTATACAAAATCGCTTAAATCAAATTCTAATTCGTCGCGGGAGCTCCTGGACTTATGTAGTCTTGTTACACATATATCCCTCTTACAGTTCTGATACACAGAGGGAGTGTAACCTTCTGTGCAGGATATCATTTTATCCTGCGTGCATTCAAAATCAAAATAAATGTATTTGAAGAGTTTGTTGGTTACACTTTGTGTACGAATATAACAAATCCAATGGCAATAAGCCCTGCCCCGCCTGTTGTAAAACATCTTTCAAACATCATATCCAGATCGTCTAATAAGTCCGCAACTCGACGACCAGCTCACACCTTGGTAGATCGCACTCTATAGGGTATATCTCTGGCAGCATGATTGCCATATGCGCGACCTCGCCCTACTTCAATATGATAGGGTACATAATTGAGTACATCTGGGAAACTAGTATCTGACAGGTGCGAAACTCAGCTTTGTACTTAAATACTTGATAATTAAATTTTTATTCACCAATCTCGCTTACTGTCGTAATATGAAACATTGTTGAGATTGCATAAGCTTGGGTTAGTTTTTCTTTATCAACGCATAACAATATAAATTAATCTTTTGTTGATTCTATGTTGGATAGTTTGACATTGTGATGATATTTTGACAATTGGTGCATTCAAAGTTATTAGCGTTAGCCTAGGTCACCTAATCTCCTGCAAACATTAATAATTCCGACTGTGAGTTTTGACATAAATACATATTAGTATAAAGATAGTGTATGAAGGCTTTCGTACAGAATAGGGAGGTGTTCTAAAGGTGCTGTTAATGGTGGCAATGAATCAGAATTTGGTATTATGTTTGTAAGTTTTGCAAAATTTACAATGGGTACAGTATCATTAGGCGATTTTTTTTTTTTAGTTGGTTGACAAAACCGCTGAGTAACGAAAACGCAAAATCCGAAAAAAAATAAAATTGAAAAAACATATGTTTTTATTGCCGCCGACCCTGTGTTTTCTACCATACGACCACTAGTTTATATAGAAAAATAAGTTGACTGGTACAAAAATTAATCTCATTTTTTTTTTGTTTCTCCGACCCCGAGTTAGTGAACGATAAAGTTGACCAGTATTAAAAAAAAAGTAATTTAGATTTTTTTTTTTTTGCCGTTTTCCTGCCCATAGGTTTCAAATAATAACTTCTGTCAACCAACTAATATAAAAACACTTGCCTTATCAAATGTAAAAGGTGGTGTATTCAGACGGTGAGGTGGTGAATAATTGGTAGGCAGTGTTCTAAATGGGGATGATGGTATTGGATCGTAAGAACAATTTATAGATCAAAATTTAAAGCCTGGGAATTGACTGGTGATGATGGTGTGGTTATTGGAGGTGTGGATTGGGGACTGTTGTCTACAAAATTACACAAATTTAAATCGGTTGTCATTGAATCAGCTTCTACCATACTCATCACATCATTCCAATCCTCTTCAATTACCCGTGTTTCAGCCCGTATGTAGACGTATGTGATCGTTTACCCCTTAAAGCCCTCACGATGCATTAAAGCATCATTTTTATATCACTAAAAACAAACTTGATTTTGACAAGGGTTTTAAAATGAATATTGCCATGAAACTGGTTTACCAATACATAGCAATTTTATTTAATTTTAAAACCATATCAAGTCATCTTCATTCACTACAAGCTGAGAATTGCGACAAGTCAGGCTTGAAAGGGTTAAAAAATATTTTCATCCATTTCACTGAAATGTCGCTTAAATGACCATTAGTGCTGAAAAGTGACGCTGAGAAATTGTTTTACTTAATACTTACTCACTCACATCATTCCAAGCCTCTTCAGTTTCCTGTGTCTCGGACCAGGCCTCTTCTGATGTATGTTTATTACACAAATTTAAATCGGTTGTCATTGAATCAGCTTGTATTATACTCAATATCTTCCCAATCCTGATCGCTTGTTCCTTAAAGGATAGGAGTTTCAAATCTAAGCAATCCATGTTCTTTTCGTTCATCATAACCATATTATATATTATATATATTTTACTTATTAGACTTGTAGTTTTTACACAATCACTCCAATTTCATAAGAGATATATTGACTTGATTAGTCGTTCATTTTATAATCACTTCATATTTTAAATTATTTATGCTGACATTTTTATATTCATTAAAGTGTGTTGTAGGGCAGAGGCTACAACTTGTCATCATACTCATTACATATAGGTGCCAGGAGCATCATCATATTATCATATCAACTTTTTTAACTTAATATTTTAGTGCGAACATGCTGTTATTAGATTTGTCTTTTCTTTACCACTTTTACTATACAATATGGGATATTGTAATACTATGAATTTTCACTTGAATGGCCATACTGCCCGAAAAGTTAACTAAAAAAGACATTTTACTTACTTACTCATCAAAACCATCTAGAAACCAGAGAATTGCCAGAGATTGATTTTGATAATTCTCTTGAGCGTCTTTTCTTGTTCTAACTCTGAGGGAGAAATTTAAGATTATGACTAATGATATGTTCAAAGGGATATAGGGCATATGCTACAGTACATAAGGAAATTATGGCTTGTTGTGGGTTGCGGGAAATATGGCTTGTTGTTGGTTGCGGTAGCGAGACACAACTTCAGGTGGGTGGAAATTTATGTAAATATACTTGGCGGGATAAGAGTTGAGGAGGTTTCACACGTTTTTCATCTACAGAATTCACTGTTTAACTTTTTCCCCGCTAATCACGACTTACACGCTTTAAGTGGGTTTCATAGTTAAATCACACTTGGGCCAGTGTTTTTATATTACGGTAGTTGGTTGACAGAAGTTATCATTTGAAACCTAGGGCAGGAGGACGGAAAAAAAATCTAATTTTTTTGTCTATACTGGTCAACTTATCGATCAATAACTCAGGATCAGAGGAACTGGAAAAAAAAATCTAAATTATTACTTTTAAAAAAACATACTGGTCAACTTTATTGTTCACTAACTCATGGTCGGAGGAACTAAAAAAAATTAGATTAATTTATATTAATTTTTGTACCGGTCAACTTAGATACCATCCAGGCGCAGTCTGGCATTGTCTTCCTCCATAACGTAATTAGCTCACTAATAAATTTGCCCACAACACCCTCCGACTTCACCTCCACCAGTTTTCGACAAAAAACAGAAGGCCCGTTCTTTATCTCTACGAGGAGAAAGAAATCAGATTCAGACTCCGCCATGTTGTTTGTCAGAAGGCCTTGGCACTCTGGCATTAGCAGGTGACCTCATTCTGGACTCCAATGTACCAAAACTTCAGCTATCACCGCAGTTACATTCATGCGACAAACCGCACAGTCATAACAAGTGGAGTTTATATTTTTTAGTTACAGGTACTTCAATAGCTTTTCATTGGCAAACACAGGGTCGGCGGCAATTAAAAAAAAAGCGTTTTTATTTTTTCAGTTGCAGGTTTAGCTATTCACCGGCAAACACAGGGTCAGAGCAAAAAAAAAATATGTTTTCTCAATTTTAATTTTTTTCGAATTTTCCGTTTTCGTGACTCGGCGGTTTTGTCAACCAACTACTTAAAAAAAAAATCGCCTTATTGGGAATAAAATGAGTGTTTGAACATCAACATTTAAAAAAGTTCTCTGTCAAATTATAATAATATGAGGAATTTTCACCCGCTGGAAGTTGTGTCAAGGTAGCAAGATACAATCTAAGCCCTGGGTTAAAAATATGAATAAGATTACTTAGCGCTTGGAGGATTAATGTATTGCAGTCAAGGGGACTCTCTATTTAAACCCTAGTTGAAAAGTGACATTAACCCACGAATTTAATTACTTACTAATTACCCTAATGTCTGATTGACAATTGTGGCCGTCTAATGTATTGCATTAAGTATTTTATTAAGTATTTCATTGAGAATAGGTGCCACATACATGTACTAATTACTTAGTAATTAACCTAATGTTTGATTCATGATTATCTCTGACTCGCCAATTAATACATTGATGGTAACCCGCAATTTTAATTACTTACTAATTACACTGACATCTGATTCACAATTGTCGCCGTCGAACTTAATGTTTTTCATTACATATTTTATTAAGTTTTTCATTGAGAATAGATGTCACATGTACTAATTACTTACCAATTAACCTGATGTCTGATTGACAATTGTCGCCGTCTAACTTAAGGTACTTTATTAAGTATTTTATTAAGTATTTCATTGAGAATAGATGTCACATGTACTAATTACTTACCAATTAACCTGATGTCTGATTGACAATTGTCGCCGTCTAACTTAAGGTACTTTATTAAGTATTTTGTTAAGTATTTCATTGAGAGTAGATGTCACATGTACTAATTACTTACCAATTAACCTGATGTCTGATTGACAATTGTCGCCGTCTAACTTAAGGTACTTTATTAAGTATTTTATTAAGTATTTTATTGAGAATAGATGTCACATGTACTAATTACTTACCAATTAACCTGATGTCTGATTGACAATTGTCGCCGTCTAACTTAAGGTACTTTATTAAGTATTTTATTAAGTATTTCATTGAGAATAGATGGCTCATGTACTAATTACTTACTAATCAACCTAATATCTGATTCACAATTTTCGCCGTCTAGCCTAATGTATTTTATTAGGTATGTCACTAGGTATTTCATTGAGAATAGATATGTCACATGTACTAATTACTTACTAAAAACCTAATGTCTGATTCACAATTGTCGCTGTCTAACTTAAGGTATTTTATTAAGTGTTTTATTAAATATTTCTTTGAGAATAGATGTCACATGTACTAACATTTTCACACCATCTGTATTTTATTGTCTCTGGTTGACAGACGCATGTCTGGGACTAAATCCACTAGATATAACCAGAACCCCTTATCGGGCAAGTGAAGGAAAACAATAACCTAAAAAACCGGCCATGTACAATCATCCCAACCTCACGTCGTCACATTTCATCACATTTTCATCTTGGATCACTCACACCAATAAATGATCATAAATGTGTAATGTTACCCGTTTCAGCATGGGGATCTTCAAGACATCAGAATCTGACGTTTACAGACGCCAGATTCTGAAAATCCTTGAAAAGTCTTTGTAATTTTTTTATGTGTCAGAAGGAAAAACCCTGGTGTCAGGAGAAAACACCTTACTTTTATTATATTATTGCAGTGCGGGGATTGACTTTAGTCATCAGAATTCGACTTAAAAAATATTTACAATGGTCATAACATAGGTATTCAAATGAATCGGAAAGAGCTAACGAAGACATCTATGTTTGTTACAAATTGAAAACACCCTTAAGGCTTTAGTCTCTGATTTATACAAACAAATTCAGCACTTTAAGGGCTAACCCTTACTACTGTGAAATACTTTTGTGTAAATCAAGGAGACCCAAGTGATTTTTAGCCCGCCTGTTAATTTTTAGTTAAAAAAGGTGGGTTTACAAGTGAGCACTGAGAAATGTTAAAAAGGGCCGAGCCCTTGTTGATACTGGCTTTGGAAATCTCAACTCTCACCTGCAACCCAGTTATACAGAAAACTTGTATGACCATTATGACCATGATTTTCTTGATCATTCAACAAACATATTTACTATATTTAAAAACATCTTGCTCTGATGTGTTTCCACCAAACAATAGCATAAACTTGGCTCGAACTGGCGACTGCACTTCAGCTGTACTGCTAGTAATGTCAGTTTTTCGGTTTTGTCAAGGGGGGGGGGGGGGGGGGGTAGCAAGTCAATCAATCAAAAGTTTTATTTGACATCAAATTATACATCAGAATTATAGGAGTTGTACATGTTTGTTGTAATGTGTCAGGAGACCCCCGTTAAGGTACAATATTTGTACCGCTATCACGGGGGCCACCGGGATACATACATACAGAAATACATTCATACATACTCAAATGACAATGAATAGATTTGAAAAAAACCAGACATTTTCGTAACAGTATTTTTGAACTCTGATTATTATTTACTGAAAAACTTGTCATATAAGATGTTAAAGCTGAGGTTATGGAAGAACTCTGGGGGCTAATGCAATTTAATGTGATTTAATGTAATCTTTGGCAAACATAGCAATTTGATAGGGAACAAGTATCAGAGTAATTGTTTATCATACATTTCTTTATGTAAGAGCTAAACCCACCGAGACAATGTGTGTGTATTTTATCAAGGATCAGTGACGGGCTTTTATTCATGAGATGTGGTATGTCGTAACGAATTGTCATTTTTGCAAATTCGTGTTTTACTTTAGGGACTAGAAGAGAACATTTATTTCTTGTATTGTGCTGATGAATATCACTCAGAGAGGTTAATGGTAAAGAATTAAAATATGCTGGTAGTGAGCTGTTATATAGCTTATGGATAAATTTGTATTGATTCATTTTGTGTATGTCATCTATGTTAAGTAGATTTAGGGTCTTGAATATTGGTTCCGAGTGTGAAATATAGTTGCTTAGAGTTATTATTCTAACTGCTCGTTTCTGTAACTTGAAAATTCTGTTTTTGTTGTAACCCCAGAGTAAAATGCCATAGTGTATATAAGGCAGAACGAGACTGGAATATATAGTCAGCAATATATGTTTGGGCACATAGTGTTTCAATTTGTTCATTATTCCCAATGTTTTGGCAATTTTGCAAGTTATATTGTTTATATGGGTTTCCCATTTTAAATCTTTTTGTAGAGTTATACCAAGGAAGTTAAAACTATCTATATTTTTTAAAGGTGTATTATCTATTTTAATTTGAGGTATGTCAAATTTACGGGTGGACCTACGAAAAAGCATAAATTGTGATTTCTTAGCATTTAGTGATAGCTTGTTCACCTTCAGCCATGTGCTTATTTTTCCAAGTTCAGCATTTAGAGTTAAATTCAGCAGAACAATATTCTTGAAATCATCAACAGTTAGACTTCTTGATAGTGTTGTATCATCCGCATATATAAGGATGTTAAAATAAGTACTTGCAAGTTCAATATCATTTATGTAGATGAGGAAAAGCAGTGGACCCAAAATTGATCCTTGCGGTACTCCTGTTACGATATGTTTAAAGTCTGATTTTGTATTTCCAACCTGAACGTACTGTTTCCTGTTAGACAAATAATCTTTAAATAGTTTTATTTCAGTTCCACGTATACCATAATACTTTAATTTGTCAAGAAGAATTTCATGATCTAGGGTATCAAAAGCTTTCGAAAAGTCTAAATAAACATTGATAGGGATACCTCCATTATCCATTTGAAGAGCTATATCGTCAACTAAATGCAAAGCAGCTAATTCGGTTGAGTGTTTGGGTCTAAAACCGTATTGGTTCTTACAAAATAAGCCATTTAATGTGAAATAGTCATTTATTTGATTGCAAATGACTTTTTCTAGTACCTTAGACATAGCAGGAAGCAATGAAATGGGCCTATGATTTATAATAATATTGTTGTCGTCTTTTTTGTGAAGAGGAATAACCTTCGCTACTTTCATATTGTCAGGAAAAACACCAGTGTTCATACATTGATTAATTATCAAAGCTATTGACTTTATTACTTCAGGAAGAATTTCTTTTAGTAGCCGGGTGGATAATCCATCATAGCCAAAACTACTTTTAGACTTTAATTGTTTTATTATTTTCATTACGGATGCTTCAGTTACAGGTTCAAAATGAAAAGTACACTTTGCTGGATTTTTCAGATAATCTTTGAAAGACGCATCTTCAGGCGCATGAATCTCGGAGGCGAGATTTGACCCAATGTTTGTAAAGTAGTTATTAAACGTATCTGCTATATCTTGTTTGTTTTTTATTTCTTTGCCTTTTAGATAGAATACATCTGGGAATGTATTTTGTTTCTGGTCTCTATTTAGTACTTGTTTGATACTCGCCCATGTGTTTTTAATGTCATGCTTATATTTATGAAATTGTTGACAGTAATACGATTTCTTTGCATTGTAAATACTTCTTTTTAGCCCGCCTTTTAATTTTAATTAAAAAAGGTGGGCTATTGCAATTGAAGTTCGGCGTCGTCGGCGTCGGCGTCGGCGTCGGCGTCGGCGTCGGCGTCGGCGTCGGCGTTAACATTTACTTGTGGGCGCGATAACTTGAAATGTTTTTCATGTTTCCTTCCCAAATTTGTTTTGCATGTTACTAATGACCACTTCTCGGACAAGTTCAATAATGGCTGAAAAAAAATTCAAAATGGCCGACTTATTGCGATTTTTCACCTTTTACGTCAATAATTTGACCTTGTGGGCGCGATAACTTGAAAAGTTTTTCACATATCCTTTTCAAATTTGTTATGCATGTTACTAATGACCAGTTCTCGGACAAGTTCAATAATGGCTGAAAAAAAAAAAAAATTGCCGATTTATTGCGATTTTTCACATTTTACGTCAATAATTTGACCTTGTGGGCGCGATAACTTAAAAAGTTTTTCACATATCCTTTTCAAATTTGTTATGCATGTTACTGATGACCAGTTCTCGGACAAGTTCAATAATGGCCAAAAAAAAAAAAAAAATGGCCGATTTATTGCGATTTTTCACATTTTACGTCAATAATTTGACCTTGTGGGCGCGATAAGTTGAAAAGTTTTTCACATATCCTCTTCAAATTGGTTATGCATGTTACTAATAAGTAGTTCTTGGACAAGTTCAATAATGGCCTAAAATAAAAAAAAAATGGCCGATTTATTGCGATTTTTTTCATTTTACGTCAATAATTTGACCCTGTGGGCGCGATAACTTGAAAAGTTTTTCACATATTCTCTTCAAATATGTTATGTATGTTACTTATAAGTAGTTCTTGGACAAGTTCAATAATGGCTGAAAAAAAAAAAAAAAATAGCCGATTTATTGCGATTTTTCACATTTTACGTCAATAATTTGACCTTGTGGGCGCGATAAGTTGAAAAGTTTTTCACATATCCTCTTCAAATTGGTTATGCATGTTACTAATAAGTAGTTCTTGGACAAGTTCAATAATGGCATAAAAAAAAAAAAAATGGCCGATTTATTGCGATTTTTTTCATTTTACGTCAATAATTTGACCCTGTGGGCGCGATAACTTGAAAAGTTTTTCACATATTCTCTTCAAATATGTTATGTATGTTACTTATAAGTAGTTCTTGGACAAGTTCAATAATAGCTGAAAAAAAAAAAAAATGGCCGATTTATTGTGATTTTTCTCATTTTACGTCAATAATTTGACCTTGTGGGCGCGATAACTTGAAATGTTTTTTACATATCCTCTTCAAATTTGTTATGCATGTTACTAATAAGTAGTTCTTGGACAAGTTCAATAATGGCTGAAAAAAAATTCAAAATGGCCGATTTATTGCGATTTTTCTCATTTTACGTCAATAATTTGACCTTGTAGGCACGATAACTTCAACATTTTCACAAGTATCCTCTTCAAGTTTGTTATGCATGTTACTAATAAGCAGTTCTTGGACAAGCTCAATAATGGCCGGTAAAAAAATCAAAATGGTCGACTTATTGCGATTTTTCACATTTATTTTAAGCCCATAATTTGACCTTGTGGGCGCGATAACTTGAAAAGCGGCTGGTTTAACATACCATTTATATCTTGCGTTGTTATTTACGTGATGACATTCGTCTTTACTTTCTTTATCATAATTCGGCGGCGGGCTATTATCGAGTGTGCTCTTGTTAGTATTTTGTTATAAGAAGCGAGATTACTTTTTAATGTTTGATATTCTGCATCAGCTACATTGGTTTTTTTCAGTGTTGCATATTGTTTATCTCTAAATCTTATTGACCTGATAATACCGTGTGTAATCCATTTTGAGTGTTTGTGTTTGTGCTTATTGAACTTCATTGATTTAACAGGCAAATGTTTAGACTGCAGTTTCATAATTAAATTATTTAAACGATTATAGTTTTCGTTTGGATCACACAGTTGATTTGTATTTAGTGAGCTAAATATATCTGCAGCTGCTAAACTCTGCCTCAAAAGTGCGATAGAGTTTGTGTCATTTGTATTTATTTCAATGTATTTGGGTGGTGTTATTTTTGTTGTTTCTGTGTTTAAGAAAATGAAGTATGGAAGGTGATCAGATAGTTGTGTTACAAAGATTCCTGTTTGGGAATTTGCACATTTAGCTGTTAGTTTGCAGAAGAAATTATCAATTAATGTGGCTGTGTGTTCAGAAAATCTTGTAGGGAACGTTATACGTGGGATGAAATGATGAGATGTGACTAGATCAAAAAAATCACTGTACATTTGTTTATCATTTACTTTTAACAGGTCTATGTTGAAATCACCTGTGAGGATTAATTCGCCACGCCTGTTGTTTAAAGTTTGTAGAACTGGTTCAAGTTCAGTTAGAAACCTAATATAATTTTGATTAATGTCTCTAGGTGGGCGGTAAATATTTCCGATAATTATTTTTCCTTTCAAAGTGTTCCCGCTAATTTCTAAAAATTGACCCTCCCAAATATCAGAATCTTTGTACAATGATAAAATCTTATAAGTATACTCTTTCTTCAAGTAAATTAGAAGACCTCCGTGTGCTGAACATATTTTGCCCTGAGATATTAGTGTGTATCCATCTAATTGTAGTAAAGCTGTATCAGAGTCATGCGACAGCCAGCTTTCTTGCAAACATATCGCGCTAAATTGATAACCTTGTTGGTCGAGGTCTGCAAGAATTATTCTTAACTGATTTATTTTAGCATTCAATGATTGAATATTTACACTTAGTATTGAGAAAGTTCTTTTTTGTTTTTTAAACATGGAGACTAAATGTTCCTGGTTAAAATAGTTTGATTGGAGTGAGTTTTCTGAAAACGGTTCAGAAATTTCATGCTGATTATCATTTTCAGCACCAGTTATATAGTTCAAAGAATTTACATCAACCCCTCCAAAGTTCTTCAGCATATCCTCATCAAGATACATTATTTTTTGTTTTTTCTACACTGAAAGTGTTACGACAGCATGTTTTGAAGATAAAATAAAGTTTGTTCTTTGGACATGTTACTATTTCTTTTAGAGTATGTGGTTTGATGTGCTTGTATCTTAGAAAGGTATACAAATAAAATAATATTGTATGATAAAGATAACTAAAAAATACACATCGCCTTGCAGTGCATACTGTCACTACAATGTGTAGATAATAAAGAAAAATGTGTACAGTCGATACAACGATAAACCGTGTACCATACTTTGCATAAAAGCGTAAAAAATTATACATTCCCACTGTCATGAATAATATAATTAAAGGAAAACAGAAATTACTGGGAATGTTGACATGGGGCCGGGGTAGGCCAGGTAATAAGAAAATTACAGTTATGTAAATGTGGATTTACAGAAAATAACAAAAATATACATGATTGTGATGAAATCTCATACGTAGACTATAAACAAATTATGCGTACTAAATTATAATTTAGATGTGAATAGACTATTCTAGAATAAAACCCTGGATCTCACTCTATAGATTCTGCCAAAGCCATTTTTAAAGTTGATTTAGTAGTCTAGTAATAATAAATAGACATTATGATTGTCCTAATACCTAATGCCAATAACGGCTAATCATTATGAACATTGGCTTTTTTTTCATTTAAACTCTAATTTAAAATAAATATTTATTTATTTAGGCCTACAAAGAGTGATATATGGCTCTATTTTCTACATGACTAATGTTTATACACTAGTAGGCCTATGTTCGGCATTAATATATTTTCAGATAGATTAGGATATTTTGCAGTCAGGTCTCGAAATGTTGTAATCTAAAACCAGTTTTTTTGTAGTTATATATCTACCTGGGCTATAGGCGTGATAATAATATCCTATAATCTAGAAAGTGGTCTATAGTATAGACGGTTTAAGTTGCAGAGTTATCAAAAAGGGTATGATATATAAATGACTTTCAGACTTGGACATTTTATTAGGATTAATGATTTAGAAATCAAAATGTAGGCCTAATCCTCATCTAGCCTAGTCTAGATAGCAAAAAAAAAAAGATACTATTTATTTTTGTTTTAGATTGAACTATAGACTAACTAGTACTAGTAGTAGCCTAGGCCTATTACGACCTAGTGGGCCTACGAGGCTACTTAACATGGATTGCATCATGATGACACTTTGTCTTCAAATTTTGACACCAGTCACCACTTCTCTGGCGATGCAAAACGTGCCACTGGAAGATAGTCTAACTTTGAACTTTGAACTTTGAAATAATACTCCAGCAGTCCTCCATTGTGGAGTATCAGGCTGGAGGGGGGGGAAAGAGGCTGGCAGATTTAGTCGACCAGCTGACTCTTGAATGCTGCCACAGTTTTCGATTCTGTGGCAGCTGCCGGAAGAGAATTCCAATCAGGGATAGTTCGATGCCAAAAAGAATTTTGTCCCAGTGTGGTGTTAGCTCTGATGTGTTTATAAGCCTGATTGTGCCCACCACGTGTTCTTCTATCTGCTGGGATTAAACGGTCATTGATAGGAATTTCAACTAACTCATTTAGAATTTTGAACATACATAAAAGCCTAGAATTTTTTCGTCTTGTTTTCAAGTCAGTCCAGCCCAAGTTCTGAATGAGAGATGTCACACTGGCTGTTTGTCTATAATTTTGGGTGACAAATCTTGCTGCTGCTCTTTGAATTTTTTCTAATTTATCAATGTCTTTTTGTCTAAAGGGGTCCCAAACTGCTGAAGAATATTCTAAGGATGATCTGACCAGGGAGAAATAGGCAGTCTCCCTTAATTTAGGGGGACATGCCTTCAGGTTCCTCCGAAGGAAGCCCAGGGTGGAATTCGCTTTACTTGTAATTTTGTTAATGTGGGCCTCCCATTCCAGAGTCTCGCTAAGGCAAACACCAAGATATGGTGTTGATGAAACATTTTCTAATGTTTCACCTTTCAGGGTGTACTGGAATTCCAGGTTTTTTGATTTCGGCCTGGACACCCTCAGGACCGAGCATTTCGAGGGGTTGAAGCACATCCCCCATCGATCTGCCCAGTCCTGTAACGCAGATAGGTCTCTCTGCAGTTTCTCCTGATCTGCCCGACATTTTATCGGGCGATACAGGAGACAGTCATCTGCAAAGAGACGAACCTGCGACGAGACCGTGGAAGGGAGGTCATTAATGTAGGTCAAGAATAGTAGGGGTCCGAGAACAGTACCCTGGGGCACACCGGACTTTACACGAGCTGATTCTGAAGAGCTGCCATCAACTACTACTTTTTGGGTTCTATTGGTCAAGAAATTTTGAATCCAATTAAGAGTTGTTCCCCGAATTCCACAGTGGTCGAGTTTGTGTAAGAGGCGTTGATGGGGGACAACGTCAAAGGCCTAAAAGTACTGATGCACTGCCAGCCGGGTTGGATGATATCATGGGCACTGGCCGGTAGCCTACATCAGACCGAGTCTGTCATCTGTCACACTTAGCCTAGTTCATATACACAGTCAGCTTGAGCCACAGTGACATTTATCACATACACAAGTTCACAACTGCATGCACTGTCACCAGGTCACTGGGTCTTCGTCAAGATCATGATGTTCGGAGTTCAGTTCACATTACACATTCTGAGGAAGGATAGTGTTCCAGGTATTGCCTTGTTTGTAAATTAGTTTGGCTGTGTTTGTGAACGGGATGAGGGCAAGCAGACCGTCCTGTCGCAATGAATGCATTTTAGGGAGCAGAGCACGTCTTTGTTGTTGCGTGTAAACACAGACATTGTCAACCAGCCGTGCACGGGTATTGTTGAACGGCCGGTTTTTCAATGCCTTGTTAGCGTATTTCAGCAGGGATTTCACGGTGTTGTTGTCGGTACACTTGACCAGCACAGGACGTGCACGCGCTCCACCTGTTTGTCCATCAGCCTGTCTGTTTTTGATATGAGGCTCCGCCCCCTCCTGCCTGCGCAATCGCTGTACTGTTAAAACTGTACACACTGCTTGCACATCCTGGGCCCGGGCATTGGGGCGGTTTTGTCCGAGAAAGTTTAAAATGTTTTTAACTTTTAGAGGTAGATCTTCATTTAATTCTTCAGGTAAATTTATAATTTTGAAATTACTTGACCTCTGCTCATTTTCCATCACTTCGAGTCGTTTGTCAAGGGTCACTTGCATCATCGTATCGTCAACTGTCTCTTCACTGTCTGTAATAATAATTTTTTTTGAGATTTCTGGCTCACTATACTGAGAATAGAGACTGGCTCCGAGGTTCATGTTTATATGACTACAAATGAAAAAAGCCTACATTTACAATTACATATATTTGTCACCATTTGTGCCAGAAAGTGACGTAAAGCAATGATTTACTACTACTACTACATATATTTGTCATAGTTTTACTTGTAATGGCTGGACTTCACTATGTTTACATAATTTAGTAACATTTTCATCAGTTCATGAATTGGAAATGTTATACTAGACAATTATTGAGCAATAGCAGTTCATTTCAAATCTACTGTTTCTCATTTTCTGTGCCAACCACATGTAACTCTAACCCTGCCAATGAATCCTGCATAAAAATAACAATTCAATAAGGTTGTGATAACACATTTATAGGCCTACTATTCCCTGCACTGAAGAAATCATTTTAATTTTATTTTAATTGTATTTAAAGTTTTCAAGAATTATATATATAAAAAAATATAAATAATCATTTGAATTTTTACCCACTTTGGAGTTGTGGATCACGACAACGAAACACAACTAGTAGGGGGTTCAACAATTTTGAAATTTACTACCACATGTACTACATCTAGAAGCCAGGGAATTGCTAAAGGTTAAATTTAATAAATCTCTTGACCGCCTGTTCTTGTTCCATGGGAAAAGGTTCAGGTCATGACATATGATATGTTCCAGAAAATATGTAGGACAATTTATTTAAAACTACATTGTAGTTTTTTCTTGTCTTGAAGTATCCATGAATAACAATTTGTTTGCACAGAACATGTTTTTTAACTGAATGACTAATGCGAACATCATTGTGTTATCAGTTTGACCATTTTACACACAAAATATAGTGCTGTTTTAAATTGCAAAGTCACTTAAATGGCCATACTGGCCAAAAAGTGACTTTATACAACCCACTTACTTACTTAAATCTCACTGCTCCACATGAATCCTGGTAAGTTTTTATACATTCTTTATGCTGTAGATTCAGCAACAAGTTCAAGCTGGTATCGGCAACCAACAGATGGGAATTTGCGAGTAGAAACATGTTATTTATGCTGTTGAAACTAGTGCCGAAAAGTGAAGTTAACCATATTGTATTATACTATACTATGTTACTATTTACTTACTACCAATATATGTTTCCTGCACCAAAAGGAGAGATAAAATATGTATAGAATATTATACAAAAGTGGAATTGCTTCAAAAACTCTTGGAGCTTCATAACATATTGTGAATAAAGTAATTTCCCACAATTCTGACAATAATATCTTCCACCATTCAACAATTGAGAACAATGTGTACCTTTTTGATAGCAATATTTAGCAGAAGAGCAGCAATAATTTCCAGCGGAGGAGGCCATCCGTGCAGCTCAGGGGGTTGACCATCGCTAGATTTGTCGATGAGGCCATCTGTGCAGTTCAGGGGGTTGACCGTCGCTAGATTTGTCGATAAGGCCCTTCCGGTTGTCCGAGACTACCAAAATTTGTGGCGGACAATCAATAGTTACCATGAGGTTGTCCGCTCGGACAACCACCTTTGTGAAGGATACTTTCACATTACATTATTATTTAAAGGCATTTATAATTCAAGTGACTGTCAGGGTTGAAAATTTTGATTACAGTGGTGAGCTTCTACTTGTTGGTTAACTAATGTTTTCAGAAAGTTGTGGGAACAGGCTGTGTTGTAGCTATATATTACTTGCGGACAATCTGAAATTTTAGCGGACAATTTGAAAATCTGACCCGATTGTCCGATGGACAACCTCATTTTTAGCTCCCGCCGTCACCGTAGGTGAGCGAAGGGAGCTATGGATTCTACCTCCGTTTTTTTTGGCCTCTTCTTTTGCCTATAACTTTGTGAGAAAATAAGCTGGGATAACAATTTTTGGTATGTGGGTTACTTCCAGGTGGCTAATGGACGGGTTAAAATATTTTTATCTGAATTCAATACGCAAGGTTGCAGAGGAGAAAATGATTATGTGACGGCGTTGGGCCGTTGGGCCGTCCGTAAACAATTCGTTTCCGGAGCATATCTCTGAAAGTACTTGTTCGATTGTCTTCAAATTTTACACACAACACCCCTAGGGGGTCTAGTTGTGCCTTTTGGGGTATTTGAACTTTGACCTACTTCTGGTTCAGAACTATGACCTATTTAGACGTTTTGACGCGCACTTCGTTTCCGGAGCAGATCTCGAAAAGTACTGGGCTGATGACAGTCATATTGCACATACATGTTCTCTAAGGTCCCTAGTTGTGCCTTTTCAGGTTTTTGGACCTTGACCTTGAAGTTGACCCAGCACTTTGACCTAATTTATAACATCGGTAAATCCGACTGAAAGATTTTGCGGAATATCATGAAAACCGCTCAAGATAGCTACACCATTACTATAAAACAAATTGTGAGGTTTCAGGAGAGGATGCATCTTGAAAAATTTGAAGTTGATAAAATTCAAAATGGCCGCCTATCAGCCATTATTCACCTCGACAGGCCTGATATTGTGGAATATCATGAAAACCGCTCAAGATATCTACACCATTACTATAAAACAAATTGTAAGGCTTCAGGAGAGGATGTATTTTGAAAAAATTCATTTTGTCAAAGTTCAAAATGGCCGCCAATCAGCCATTATTCACTTTCACATGGCCGTTATTTGATAAACCGTGCTAGATGGCTAGACAATTACTATAAAACAAAATGTGTGATTTCAGGAGTGGATGCATCTTGAAAAAAATCGACTCGATAAAATGCAAAATGGCCGCTTATCGGCCATTATTCACTTTCACATGACCGTTATTTGGTCAACCGTGCTAGATGGCTAGACCATTACTGTAAAACGAAATGTGAGATTTCAGATGAGGATGCATCTTGAAAAAAATTGACTTGATCAAATTTAAAATGGCCGCCTTTTCGGCCATTATTCATTTTCACATGGCTGATATTTGGTAAACCGTGCTAGATGGCTAGACCATTACCTGATTACTATAAAACAAAGTGTGAGTTTTCGGGGGAGGATGCACCCTGAAAATTTTTAACTTACGAATTCAAAATGGCCGACAATCAGCATTATTTACCTCGATAGGCCTGATATCAGGTAAACCATGCTAGATAGCTAGACCATTACTATAAAACAAAATGTGACGTTTCGAGAGAGGATGCCTTTTGAAAACTTTCGACTCAATCGAATTCAAAATGGCCGCCTATCGGCCACTATTTACTTTCACATTGCTGATATTTGGTAAACCGTGTTAGATAGCTGGACCATTACTATAAAACAAAATGTGAGATTACAAGAGAGGATGCATCTTGAAAAAGATTGACTCGATCAAATTCAAAATGGCCGCCTATCGGCCATTATTCACTTTCACATAGCCGGTTTTTAGTAACCGTACTAGATGGCTAGACCATTACTATAAAACAAAATGTGAGATTTCAGGAGAGGATGCATCTTGAAAAATTTTGACTTGATCAAATTCAAAATGGCCTCCTATCGGCCATTATTCACTTTGACATGGCCGATATTTGGTAAACCATGCTAGATAGCTAGACGATTACTATAGAATGAAATGTGAGATTTCAGCTGAAGATGCATCTTGAAAATTCTGACTCGATCAAATTCAAAATGGCCCCCTATCGGCCATTATTTACTTTCACATGCCCAATATTTTGCAAACTGTGTTAGATGTTAGTCCATTACTATAAAACAAAATTTGAGGTTTCGGGGAAGATGCACCCTAAGTTTTTAACTAATTTATATCGAATTCAAAATGACCGTAAATCAGCTATTAGTTAACTCGATTGGCCTGATATCGGGTAAACCATGCCAGATAGGTAGACCTTTACTGGGATACTGATTAGGATCATTAATTTCAATGGAGGTTTGCAATCTCTGACAGACTGTCTAGTTCTCATCTTACTCTTAGACTGGGCTTCTTAGACCTAGTTGTCTTGCGTCTTGATTTTTGACCTAGACTAGGACTACAATAATAACCCTATACAAAATTGCTGAAATCAAATTCTAATTCGGAGCGGGAGCTCCTGGACTTATGTTGTCTTGTTAACCCTTATTTCAAACGCTGATCTATCATGTCTATCATGGAATAATAGTTAAAATTATTCCGAAAAGTGAAATTTTTTACAAGGTGTCAAATATTTTGGCTTTGCTTTTTCCTTTAGTTTTTTTCAGGATATTTTTGGCCTCATGCCAGATGTCAAACTGGTGTTTAGTTCCCACGTAGCAGTCTTTCATCACTTAACCTGGCAAAAGAAATGAATGTAAATACTCATTATTTGGGTTTAAATTAGAAAACAACCTTGGGAAGATTTGAACAGACAAATAAATATAAGAAAGAAAAATATGTTTCAAAATTATCTTTTTTGGGTCAGTCTAATCCAATTTCAGTGTTTATAAAACACATGATTAATTGACACAGAAACCGTGTAATCTGGAAATAAGAAGCATTTAGTATTATAACTTCAGGGAAGAGCTGTGCAATTTTTCCATTTTATAAAAAAATTGGTAACCAATATTGGCAATAATCAAAAAAAAATTGTCTGAGCTTTGGGCCATTTTCTAACACAATAATTGGACCGACATAGGCTATATGTGATATTTTATTGGCTATTGCATTCTTTATATTCTTCCAATATACCTGAATGTGTCTGTCTGTCACAGTGTAGATACCTTAACAGCACTCTCTTCTACAACATCCATACACCTTCTTAGCCCTTCAGGTTCCATGGCATTAGAATTAGCAACCTGGCAACAAATTATTTTGATATTTTTGAATAAGTTATGTAAAAAAAAATATAAAAAATCATTTGAATTTTTACCCACTTTGGAGTTGTGGATCGCGACAACGAGACACAACTAGTAGGGGGGTCAACAATTTTGAAATATACTTGACTGATGTCACATGTTGACTTGAACAGTTTCAAAAGCAGGTATTTAATGTGCTGATAAAAACCAGCGGTTAAAGGGTTATAGTACTAAAATATAAAAATTATATAAATCATAGAGACCATGGTTCTTTTTTAAATCGTCATGAAATGTCTTAGTGAGGAGTTTCTGCTTCAATAAGCAGCCCTCGCCGAGGCGGGCTGCTTACTGTATTCCACACGGTCTGCCGCCGCCGCGTTATTTATAAGCCAGAGAGGATAGCGGAGCTGCGCGAAAGGCCACAGAGTTTCAGCAATAAATTGCACAGCGAAACCCAAGTCTCAAGCCGTCTGGGCATGTCTGGGGGTAGATCTCCTAGACATGCCCAGAACCCCTTATCGGGCGAGCGAAGGAAAACACTCTTAATAACCCACAATGCCCTATCACCCCCACCCTCACATCATCATCTGTACATCATTCATCTCATCAATTGACTACAACGTTTTTATCGTATCACAATGTCACTTAAAAGACCATTTGTGCCGAAAAGTGACGTAAAGCAATGATTTACTACTACTACATCTAGAAGCCAGGGAATTGCTGAAGGTTAAATTTAATAAATCTCTTGACCGCCTGTTCTTGTTCCATGGGAAAAGGTTCAGGTCATGACATATGAAATGTTCCAGAAAATATGTAGGACAATTTATTTAAAACTACATTGTAGTTTTTTCTTGTATTGAAGTAGAGTGTAGCTATAGGCCTAAGAGCCTTTTAAGTAAACTACATGGTAGTTATGTTATTTGGTTTAATAACATGAAACACGACGAACCTCTCGATCCAATCATATTGTTTCTATTTAATCCATGAATAACAATTTGTTTGCACAGAACATGTTTTTTAACTGAATGACTAATGCGAACATCATTGTGTTATCAGTTTGACCATTTTACACACAAAATATAGTGCTGTTTTTAAATTGCAAAGTCACTTAGATGGCCATACTGGCAAAAAAGTGACTTTAAACAACCCACTTACTTACTCAAATGTCACTGCTCCACATGAATCCTGGTAAGTTTTTATACATTCTTTATGCTGTAGATTCAGCAACAAGTTCAAGCTGGTATCGGCAACCAACAGATGGGAATTTGCGAGTAGAAACATGTTATTTATGCTGTTGAAACTAGTGCCGAAACGTGACGTTAACCATATTGTATTATACTATACTATGTTACTATTTACTTACTACCAATATATGTTTCCTGCACCAAAAGGAGAGATAAAATATGTATAGAATATTATACAAAAGTGGAATTGCTTCAAAATAAATAAAGTAATAATAATAATATAGTAATAAAGTAATTTCCCACAATTCTGACAATATCTTCCACCATTCAACAATTGAGAACAATGTGTACCTTTTTGATAGCAATATTTAGCAGAAGAGCAGAAATAATTTCCAGCGGATGAGGCCATCCGTGCAGTTCAGGGGGTTGACCGTCGCTAGATTTGTCGATGAGGCTATCCGTGCAGCTCAGGGGGTTGACCATCGCTAGATTTGTCGATGAGGCCATCCGTGCAGTTCAGGGGGTTGACCATCGCTAGATTTGTCGATGAGACCATCCGTGCAGTTCAGTATGGCTGGCCATCACCCTCATAAGTAAATGAACCTTCCGAGGATAATTAAAAACCTTCCTCGGATAATTAAAAACCTTCCCCGGACAATTAAAAACCTTCCGCAGAGAATTATAACCTTCTGCGGATAATTAAAAACCTTCCGCGGAAAGTTATAACCTTCCGCGGACAATTAAAAACCTTCCGCGGATAATTAAAAACCTCCCGCGGATAATTTAAAACCTTCCGCGGAAAATTAAAAACCTTCCCGGATAATTAAAAACTTTCCGCAGATAATTAAAACCTTCCGCGTATAATTAATTTTTAATTCTCCGTGGAAGGTTTTTAATTGTCCGCGGAAGGTTTTTAATTATCCGCGGAAGGTTTTTAATTGTCCGCGGAAGGTTTTTAATTATCCGCGGAAGGTTTTTAATTGTCCGCGGGAGGTTTTTTATTATCCGCTGAAGGTTTTTAATTGTCCGCGGAAGGTTTTTAATTATTCGCGGAAGGTTTTTAATTATTTGCGGAAGGTTTTTAATTGTCCGCGGAAGGTTATAACTCTCCGCGGAAGGTTTTTAATTATCCGCAGAAGGTTATAATTCTCCGCGGAAGGTTTTTAATTGTCCGGAGAAGGTTTTTAATTATCGGCGGAAGGTTTTTAATTATCCTCGGAAGGTTTATTTACTTATGAGGGTGATGCCCAACCATAGTCAAGGGGGTTGACCGTCGCTAGATTTGTCGATGAGGCCATCCGTGCAGTTCAGGAGGTTGACCATCGCTAGATTTGTCGATGAGGCCATCCGTGCAGTTCAGGAGGTTGACCATCGCTAGATTTGTCGATGAGGCCATCCGTGCAGTTCAGGGGGTTGACCATCGCTAGATTTGTCGATGAGGCCATCCGTGCAGTTCAGGGGGTTGACCGTTGCTAGTCATAAGAGACATAATACACTGGAATAGCTCCTTCTTGCGGGGCTTGTTGTGAATGGACTGGACTGTTTTTAACGTATTACAAGTCACTCAATAAAAAAATTAGTGCCGAAAAGTGATGTTCAACAATATTATACCATACTATACTATACTATGTTACTATTTACTTGCTACTGGCCGAAAAGTGAAGTAAAAAAGACATTTTACTTACTTTCTTTATAATATTTTCCAAGAATTTTTACCTTTGTTTCTCCCCCTTTGCAAGTAGCGGTGAAAACTTCTTTTAATTCACTATAACTTCGAATCATCCGAGGATTTATAAAAATGTGTGTATTTTTGTATGGAAAAAAATTTCTAATCTTAGATACGATATTTTGTAAAATCATACCGAGTGCAAATTTTATTTGAAAACTGACATTTTGTTGCGTATAAATTTGTTCCAAATGCTCTAAAATAGTCTCTTGTGATTGACCGTCACCCTCTACGGGATAATTGTACGTATGTTTATTACCATTTTTTCAGTATTATGATTTTCTTGAATTATGTACCTGTGGCGATTATACACTAGCTCAACTCTAGGGTACGTTCCACTCAACCATATTTTTGTCCACCTCCTGACATATGCATGTCGAGTCGATGGCCAGTTTTTATGCTGGTAAATAATTCGCCACAGGTACCACATTTGACTTTTCGCTGTTGTTGTTCTTGGTTTCTCAGGGAACAAACCTGCAGCAGAACGAATACTATTAGATTCGATTTTAATGTGTTTTGAATATTATAATAGCTGTAAATAGTACTTTACTTACCGAATGAGTACGTTTCAAATTTTGCAATTCTGTGAACTCTTTATGCGAGGTTCCGCACGTCTACAGATACAGAACAGTATTTATTTCACTGATTTCAATTATATGTACGTAGAATTCCTCAATGTAATTAAATATGACAGGATTTTAAAATTTCACTATAAATATAGAATATTATAAAATATATAATTACTCACTTTCATATGTTTTTGGAGATAAAAATCTCTGAGGAAGGTTTTGCCGCAGTGATTACAGTTGCGTCCAGTACTCGTATTCCTCACAGCTTCCTTGCTCGAGCAGAGTCGCTTGTGATACAACCCAATTGTTTACCAGGTTGTATCTATAACCAAAGCTTTTTTCACATGCTGTGCATTAATATGTACTTGTTGTGCTGCAGGCAGCGACATCGGCCTGAAGCACATCATGACCCTCGACTTTATCACCACAACGCCTGCACTCAAAAGTTTTTATACTCAATGGCTTGATATAATAATAATTCTTCAACTGGTTGAATGAAGACTGATTGCTTCACTGGATGACAGCTTCTTGTCTACTTACTACCAATATATGTTTCCTGCTCCAAAATCAGAGATAAAATATGTATAGATTATCATCTAAGATACATAATAAGCTGTAATAGCTCCTCCTTGCTGGATTTGTTGGTTGTCAGTGTTTCATCTAGGATTCAGAAGGGGCATGGTGCCACCTATTATTGGGGACACCTTATCATGCACACCGGGCACCCAGTTGACCCGGGTGGGCATTTCTAACACCCACCCTCCCAAATTAACCCTTTCAAGCCTGAATTTACCATTGTCATTTTCATCCACTGCAAGCCGCGAATTGCTGTCGCAATTCTCGACTTGTAGTGGATGAAGATGATTTGGTATGGATTAAAAATTAAAGAAAATTACCATGTATTGGTAAACCAGTTTCATGAAAATTTTCGTTCTAAAACCATTTGTTTTAGGAAAATTAGGTCTGTTTTCAGGGATGTAAAATGATGCTTTAATGCATCGTGGAGGTCTAAAGGGTTAAGGGTACAAACAGAATCGGTTAGATATGTAAACATGGCCAGTTATCCCCCCTAGATCCACAGGTCGTTCAGGTATTGCATCATAGGTGTGAATATATGACATCAGTGACGTCGGTGTTTTCTATTGTCATAATGACCGGGATGGGCTGATAGTTTAAAACAAAAGTTCAAAGAGGCACTTCACTGTCTGAATATTAGAATGACAACATGGGTGCACATGAAGGGCAACATGGGTGCACATGAAGGGCAACATGGCGCACAAGAGGGGCAACATGGCGCTCATGAAGGGCAACATGGCATTCACAAAAGGCAACATGATGCTGCGCCATGTTAGAACATTTGGCTAGATAACAAATGGGTTGTGACCTAGAATTTTTTTTAGCTTATTGCAAGATAATGGAATTTGTAGTTTTTTAACATATTAGCTCTAGTGCGAACATTGCTACTATCAGTTAGAATTTTCTACCTATAACTTTTATAACATGTTTAAATGATAAGGGTCTGTTGTATTTATTGAGATTCTTGGAAAATGCAATTTATTGAAGTATAGAGCGAGTTTTAGTCGCGTTGTGGGTGAAATGTTGACAGGCCGAGTGAGCATGGAAATCATTCGTTCTCTTGGCGGTGGATTTAGCAATGTGAAGGTGAAATAATTTCCTACAATTCTGACAATAATATCTCCCACTATTTATCAATCAGCAAGAATGTTTGAGTGTTGCTGATTATGAGGAATTTTAAAATGGTTCTGAAAGAGACATAATTAGCTGTAGCAGTTTAGCCTTTCTGTGTTTGTTGTGACCTAGAAAGTATAAATATAAAATAAACTTTATTGAAAGATCATGCACTGATTGACAGATCACCAAAATGTTAAAATCCACCCGATGCCTTCAATAACAATACACAACAAAATAGAAACTAATTTAGATTATCAAACAGCTTAGAAGGAGGTTTAAAGTGTCCAATTTCCGAAGTCAGTGAAGCTTGAAGAATTTACGACACCCCCGGTTTCAAACTCCTAACAGGAAACCGTATAAAGTCTCCATCTCTTGTCCAGCCCCATTCAGTTGGATCTGGCAAGTTTGGATTGGCAAGCAATATTTCCCCCCATACATGCCTAGCATTAGTAGTGAAATAAACTAATTAAAGGGTATTTGTTCACAACCAAATAGCAAACTAATTTTGATTCTAAAACAGCTTAAAAAGAGGTTTAAAGTGTCCAATTTCCGAAGTCAGTAAAGCTTGACGAATTTACGACACCGACCAAAAAGACCTTGAATTCACAAGCATTTACTTAGCCAAATTAAATTGCTTGTGTAACATTGACCATAATATAATGATCATATATATTGACTACAAGCCTCATCTCCAGTAATTCACATTTGCCAAGGAAGTGCTCAGCTACATAAAATTAAATCAATCACACAGGTCATAAAAAAATAGCTGAAGTGTTTTAAGTTTTTTTGTTTTTGTATGGTTTTGTCCGCTGCAGTGTGTGTCTGCCACATTCATACCTTGTCACCCGTTAAACAACATTCTTACGTATACTTACCATGTGTTTCCCGCTCCAAAACCAGAGATAAAGTAATTATTATTATAAATAGTAGCAAAAAAGACACTCTGGAAAGCATAGAAATAATCACAGTAGTTTAGCCACACCTTGTGGTGTCTCTGCTATGGCCTACTTCTTGTTTGTTCCATTCATCCCCCTGATTAATGAATGCAGAATCGCAAGACAACTTCAATAAAAATAAAAAATAATCCATCTGGTCTCAGTCCGCAAATCCAGAGCGTGATTGTGCATGGATCACTCGATTGGAAATCGCATGTCCAAGCTGGTGGTGGTCAGAGAGCCTTTACATCCACCCTGCCGATTCATGCATCACCTTCTGATGTTGTCAGTCTTCTGAACTTGCTTGGTTTACGCCTGACCACGGTAGATAATCTTCGGTTTCCCTTGGGTGGTTCTTGCAATCTCCATTCTGCTTCTACCTGGCTGTCTGACTGATCTGATCAGACTGCCGCGCAGCACCCAAGGTGCCCAATTGTCACCGTACCAACTGTCTGATTGCCTCACTGGGTGGCGCCAGCTTGTGTGGGTGGCAGATAGTCATGCACCTCATTTGTTGCCCTATTTATGCTGTTATAGACATTTTTATACTCATTACACCTGCACTGCAACGCGTCATCAAACTTGCTACATATAGGTACCAGGAGCACAGTCAGATTATCATCAAACTTCTTAAACTGAATATTTTAGTGAAAACATGCTGTTATTAGTTTGGTCTTTGACTTGAACACTTCTACTATTCATATCAGGAGATTGTTATACTATGAATTGTCATACTGCCCGAAAAAGTGAAGTTGAAAAGTCATTTTACTTACTAGCACAAATCCAAAAGAAATATCCTGGAAGTGCATCTGTGTTAACATCCTGTTTGTTACATTAATAGCTACTGACTGTAATGCACACATCCACTGTTATTTGGATTTTCAGCTTTTTTTTACAGTAATTATACTTTGAGTGGAAACAGTGCTGGTTTTGTGTTGATACATTCCACACTAAACCCGCACTGTTTTGATTCTCAATACATATTTATACAACTTACGTTCTATTTCTGTACCGTTGAACCGCAAGTTCTCACCAGGCATGTAGACCCAGGTTGGAACCCCCAGCGACCGCTGGCTTCAGTGGAAGCTGGGGTGCATGTGGACTACTTGTTGTAACTACTTTGGATTTCTGTGTAGATTTCCTGCTACCTGAGTTTATTAATAGTTAAGTTAAGCAGCAATTTTACTTACTGCTCTTCTTTGATATAAACTAAATTATTGCTGCAGAGTTCAATTTAATAAACCTTCTGACATCTTGCTCCTTTTCTGGGGAGACAAGATGCAAATCTCATTCTTCATCTACAGATTGCACTTGATGTATATTTGGGGGGGGATGGGTGTTTTATATTAATGTATATTTGAAGACTTTATCAGTGAAGTTAAGCAAGGATTTTAACCCTTTTGCAAACATCATATCCATCCAAGAACCAAATTATGACTGCAGAATTAAATTTATTAAATCTTCTCACATTTTTTTCTTTTTATGTAGGGATAGATGGAAATCTCATTTTTTATCTATAGATTGCAATTACCCAAGTGCTGAAATATTTTTGCATAAACCATGGAGACCAAAGGGTTATTTTCAACTTAAAGGCGTCATAAATGTCTTAGTTAGCTCTTTCTGCTTAATTTGAATACCTGTATGTTATGGGTCTACAGCCATTATAAATATTGTTACTCTTACAGTGGGGGGGGGATGGGTGTCACCTCCGCGTGGTCCCCCCTGGGCAACTTCTTAGAAGGCCAAGCACACCCAAACGTTTTTGCCTTTCATCGAACCAGTTTTTTCTATTTTTGTGACTTGAAGTTGTTTGTGTTTGCTTCCCGGTGTTTTAGGGTTTTTCACTGAGGTTGTTATGTTTATTTTCGAATAGTTTTCAGTTCAAATTCTTTATATATTCTCTATATATTCATATTTATATATTTTAGATATTTTTTCATTGCACTTGTGGTGCCTTACAGTGCTCTCACGGATTATGATCACTCTGTCGTGCTAACTCTCGATGACAGACCCGATCCCCAGCTGTGGGGGCATTGTAGGTCTACTCATAATTCCTCTATGATTTTTTTTTTTTGTGTTTGCAGTGGTTTCTCTTTGGTATCCTGACGATGGATGGGATGTCCGAAAGAAACCATTGCCATATAATTATTTTTTCACTTCATTGTTTTAAAGGTTTCTCTGTGGCATCCTGGCGGATAATGCAGCATGTCATAGAGAAGCCATTGCCGTACAATTAGCCTGTGGTGACTTACGGTGTCCTCACAGTTCGTGATCGCTCTGTGATGTTCTTCAATATCACAGACCTTATTACCAACTGTGGGGGCACTGTAAGTCTTTAATTTTTGAGAATTTTTTGTGGTTTAATGATTTCTCTGGCCATACTGGCCGAAAAGTGAAGTAAAGAAGACATTTTACTTACTTACTTAATGGTTTCTCTGTTCATTGTTTATGTCATTCATATTTATGTCTAAATGGGTTTACTTTTTTTATTATAGTATATAGTATTATAGTGTATATTATATATTTGTTTTGACAATGACACTGTTTTGACTTAGACTTGTAGTTTTTACACAATCACTCCAATTTCATGGAGATATAGAGACTTGAAAAGTCGTTCATTTTATAATTACTTCATATTTTACATTATTTATACTGATATTTTTATACTCATTAAACTGTGTTGTAGTGCAGGCGCTACAACATGTCATCAGACTCGTTACATATAGGTGCCAGGAGCATCGTCATCTTATCATATCAAACACTTTAAACTGAATATTTTAGTACGAACATGCTTTTATTAGCTTTGTCTTTCCTTTACTACTTTAACTATACAATATGGGATATTGTAATACCTGGAATTTTCACTTAAATGGCCATACTGGCCGAAAAGTGAAGTAAAGCAAATATTTTACTTGCTTACTTACTATTTCACCTTCTCAAATATTGTTCTCCAAATCTACGACATCCCCGAAGTAATGTGTGATGCATCCTGATTTATTCGTTCCTGGAATCATTAGTGTATTTCTTTTGCGGATTGTGGCAGATTGCGCATGCTTTGTCGAGATTGGTGAGGAGGATAATATTTGGTTCGAC
This sequence comes from Flabesymbios commensalis, assembly GCA_964017125.1. Classification (NCBI taxonomy): domain Eukaryota; kingdom Metazoa; phylum Annelida; class Polychaeta; order Terebellida; family Flabelligeridae; genus Flabesymbios; species Flabesymbios commensalis. Next base: position 77,206,629 of record OZ024913.1, on the reverse strand, counting down.
ACCACGTACCTTGAAACCGTATATATATACAGGCCTAGCAGGACAAGTGTTAAATCATCATATTTTTATAACGCAAAATATAATGCAGTTGCAAAGTCACTTAAATTGCGCAGTGGCTGAGTGATGTTAAGCAAGTGATGTTTAGCAACATTCTTACTTTTAATATGTGAATGCGATTTTGCATGGCAAACACACCCTTACACACCGGCGTCGGCGTTAACATTTACTTGTGGGCGCGATAACTTGAAAAGTTTTTTATGTTTCCTTCCCAAATTTGTTTTGCATGTTACTAATGACCACTTCTCGGACAAGTTCAATAATGGTTGAAAAAAAATTCAAAATGGCCGACTTATTGCGATTTTTCACCTTTTACGTCAATAATTTGACCTTGTGGGCGCGATAACTTGAAAAGTTTTTCACGTATCCTTTTCAAATTTGTTATGCATGTTACTAATGACCAGTTCTCGGACAAGTTCAATAATGGCCGAAAAAAAAAAAAAAATGGCCGATTTATTGCGATTTTTCACATTTTACGTCAATAATTTGACCTTGTGGGCGCGATAACTTGAAAAAATTTTCACATATCCTTTTCAAATTTGTTATGCATGTTACTAATGACCAGTTCTCGGACAAGTTCAATAATGGCCGAAAAAAAAAAAAAAATGGCCGATTTATTGCGATTTTTCACATTTTACGTCAATAATTTGACCTTGTGGGCGCGATAAGTTGAAAAGTTTTTCACATATCCTCTTCAAATTGGGTATGCATGTTACTAATAAGTAGTTCTTGGACAAGTTCAATAATGGCCGAAAAAAAAAAAAAAGGCCGATTAATTGCGATTTTTCACATTTTACGTCTATAATTCGACCTTGTGGGCGCGAAAACTTGAAAAGTTTTCCACATATTCTCTTCAAATTTGTTATGTATGTTACTTATAAGTAGTTCTTGGACAAGTTTAATAATGGCTGAAAAAAAAAAAAAAATGGCCGATTTATTGCGATTTTTCTCATTTTACGTCAATAATTTGACCCTGTGGGCGCGATAACTTGAAAAGTTTTTCACATATTCTCTTCAAATTTGTTATGTATGTTACTTATAAGTAGTTCTTGGACAAGTTCAATAATGGCTGAAAAAAAAAAAAAATGGCTGATTTATTGTGATTTTTCTCATTTTACGTCAATAATTTGACCTTGTGGGCGCGATAACTTGAAAAGTTTTTCTAGTATCCTCTTCAAATTTGTTATGCATGTTACTAATAAGTAGTTCTTGGACAAGTTCAATAATGGATGAAAAAGAATTCAAAATGGCTGATTAATTGTCATTTTTCGCATTTTACGTCAATAATTTGACCTTGTGGCTGCAATAATGACTTCAAGTTCAATAATGGCGGCGGGCTATTGTCGAGTGTGCTCTTGTTTAATTCTTTTAATGCCGGGCTCGACTTTAGACAGTAGACGTCAGTTTCTGACTTCTAATGTCGATTCCTGCACTGATAGGGTTAATACCTCGCATATCAATACCATTGTATTTTACACTTATTGATTGAATTATTGTTTATAAAACCTCTATCGTTCGAGTGAAGGAAAACACTTAATAATCCACTAACTATGCCTTATCATCCAACCCACATGTCATCATCTCATCCACAGATTGCACTTTTGCATTGCAGTCGAAAAAACATTATTTTACTGCTACTACTACTACTACTGCTGCTACTACTGGCCGAATAGTACCTTTAACCCTTAGAGCGCCGGGATCGACTGTAGGCATCAGGATTCGACATCTGTAGATGTCAGATTATGACGTCTAACGTCAATCCCTGCACTGTGAAAGTGGAAATATTAATAATGGTTGTAAACTCTTAACATAGGTATTCAAATGAAGCGGAATGAGCTAACAAAAGCATTTATGATGATTTCAAATTAAAAATAAACCTTTGGTTTCTTGGTTTGTATAAAAATATTTGAGCGCTTTAAGGGTTAAGACTTAAATGTACTTACAGAGTCAGTTATCCTGCTACAGCCTCGTAACATTCATTTCTTTAACAGAATGACTCAAGTGCGAACAATATTGTTATCTGATTGAGCTTCTTATCATACTTTTATTACAGAAAATATGATGTTGTTTTTAACTTGCAAAGTGTCTTAAATGGCCATACCGGCTGAAAGTGATAAAAACAACTTACTTACGTATTCATCGCTTCCTGGAATCATCAACACATTTCTATGATGGTTGTCACCTCTCTTGGCAACTTTATTGAATTTAAAATAAAAAAATGTATCAAATAGATGTTTTCATTGTTAGCGATGGTCAATGGGTACGAAACGAAACATGGTAAACACTAGAAGGAAAATGGAGAGTAGACAAACCTGACACTTCCTCAAACCTCTGGAATGGATTCCCTCTGACATTTCACGACCTTGGCAGGCCTTACATATAGCTCTCAGTTTTGTGTTCCCAGTTATTTGTGTGTCAGTATGGGGCCTTGCAAATAAGTATTTGTGTGTGCAGGCACTGCAACATGTCATCAAACTCAAACATATAACTGCCAGCAGCCCCATCATAATCTCATCAAACTCTTTAAACTGAATATTGTAGTGCGAACTTGCTGTTATTAGTTTGGTCTTTTTACATTACCACTTATACTTGATCTTTCACACGAATGGAACGCCAAAGAGATGACGTTGTCTTATGCAGGGCCAGAATTGGCCATGTTATTTCACAAACGGGTATTTATTGAGAGGAGAATTGCCACATATGTGCTGCAATACTCGTCTCACTGTAAGACATGTCCTTCTTAGCTGTGCGAAATATGCACACATCAGAAGGAACTATTTTTCGTTTAATTCCCCATTTGAACTATTTAGGGACACCCCTGCAGGTTTTGTTATTCAGTTTCTACGGGAATGTAACCTCTATTATATGTTTTAATTATTAAACTTAGACTTGTAGTTTTTACGCAATCACTCCAATTTTATGGAGATATATGGACTTGATAAATCGTTCATTTTATAATCACTTCATATTATACATTATTATGCTAACATTTTTATACTCATTTAACTGTTTGTATTGCAGGCGCTACATCATGTCATCATACTCATTACATATAGATGCCAGGAGCTTCATCATATTTTCATATCAAACTTTATAAACTGAATATTTCAGTGCGCACATGCTGTTATTAGATTTGTCTTTTCTTTACCACTTTTACTATACAATATGGGATATTGTAAAACTAGAAATTTTCACCTGAATGGCCATACTGGCCGAAAAGTGAAGTAAAAAAAGACATTTCACTTACTAACGTACCACTTATACTATAGGAGATAATCTCAGATTGTTCTACTATGAATTGTCACTTAAATGGTCATACTGGCCGAAAAGTGAATTTGAAAAGCCATTTTATTTACTTACGGCAATAGACTGTCCCCACACTGAGTCGGTTAAGTTTGTTTCAAAGCAGGGTTGCCGGGACATTAAAAAACTGCATAATGAAATAGATGCCTTGGAAAAATATATCATTTTCCAAATTCCACAAAAATTTACAAACCGACCCAATTTTTTCTTTTTTATGGGAAACAAACAATAATTTTGGGGTCTATACTTAAGCTGAACTGTATTTTTTTTTCATTACAGAGCAGTATCTGTCTTCACTGAACCAGAATTATGGGAACAGCATCAATATCAACATCCTAGGGGCCGACAACCCTACACACTCAGCCGGCAAACCTACACACTCAAAGCCTGTAAAACTCGGCACTGGGCTTCCTCAGAAAGTAGACTGGTGAGTGATTTTACCACTTCCAGGATATATTGACCCAATGCTGGTTTAATGCTTGCCCAACATCACAGATTCTGGGCCAAAATTAAAGCATAATTGTTTGCTGGATTGCTTGTACATGTACCGGTATATAATCAAAAAAAAATTATTTTGAAAAATCGATATCAGAAGGAAGTATCCTTGGTTTGTTTATGGACACTCCTGCTGGAATCGGTATGCAGTTGCAGCCTATAGTTATTTTGATGAATTTAATTGTTTTATCCATTTCAATCTATCATACTGGACATTAGTCCCCATCTACTGTGTTTCTGTGTATCTCATATATTCCTTGTAAAGCGATCCGCGATGCCCTAGTCAATATTTTTTACTTGGTTTCTCTCTTAGCCTTACAGCTCTGAAATATGTGTGTATAAGCCATGGAGACCAAAGGGTTTTTTCAATTTGAAATCATCATAAATGCCTTAGCTATGTCTTTTTGCTTCATTCAAATACCTATGTTACAGGTCTTTTGGTTGCTCTGATTTCTTTGCCATGGTTCTCACCATGGTACAGCAGGCAGACACGAACATTGTCATCTCTAGTGACAATTAATTAACTTTTATTTTAATTAGGTTTAACATTTTTATATTGTAATGTATACTTATTTCACTTGTCAGAAGACAGGATGTTTATATGTGCAATTGTGCAACATATAGTATTTTTCACTTGTGAAGCTTGATATATAATGTTGTGATATATAATTTTGTTTAGTTGTATCTATCATTATTACAGGAGAAAAAAGGGGAAAGTGACAGAAGTAAAAAATCAAAAATCTTGTGGTGGATGCTGGTAAGTAAACCCTTGAAGCGCTGAATTCTTTTTGTAAAATCCATGGAGACCAAATAGTTTTCTTCATTTTGAAATCATCATAAATGTCTCAAGATAAGATAAGATAAGATTTATTTTAAGTCGCACATAAAAACATATAACATTAGCTCTAACGAGCTAGTACAAGCGACATATAAAATAAAACAATAAATATAACAGCTAAAACAAACAGGTTGGCTGGCAGGAAGTCATTATGAAATGTAAAAAAAAAATATATATATATTACGGATTATATAGACAAATAAAAAAAAAACAAATATTGTAAATGAGAAACATATATTGTTAAAAGTTACATAATCCATTTTGGCACATAAAAGTAGATTACCCGATTTTATAAAAAACTCATGATGTATATGAAAAAAAAATAAAATTATATGGCTACGTAGTTAGCTCTTTCTGATTCATTTGAATACCTATGTTATGGGTCTACTGCCATTAGAAATATTTTTTCTCTTACAGTGCGGGTATGGACTTTTGACGTCTGTAGACGTCAGATTCTGAAGACTAAAGTCGATCCCGGCGCTGTAAGGATTAACCCTTATCCTGCTGATCACAACTATTGTTATTTTAATCTGTTTAACAAACCAATCAGATCACAAATGTTGAGAATAAAATGGGTATCTAAACATCAAGATTTGCAGATATTTTGTACTCAAATTAAACAAATATAGCCCCTTGAAGTCATGGTAGCGAGTCACAACTTCCAAGTGGTTGAAAATTTAAATAAATCAACAGGACTTAAAACCTTTCAGTGTTAAAATATTATTATGTAAACCAAGAGAACAACGTTTTTTTTCTATTTTATATCATCATAAATGTCTAAAACATTTTATCAGCCGATTAAACCCCTGTTAGTGAAGATGAAATGAGTATTTGAACATCATGATTTGAGATTTTAGTTTGAGATATTTTACTGGGCTATTTGTAAAATTACCACATTTTTCTCGGATTTTTGGAATTTTTTCAATTTGACAAGACCCCTTAGCAAGGTACAAAAGTGATATTAATCACACCTTTCACTAACCTCCCAAGTTTAACTAATGTGTAGTTTTGGTCCCAATGTCTTGTGACTGTGGCCCAACATCACAACATCGTTCAACATATTGGAGGTTGCTGAGTCAGCTTTTAAATTGAGTGGAAATATAACTTTTTACTGATTTTGTTTTATTTCTAGGGCATTTAGCACGGTAGAAGCGGTGGAGAGTTCCTACGCCAGCAAATACAATGATTTTGTTTTATTTCTAGGGCATTTAGCACGGTAGAAGCGGTGGAGAGCTCCTACGCCATCAAATACAATGATTTTGTTTTATTTGTAGGGCATTTAGCACGGTAGAAGCGGTGGAGAGTTCCTACGCCATCAAATACAATGAGTTACGATCCCTCAGTCCACAGGAGGTCATTGACTGCTCATACCAGTATCATAAGTATCTGCAAGGCTGTAAAGGTGGCGACACATGGATTGCACTCGACTGGATGGTCCAGGTAAACTAGCTCTTAACCCTTTCTGTGCTAGGCCGGTATATATTGATAAAAAAATGTAGATCTGGTAATTCTCGTGTATTTAGATTTTCGTGAATTTGTTATTTTGTGACTTTTCACGAAGTCTAGAATTCACGAATTATCAATTTCAATGATAGAAAGCACTATTATAATATTGATTTCGCTAGATTCTTAAATTCGTGAATTTTGCCTCCTTGTGAAATTTCCAAAAATTAAAACCTCGCGAATATTATTACCAGATCTACAGTAGTTTATCAAATAATTACCTTTTTTGATATCTATTTTTCCTTACTCTTAACCAGCTCAGCCATACTATAATTGTTTTTATACGTTTTATTACGCAATCAGGTCATTGTTATTTCGAACATAATGAGCATTTAAATAACAAGATTTGTAAATGTTTGGTCATAAATTAAACCAATAATTTTCACTCGCGTGAAGTTGTGGGTCGCTTTAGCGAGACACAACGTCAAGTGGGTGAGAATTTAAATTGTTTAACCCTTTCAGCGCGGGGACCGTCTTCAGACGTCAGAATTTGACGTCTACATGACGTCTAAATAAGATCCTGCACTGTGAGAGTGAAACTATTAATAATGGCCGTAGACTCATAACATAGGAATTAAAATGAATTTGGAAGAGCTTAGACATTTATAATGATTTCATATTGAAAAAACCCTGTTATCAACATGGTTTAGACAAAAGCGCTTTAAGGGTTCTTCTAGCTTCAAATCAGATAAAATGAAATTGATCAAATAGTTTGCCACAACTCATCAAAATATTTAATTTGTAATATATCTGTTATTATACATACTTTTCATTATTTGAAACTGGAAATTGTCTCAAGAACTCCAGCTTGAAATACAAGTGACAAAGTAATATTTCAGCACGACAAGGTTTTAGAAGTAACCTTCAATATTTCTTTCAATTCCAATTTCTGATAGGCACTTGACTTTTACTTCTGATTGTTCAGTTTCTTATCTGAATATTTTATTTGCTAGATATCTATGCAGCAAAAGGGTTAAATGCCGATCATGACTATCTATTCTTACTTACTTACAGAACAAAGTGCCACTGGTTGGAGAGAAGAAGTATCCTTTGACAGACACACAACAGGCTTGTGATCTCCAATTTAACCATACTCAGGGCATTACTTTGACAAAATACAGTAGATACAGGTATGTTTTAGAGGTAGGAGCTAATAAATTTAAATTTTTAGTCACTTGAAGTTGTTTATTGTGACCGCTATCCACAATGTCAAGTGACTTAACATTAGTTGAATTTGCTAAGTTTAAGTAGAAATGTAAATGAATATGGCTAATTTTCTACATATTTAATTTGTAAAAGCTGGCTTTATAATCATTAATTTAATAGATATTTAATTTTAAAAAGCTTGCTTCATAAGCTTCTTAACACCAGTTCTCGAATGGTTAATGAGTTGCTGGTTAATTTAATGTGAACATTATAATCATCTGTCAAATCACATCTTAGCTGAAAGGTGACATCTGGCAGTACAGACTATTTTTTGAACAACTAAATAACAGTTTTCACAAAAGTTCATTATTGCTGATTTATCTCATCAATTTCACATCAGGGGCGTAATTACTTGAAACGTTTCTTGTGTATCCTGTTCAAATTTGTACTGCATGTTGCTAGTCACCGGTTCTCGGACAAGTTCAATAATATAGGATCCGACTGGCGCCGATGGATCATTCGGTTCGGTTGTGGCTAAAAACTCAGAGGTAGGCCTACTGGGTTCGAATCCCGGCTGGGTCAGATATTCAAGCAGCCCTAGCTGAGGCGGGCTGCTTACTTTATTCCACACAGTCCGCCGCCGACGCAGTTATTTGTTTTCAAGAAAGCTACTAATCTATCAACTTCTGTTTCCTCATACTTCACATAGCCATCACATACCACTGGGGAATTGTTTTGGTGACTTTTTGATGCCCATATCATCAACCCTTTAATTACTATGGCCATTAACGAAGAAAAGCTCGCTAGCAGGTTTCAGGAAAAAGTTTTCATCAGATCCTTTTTTACTGTGGCAAATATGTTCAGCTATGTCAGCCAATGACCTGATTAACTTTTGGGAGCAGACAATTTCAAAATAGCCGTTTAGTGGCCATTTTGAATTTTATTAATTTACTCAGCTCAAAAAAAATGCAAAATAGCTGGACCATGAATATAAAACAAAATGTATTGTCTCAAACAAGGATAACCCATGACAATTTTCGCAGTTATAAAATCGAAAATGGCCGCCAGTCGGCCATTTAATTTTTTTTTTCCATTATCTCGGAAATCTTGCATGATAGCTGATCTATGAACTTCTGCTTCCTCATACTCCACATAGCCATCAGATAACACCAGGTAATTTTTGGTGACATTTTGATTCCCATATTATTCATATCATCAACCCTTTAATTACTATGACCACTAATGAAGAAAAGCTCGTTAGCGCGTTTCAGGAAAAAGTTTCCATCAGATCTTCTTTTAGTTTGGCAAAGATGTTCAGCTATGTCAGCCAATGACCTGATTACCTTTCGGGAGCAAACAATTTCAAAATGTCCGTTTAGTGGCCATTTTGAATTTTAATAATTTTGTGATATTTACTTAACTAAAAAAAAAGCTAAATAAAATAGCTGGACCATGAATATAAAACGAAATGTAATGTCTCGCACAAGAATAACCCATGAAAAATTTTGCAGTTATAAATATTTTTTTTTTTTCTTGTCATCGGGCTTGTGTATATACAGTGCTCCAAATTGTTCAAAAGCCTGGAGTGTGCTGTGCTGTTTATGGTAGTGTGCACTATAAGGAACCCTTGAAGTCATTCGAAAAGAGTAGGGCATTGTCCCGACTTCGGGCTTCCTTCTGTCGCGATATTGCCACGATTGTGCAGATTGTGTTGTATATGTGTTGTGTAGATTCTTGTTGAAGGAGCAGCAGATGTTGGCAGAGCTGGTTAAAAGACCTCTTGTCGTCTCTGTGGACGCTCATAACTGGAACAACTACCTGGGAGGCATTATACAGTATCACTGCGGTACTGCCGTCAATCATGCTGTGATAGTCGTCGGCTATGATCTCACAGGTAGGTTTAGTAGTAGTACATGTACTTTAAACCTTTTATCTTGATCAAATTTTCATCCACTTTCATCCACAAGTTGTCTCGCTGATGTGACCCGCAATTTTAAGTGGATGAAAATTATTATTTATTAATTATATTATTAACCCTTACAGTGTCATGACCAACATTAGTCGTCACGTCAGTTCTGACATCTAAAGTCTATCATCACACTGTGAGAGTCAAAATATTTTTAATGGCCGTTGACCCTAAACATACGTATTCAAATGAACTGTAAAAGATCTAACTGAGACATCTATGATGATTTCAAATTTTAAACAAAAACCTTTGGTCTCCATGGTTTATATAGAATTATCTCCACAGCAGTTAAATTTCACAATAATGCTACATACTGCTGAACAGTCCTTTAATTATTATAGTGGTATTGAAACAACCCTCATTAGTACATTTGAGGAAACATTTTCTCCAAATATTTTAAATTTGGTACATATGTTCAACAATTTCAGGCTATGGCCTACCTGCTACTCTTGTGAGCAAACAAGTTTAATATTATGTCGGGCATGCATTATACCAAAATATGAGGTTTCACAACAGAACATTTGCTAAAATAAAATTTAAAATTAAGGATCTACATCCATTTGAACCCAGTTTTCTCATTAACCCAAAGGCAGTATTATAAAACGATGGTGCTCGTGCATGTATATGGATAAAACCATAAAAATATTTACACATGAAAAATACAAAATTTATGATTGGTGATACCACCCAACAACTCTTTCTAGCTAAAATTGTTATTTTTTTTAAACTATTTGTATTCTATTCTGACGATCCAATGTGTTTTTTCAGGACCAGTGCCTTATTACATTGTCAAAAACTCCTGGGGTGAAGATTTTGGTCATTTTGGCTACATCTACATTAAAGCTGGTAGCAATGTTTGTGGTAAGGCTAATCATTATCCATCTGCTTAGATTAATTGCTTTTACGTATTTCTTTTACTTTTTCAAAAAAACTAGTCAATGTTCAAACATATTAATTTATTGTGCATTCTAGATATAATTGGGGTAGATTATTGGCGTAAGATTCTACAGTCGATACCTGCACTTAGCCCTTAAAGCGCTGAATTAATTTGTAAAAAAAACATCACAACCAAAGGGATTTTTTCAATTTGAAATCATCATAAATGTCTTAGTTAGCTCTTTCCGATTCATTTGAATACCTATGTTATGGGTCTAAGATCATTAGAAATATGTTTTCTCTTACAGTCTACAGACGTCAGATTCTGACGACTAAAGTTGATCCCCGCGCTGTAAGGGTTAAAGAGTAGACCTATAACATAAGTATTCAAATGAAGCGGAAAGAGCTGACTAGACATGTATGCTGATTTCAAATTGAATATAACTATTTGTCCTCTTGGTTGTATATAAAAATATTTCAATGGTTAAAGGTCACTGCACATTTAAAGTTTAAAGATTATTATTTATTTTTGTTGCAGGTATCGCTAGTGAGGTGGCAGCAGTGGATGAACTTGGTGTAGTCAACGCAAAAGAGAAAAAACACACTGAATGATTTATGTCTCCACAATGAGTTCATGTCTCAAAAATATCCCGGTGAAATCTCGTATCGTCTCATTTGTCTTCAAGGGTCGTATCTGACAATAAACTAGCAGATAAATTCAATAAAGAATGCATTTAAAATATATATTTAACACACTTGAGAACAAGTCTCGCTAACCCGACTTGCAACTTGAAGTGGATGAAAATTACTCACTTATGTTCAATTTGAATCGCAACATAATTATAAAGCTCATGTCCCCTTCAATTTTCATGTTTGGTGTAGAAAAAAATATTACTTAAAATTAGGATTATTTTATTCCCATTAGAAAAGTTAGGATAAATCTTAACTTTTCTAATGAAAATAAGAGAAAGTTAAGATAATTTCATAATTGAAGGAAAAAAAATGGTTGAACATGTGATTAGTGCTTAACCCTTTAAGCGCCGGTCCCGATTATATTTGGTTTCCACATGTTTTATCACCACAATAATTACGAACTTTTAAACATGTGAAACGTGACATCAATCAGCAAGATTTGAAAATAATTGACCTTTATTTTGTCAAATCTTTATATTTTCACTCACTTGAAGTTGGTGATCGCGTCAGCGACACACAACTTCAAGTGGGTGAATATTACAATTGAAATAATACAGTGGTAAAGTGACTTAAAATGATATTTTTATATACGTCTTGCATATTTAGCATATTTTTGTAATATATTTATATATTATAGGCCTTTTGGCTTTTATAGCACATATTTTCAATGCATTTATCAATGTTTCTTTTGTGTGATATAAAACAGCAAATGATAATGAAATGTTGATATTATTCACAAAATATGCCATATGAAGCAGCTCCATATGATACTTTCATGATCGTGATATTTTGTTTTCATGAAACTCTTTTGTTCAAAAGTAACCACAATGTTTTAATTAATTTTCATAAAAGCACACGTTTGTTTTGTTAATTGTTTTGTTTAATGTGTGTTTGTATTACGTGCCATGAATTCCATGATGATCTAATTTTGTTTGTTAATACATAATTTTCTTTACATTTCTTCTTGTTATAATTTAACGCGTCATGTTGTTCATTCAAATCGCCTGTCCGTTATCATTTCTTTTTCAATGCTATTTTTCGTTTGTAAAGCCACTTCGCGTTTCTCTAATCATACTCTTGACATGTAGCTCCCATCAAAATGGTATCTTAAGCAGATTGCAAATAAAATGCGCGAACATAATGTGTTAAAACTTGATAATAGAAAAAGAAAATATATTTGTTATTATATTTTAATTGATTAATTACAGAAATCATATAGAATACGGTAGTAACAAACATGGTGCAATTCATCGTTTAATTCAACCGATTTTTTTATTTTCACACCTTTAAATATTCTTTACATTTCCCAACGAATAGTAGTGTCTCAACTGACACGAAACATTAAAACTACGCTGGTCTTTAACCACTGCACCAGGGCTCCCGCCATCACAAGCTCACGAAAAAAAACCATAACCATTTCATTTAAGGAAAATACATGTGTTACGCAGATTCTAGCCGGTATTGCTATGTCAGTTGTTAAATATCAACGTCACACGCAAATTGTATTACGATTTGGGAAAATATTAATGCAATGGGACTCCGATTACTTCAAAGATCTATCGATAAGCCGTAATTCTAATTGATGTTGTGAAGTATTAAGTTATTTAGATTGTATGATCACGTCTCAGATCTTATGTAGGCTCTAAAATGTCTCGAGAACTTTCAAATTCTAAATGATTAAATTAAGTAGATAAAAACCTAATTACTCAACTATTGTGTAATAAAGAAAACACTAAACGCATCAGATGTATGTGAAATCTGCTGTCAAAACCCAAACGTAGTTTAATGGCACTGTTTGTAATAGCCATTAAAAATAAAAATTGGATGTTTAGAGAAAGTTTGAGGTCCATTATCTGTTAGCCTTGATGTCTGAATAGCTAGGAAATAATTCGTGAAGTGTGTGTCGTAGGGGGACCAGTAGATGAGATTTTTTACGCCTCGGCCAAATTTTGGCGGATTCCTATATATTGTCATCCAGCGCATCTGTCTGTCCACCACCTGTAGCGCTATAATTTGTTTCGCTTTACTGGAATGCACATTAACTTCACATACAGGTTAACCAGACTAAACAGTGATTGAGCTCACATTTGACCTTTCTGTGACCTCTTATGACCTTGATTTGTTCCCGATTTGCAAATTTTCTCGTTAAAGCGATTTAGGCCTACTCAGCACTTTTCTAGTTAGGGCCTATCGCACCAAAATTTATATCATGCACAGGCCTATATCTATTTTATCGGGCGAACCATAGACCTATGTTCTAATTCTGTGGGCGAACGAAGGAAAACGCTCTCAATAACCCACCATGCCCTATCACCCCCACCCTCACATCATCATCTGTACATCATTTCATCTCATCAAATATCTACAACGTTTTTATCGTATTACAATGTCACTTAACCCTTTGAGCCCCTACGATGCATTGAAGCATCATTTTACATCACTAAAAACAGACTTAATTTTCCAACAACTAAGGGTTTTAGAACGAAAATTTCCATGAAACTGTTTATCAATACGTGGTAATTTTTTAAAAATTTTAAACTACGTCAAGTCATCTTCATCCACTACAAGTCGAGAATTGCGGCAGCAATTCGCAGCTTGTAGTGGATGAAGATGACTATAATAAATTCAGGATTGAAAGGGTTAAAAGACCTTTTGTGCCGAAAAGTGACGTAAAGCATTGATTTACTGATATTTCACCAATAGCTAGGACGAACTCGAAAATGTGCTCGCATCGGGCGGAAAACTAGTCCACGACGGCCAACAAAAAAAAATCATTTCTGTAATATGTTGAAATTCGTGCCAGATTTCTGTGATATGTTGAAATTCGTGCCAGATAGCTGGACCATTACCGGTACTGTAAAATAAAATTTGCGGCTTCAGAGAAAGATAATTGTCCTGAAAAATGTCAACTCGATTAAATTTAAAATTGTTGACTTAGCGGCAATAATTACTTTAAAATGCGTAATGTCTGGAAAACTCGATAAGTTGAAAATGGCCGATTTTTGGCCATCATTTATTTTAACATCTTTTAAAAAAATTCTGTCGAGAAAATTAATTTCCCTCCTATTATCTGTCTAACACGACTAATTTGAAATAAATGGTCCTCAGATATAATGGTCAAAATTTTAGAAGTCATAGGCCTACGTTGTTTTAAATGATATTCGCTTCCGAACGATAATTGGCCTGATTCCGTCAGAAATTAACGGGCCTTGTTAAATCTTTCCGGACAGCCAAATTTTTGAGGAAGCAATCAGAGTGAATAATTGATTTCAATCATATTCTAACATGAATGAATTTATTTAGCTTATTAACCCGTGTTCTACTATGACCGTACTATATAGCCTACGTTTTCAAGCAAATTTCGGACCAAATAAAATTCCAATAAAACTTGCAATAGATCTTGTGATAGATGCTCATTTAACCTGATAATTCAATTTGGGAGATGTCTAGTTTTCATAAATAAATAATATTTTTTATTCTTTTAAAGCTGGAAATTTCTTGAAAATTGCGTTAACAATTCTAACTTCAAATGAATGAAAAATACTAACAAACGAACCTTGTATCAACACTGGCGCAATGTCTTCCCATCAAACCCGAGACGTTTATCCAATGCTGGCTTAATGTTGGGCCACAGTCTGCGACGCCGGCCCAACGTAAAGCCAAAACATCTGCTGGGATGTGACAAAGAAACACATCACGTTCATCAAACAAAACGTGGACTTAAAGTTGGGACTGTTCAAATTAACCCTTGAAGTGCGGGATCCACTTTGGACTGATTCAGTGCGGGATCCACTTTAACCCTTGAAGCGCGGGGTTCACTTTGGACTGATTTAGTGCGGGGATCCACTTTAACCCTTGAAGCGCGGGGTCCACTTTGGACTGATTCAGTGCGGGATCCACTTTAACCCTTGAAGCGCGGGGTTCACTTTGGACTGATTTAGTGCGGGGATCCACTTTAACCCTTGAAGCGCGGGGTCCACTTTGGACTGATTTAGTGCGGGGATCCACTTTAACCCTTGAAGCGCGGGGTCCACTTTGGACTAATTTAGTGCGGGGATCGACTTTAACCTTTGAAGCGCGGGGTCCACTTTGGACTGATTTAGTGCGGGGATCCACTTTAACCCTTGAAGCGCGGGGTCCACTTTGGACTAATTTAGTGCGGGGATCGACTTTAACCTTTGAAGCGCGGGGTCCACTTTGGACTGATTTAGTGCGGGGATCCACTTTAACCCTTGAAGCGCGGGGTCCACTTTGGACTAATTTAGTGCGGGGATCGACTTTAACCCTTGAAGCGCGGGGTCCACTTTGGACTGATTTAGTGCGGGGATCCACTTTAACCCTTGAAGCGCGGGGTCCACTTTGGACTGATTTAGTGCGGGGATCCACTTTAGACGTCAGTAAAATATTTATAATGGCCGGTCGTAGACCCACAACAAAGGTATACAATTCGACTGAAGAGGAAATAGTCAACTAAGATAATCATGATGATTTCAAATTGAAAAATACCCTTGGTTTTTTGAGTTATATAGGCCAAAAAAATATTTCAGCACTTTTAGTGTTGACACATTCACCAGATGTCGCTTTAAAGTTGCGACTCTGGCTAACAAAAACACAAATGTTCAAATAAAACGGATATGCCTAAATAAATGAAAACCCCCCCCTCAAACGTCAGATCCTGACGTCTACAGACGCTGGCCCAACATTAAAACGAGATCTGTTCTACATTTCGTTTTTTCCAGGCGCGGCGGCAAGCCGCACTGAATGGATGGATGTAGGCCGACATGTGTTTAAACCTTACCTATATATTCTTATTTCACAATTTCACAATATTTTCATTGTAAGTTGTGAACTGTTACAGCGATTGCCATCTAATGGCGAATAAAAATCACACAATTTTATCAAATATTAAAAATAAATGCTTGCAATATTCATATTTGATGAACTGGGCCATTTTTAGCGAAAAAAAGTCATTAAAAATATTTTGTAATATTTCATTTGTTAAAAATAGAATAATCTAGGGTAATGTTGTATGGCGATTAAAATTATCTTATCTTCTGCCCCATGACATGGAATATGTACGTGTTCCTATAGTAGGCCCCTATATGCTACTGTGCCATTCTGTGTCATGTCATGTTTATTTCATTTTTCATTAATGGGCAACAGAAAAAAATGTAAACAGATTTTTTTTGTTCAGTTGGGATCTATAGATGTAAGAAATCATCGTCAATCAACATGAACATGACACATAATTTTGATATGCTACATAACGGCATATACTGCTAGCTGATAAACGGTTAGCCCGCAGTATACGGTGAGTGAATGGTTATCCCGTTGTGTTATAGTGAATGGGTCGTGAGGTCACAATGGGGTCACATGCCGTCACGCCGTTATAATAGGCGGCAATGGGGTCACATGCCGTCACGCCGTTATAATAGCCGGCGTGAGCCAATCTGACGCTAATTTACCACGTGATTTGATTGTGCAGAATAAATGTTATTTTGACATCACCACCCGCTGAAAACACTCATCAATGAGGACAAAATGTTGTTTTTTTGCGGGGCCGCAGGCTACAGCAATACAACAGCAGATCAGCATAGCAAGCACGAGGCACAAGTCCATTATTGTTTCTGATATATGTGAACGGTCTCCACAATTCAACTCTCTGCCGATGATACAACTTTATTAACAAAGAAAGGCATGAATAATAATTTAATAAACAGAGAATTATGTAAAATATCTTTTTGGTTCAAGGTTAACAAATTATCTCCAAATGTACCTAAATCAAAATGCATATTATTTCATCAGCCACAGAAAAAAATTGTATAACCAGAAATAATAATATATGGAAACAAAATCGATTGTGTCAATATTTTTAATTTTCTCGGATTAATAATCAATAAACATCCAAATTGGAACAACCATATAGATCACATATATATATCATTAAAAATATCAAGAGTAATTGGGATATTGACAAGACTAAGACACACTGTACCAATAGATGTTCTCCTTTTACTCTACAATTCACTTTTATTGCCACATATAAACTATTTTTTGCTAGTTTGGGGACATAATCCATTTCGAATCACAAAACTCGCTAAAAAAATGTCTTCAAATTATAACGTTTAGTAAAATATTCGCACCCAGTGATCCAATTTTTAAAAACTTGCGCCTCTTAACCCTTTCACCGCAAAAGGCGACATGAGTAATTACTGTTTTTAATTTAAAAAATAATTAGTTCAGCGCTCAGGCATTTTATGACGTTATAATTCAGCGGTAAAAGGGTTAAAACTGAAGACATTCAAAATAAAACAGCTGAAATTCTACTACAAATATCTAAAAAATAACTTACCTCTGTACTTTCAATATTAAAGCAAATGATCACACACATAACACCAGGAATCAAGATCTATACAAATGTCACCATAAACATGATTTTGCAAAGCAATCGTTAGGCTTACTTCTCGGTATACCGGAAATCATAAACAACTGCACAATAAATATCAAAGAAAAATCGACCACCCACAGTATCGAAGCTATGTCAATGTATGCTAAAAACTTTTTATTGACTTATTATAATTTAGAATGTAATATATCCTATTTTATATAGTTTTTATCCTGCGGGTACGGGGCATTGGCCCAGTGCTTCTTCAATGCTGGCCCG